>VYZX01006341.1:913022-1137545 GCA_013401335.1 Brachypteracias leptosomus
GGCGGGCGGGCGGGGGGCTTCGGTCGGCGCCGGGCCGTGGTCGCCGCGGGCCGGAGCTGTCACGTCAGTGTCCTGTCCCCTTGCAGCGCACCCGCCGCCGGGAGACTTCATCGCGCTGGGCTCCAAGGGGCAGAGCGGCGAGGGTAAGGCCGCCGTCACCCTGCTGAAACCCGCGCCCCCCGGGCTGCCCTCCGAGCGCAAGCGGGACGCGGCCGCCGCCTTAGCGGGCCCGGCGGGGCTGACCGGCTTGACCAAGCGCCCCAAGCTCTCCTCCACGCCTCCCCTCAGCGCCCTGGGCCGCCTGGCAGAGGCGGCCGTGGCGGAGAAGCGAGCCATCTCTCCCTCCATCAAGGAGCCGTCCGTCATCCCCATCGAAGGTGAGGCCTCGCTTTGTTTCTGCCATGGCCGGCGAGCAGGGGTGTGAATTTCCATTGACCTTTCCTTCGAGCTTCAGCCCAGGAGCGCTTCCTGAAGTCTGCACACAAATGTTAGCGTGCTGCTCTTAAGGGTTTCGTCTGCTGGAATGTAGGGCTGAAGTCACAGTTTTGTCTCCTCTCCTGTTGGGGTTGGGTTGTGTCCATCTTGTCTGACAGCTCTTTAATAGCAGCATCTGCAAGATGACCTGACAAAATCCTGGATTCTGGGTTGTGGTATTTTATTTATTTATTTCTTTAACAGACTCTAGATCTGAACATTGCTTCCTTTTTGAAGTGTCATTCCATCTTCTGGTGCTTGATATGTTTGCAGAGGAGTATGGACCAACCAAAAAATAATCAAGGGGAATGAGACAGAACTTTTAATGGTGATTGGGTGGGGAAAATACATCGTAGCAGCTAAAACTGAGCTGGTCCACGCTTTGCTTTCCTTGTGACTGACCCTGCCAGCATCTCAGGGCAGGTTGTTTTGTGTGGGGGTAAATACTGATACTCGTGTGTTGATAATTGCAGTTGTCCCCACGGTGCTGCTGGATGAAATTGAGGCAGCAGAGGCAGAAGGCAACGACGACCGTATTGAGGGGGTTCTGTGTGGAGCTGTGAAGCAGCTGAAAATGAACAGAGCCAAACCTGACACCACGCTGTACCTGAGCCTCATGTACCTGGCAAAAATCAAACCAAACATATTTGCCACCGAAGGGGTTATCGAGGTGAGGGCTGTGCCATGTCATGCAAGTAGTGGTAGGACCAGGGGGAATGGAGCAAAACTAGAGGTGGGTAGATTCAGATTAGACGTTAGGAAGAAGTTCTTCACCATGAGGGGGGGGAGACACTGGCACAGGTTACCCAGAGAGGTGGTGGAAGTCCCATCCCTGGAAATTTTTAAGGCCAGTCTGGATGGGGCTCTGAGCAACCTGCTCTAGTGGGAGGTGTCCCTGCCCATGGCAGGGGCGTTGGGACTAGATGATCTTTAAGGTCCCTTCCAACCCTGACAATTCTATGATTCTTTGTCAGGACTCAGGGGTTTTCTGGTGTATCCTTGCCACTGACTTGCCAGCGTAGTTGCAGCTTCTCTCAGGCCAGAGCACGATTTGTGCATCTTTGTAAATACCACACATCTGTGGCAAGCTGCTGCAATTCATGTTTGTTTTTCTAAAGCTTTTCTGTGTGCTTTCTTGCTGGATGGCTTGATTATTATTTTCTCTCCTGTGGGTGATATTCCAGGCACTGTGCAGCCTACTCCGAAGAGATGCCTCCATCAATTTCAAAGCCAAAGGGAATAGCCTCGTGTCTGTCTTGGCCTGCAACCTTCTCATGGCAGCTTATGAAGAGGATGAGAACTGGCCAGAGATCTTTGTCAAGGTTGTTGAACCAAGGGTGCTTTTGCTGGACTGAGGCAGGGGTGGGCAGATTGGGTAAAACCAGGAGGTTTGGGGGAATGTGCAGGTGTTGGGGTATGACAGCAGCAGGGGATTTGTTCCCACTGCAGGGGAAGGGGGTGTCCAGTGGCCTGTTGCCCAATGTGGGGATTGCAGCTGGAGGAGGCAGAAGTTGGAGACGGCCCATGTTGTGCTGATGACGGAGAAGATTCTTTATTTTGAAGAAAAATTGCCCTGGTTGTTGTTGAAATACTGTGGCTTCCTTTGCCTTTTGTGGGTTTATCTCTCTCTTTCCTGAGATGCTTTGACAGTCTGTATTGATAAAAGTATCATGGAGACTTCTTGCTTTCTAGCTTGTCTGTAGAACTTAAAACAGCCCATTAATTTAAAAAGGGGAAACTTTTAAAAGACTAGCTTCTATATTTTGGTGGTAGTTGTTGTAAAATCTTTACTAAAGCTTAATCAGCTTTGTTGCTTCAGGGAGTCAGTGCCCAGTAGAATTTGGAATGTGATGGTTTGGTTTTTGCTTTTATGTGACATGTCTGGTCTGTTCTTCATCCATGCAATGGTTATACCAGTTTCCTACTTTGCACATTGAAGTGGAGTAAAATCTGGGGAAGTTCACAAATACTCCTTTGATTAACCAGTAAAAAAAAAAGCCTTGATCATGGTTGTTGTTCTCTGCAGGTTTACATTGAGGACTCCCTCGGGGAGCGCATCTGGGTGGACAGCCCTCACTGCAAGACATTTGTGGATAACATCCAAACAGCTTTTAACACAAAGATGCCTCCTAAGAGCATGCTCTTGCATGGAGAAGTTGGGCGTAGTGGAGGGGACCTTAGTGCTGGTAAGGTGATGTTTGGGAAGCAGGAACAAAGCGGTGGGGAGAGGATGGAGCCTGGTGAGCTTATTGACTGTTGAGAGTAGCTTGCTACTGGGTGGAGTCACATAGACCAGACTTTGACTTCCAGGCATTGCTCTTCCTCTCTTTGGGGCCCTTTCATTTCTAGGGAATATTTGAGGGCAGGCAATGAAAGGTGTGGAGAATGTGCCTGTGTGAGATACAGGGTGAGGAGGTGACTGGTTGTGGCCTCCTTCAGTGTTGCTGAAGGGGATTCTTGGAAGAAGCTGAACACAAGAGTGTGAGTGTGTGGTCTCTAGAAAGAGGAGTTGTCTTATGAAGCCTTCTCTGTGCTGGTCTCTCTTAGGGAGTAGCCCACACCCTTCCATGACCGAGGAGGAGGACAGCCAGAGTGAGCTACTGATTGCAGAGGAGAAAATGAGCCCGGAGCAGGAGGGCCAGCTCATGCCCAGGTACAGTGCCCCTTCCTCTCATGAAGTAGGCATGTGGCAGATCTGTCTGTGCCCGCCTCCTCCTGCAGTGCTGTGGCAGGAAGCTCCTTCTCTGCACTGACTGTCCTGTGGCACTCACTAGAGGTTGTTGAGCATCAGATAAAACTGGTTCCAGGAGAAGAGTAGATTTGTTTGTTTGTAATGGGTACCACAAGCAGGGAAGGATGCTGATTGCTGGACACATTCCACACTGGCTTGTGTTGAAGTGAGTAAAATGCAGTTTGTGTGGCCCAGGTATGAGGACCTTGCAGAGAGTGTGGAGGAATATGTCCTAGACATGCTGCGGGACCAACTCAACCGGCGCCAGCCAATGGACAATGTCTCCAGGAACCTCCTTCGACTGCTGACAGCAACCTGTGGCTACAAAGAGGTGCGGCAGATGGCTGTGCAGAGGCTGGAGATGTGGCTGCAAAATCCAAAGGTGAGGATAGAAGCTGTTGAAACACAACTCTTCTGGACCTGGTCTGGAATCCAGCCAGGAGGGCTGCATTCTATACACCGGTTACATTTCTGATCTGTGATGACAAGTGGCTGTAGCCTTCTCACTCTTCCTCTGCAGTTGACCAAGCCAGCTCAGGACTTGCTGATGTCAGTCTGCATGAACTGCAACACCCACAGCTCAGAGGACATGGAAGTTATCTCCAACCTGATCAAAATTCGTCTGAAGCCAAAAGTCCTTCTCAACCACTACATGCTGTGTATCAGGTGAGTGAGTGATTAGGTCTGTGACGGGAAGAGACACTCTACAAGATGTGCCCAGAGCCTTGATGGTTTCAGTGTCTCTGTGTGGTGGTTTAAGTACCAGCTTGGGCCATGGAGTGTTCTGTGTAACACTGAAATGAATTTAATTGGTCTGGAGGTCTTTCACCAATCCTTTGTCATTCCCAGACATATGTACTGCTCCATCCTCTTCACTTCTGTGTGTTAAATACTTCAAAGAGAAATCAAAACAGTGACTCTAGCTGCAATGAAACCAACTCTGATGCCTCTGGGCTTCCCTTGCAGAGAGCTGCTGAATGCACACCGGGATAACCTGGGCACCACAATTAAGTTTGTGATTTTCAACGAGCTATCCAACGCAAGAAATCCCAACAACATGCAGATCCTGTACACTGTGCTTCAGCACAGCTCGGAGCAAGCTCCCAAGGTAGGTGTGGTGCCTTGTGTAGCTGGCAGTGATCTCAGAACCCCCCTCAAGAGGTGTAGTTGGTTTGAGTCTCAAATGAAATCTCTTCACAGATGACTGTGAGCTGTATGATGCTGTTTTGAAGTGATATTATTGCACTTGTTAGGGATAAATGTGCCTAGGTGTTTTCTGACTCCCACATTCTGTGTGACCAACCTTGTGGTAGTGCAGTTTCATGGGAGACACGTTATTGCAGCTCCCCAGGGCCTGGGGGACAGCTGAGCCACCACTGGGGTTTCCTTTGTCTTTGCATTTTGTGGATGCAGATAAGATTCCAAGGCACTGAAAGTTTTCTCTCTTTCTCTGCGGCCTCAGTACCTGGCAATGGTGTTCCAGGATCTTTTGACTACGAAGGACGATTACCTGCGGGCTTCACGGGCCCTGCTGCGAGAGATCATCAAACAGACAAAACATGAGATCAACTTCCAGGCCTTCTGCCTGGGTCTCATGCAGGAGCGGAAGGAGGCCCAGTATGCAGAAATGGAGTTCAAGGTACTGCTTTGTGACCCTGGTGCTGCTGGGTGTACTGGGGGTGTGCTGGGCTCTGCTACATCTGTTTTTCTGACCATTCTTTCTTTGCTCTTTATCTGAGTCAGTGTCTGTGTGTCTCATCTCATAGCAGTGCTCCCATATCCCATTTCCAAACATCCATGATTGTCATTTTTGGTGATGGAACACTTTTCCAGAAGGCAGCTTTGGCTATTGCTGATTCAACTCAATTTTTGGTTTGTTGTTTGTTTTTTTTTTTAAGGAGCGGTTTGTCATCCACATAACTGATCTGCTGGCTGTCTCCATGATGCTTGGTATTACAGCCCAGGTGAAGGAGGCTGGAATTGCTTGGGACAAAGGAGAGAAGAAGAGTAAGCAGAACAACTTAGGTTCCCTCTGAAGGAGGTGTTCAAGGCCAGATTGGATGGGGCCTTGAGCAACCTGGTCTAGTGGGAGGTGTCCCTGCCATGCAGGGGGGTTGGAACCAGATGATCTTTGAGGTCCCTTCTGACCCAAACCATTCTATGATTCTCTGAGATTGGTAGATCTCCCCCTGAAGCTGGGGGAACTTTGAGGGTTAGGGAGGGATATAAGTCTCTGTTCTGAACAGAGGCATGGGGGTGTTTGCTTTCATCCTGAGACTGACAGAGTTTGGAGATGTCATTTGCATGGTTGGGTGCTTCTTGTATCTCTCGAAACAGTGGTTGAGAGGCTGGGGAAAGGGAACTGCACCTGGAGAGGCCTCAGGCCTGGAGGAGCAGCTGTAAGGATTACCAAGTACCTCGTGCTAAGAAGACAGGCCCCTGGGGTGGCACTGAAGTGACTGCCCTGATGTCTTCTCATTCATCCATGCTCCATCTCAGGGTTTTGTTGCAGCACATGTCAGAAAGTGAAGTACGTGTGCTGTCAGTGCTGGGTGCTCAAGGCTGTCTGATACACCTCTCCTCAGTTTACTGTTGATAATTCATAGCCATGTCTGCTCTTGAGACAGCTCCTGATGGGGCTCCTGATCCGTGTGCAGTTTGTAACCTGGCTGTTTTGCAGACCTGGAGGTGCTGCGCTCTTTCCAAAACCAGATCGCTGCCATCCAACGAGATGCTGTCTGGTGGCTTCACACAGTTGTTCCATCTATCAGCAAACTGGCTCCAAAGGACTATGTGCACTGGTAAGAGAGTCAGCCTGGTAACCTGCTGGGTGTAACCAGTCCCTTTCCCAACAGTGTATGACATACTATGAAAAAAAAAGATGTTTTTTGGACATCTTATGCATATGCCAGAGTTTGGTTAGATTTTTCTCCCCATATTAAAGCAGAAACTGTTTTAGCAGGATTCAGGCTGGGACTGTCTCTCAGGAATTCCTGCCAGTGCATCCTCTTACCGGAAATATATGATAATGGAAAATATTTCTGGTTTGTATTATTTGGGTCCACCCAATAGGGAATTTCCAGTGACTTAACCAGGCATGGTCCCTGTGGATCCTTTGTTCTTTTGTCTGGCATCCTTTTTCAGGCTATGTGGTTGAGGGCTTCATAGATGGTGCTGTCTTCTCTGCCTGCCTCTGGAGGACAGGTTGCATCCTGGGACTTGGTGCAAGGCATTACTGAGGCAGGTCAAGCCAGAATTAATAGTAAGAAAAATATGTTAGTGAAAATATAAAAGCCCAAAGCCCGTAATGTCGTGATTCATGTTGTTACTTTTGTTAGACTAGCATGTCTGAAGAGGGCCTTTCGTGTGTAGGATTGGAAGCTTTAACAGGATTTTGGGGAGACTGGACTGTTCAATATGTTCTTGACCCTCACACTGATGGTGTTTCCTGTGTTCTTCATCTCTACAGCCTCCACAAGGTGCTCTTCACAGAACAGCCAGAAACCTACTACAAATGGGACAACTGGCCCCCTGAGAGTGACCGCAAGTGAGTGTGTGCCCCACCTAGCTGGGTATGGGTGTGGAGCTGCTGTAGCTGAAGACAGAGGAATGAGTGTTCTGCTGATCCTTATGTCTTCTGTAGCTCTGTGCAGGAAAGGCTCGAAACTGTGCTTAGATTTTCTTCATCTGTTACATTGCCTGAAAATTGAGGGGTGTTGCTCCATTCCCCATCTGTTCCTCTTCCTCCTTCATTCCTGTTCCCTGTGCCAAGCTGTTCTGTATCTCCACGCTGTAGTTGTAAGAAGGGCAGCCCTGCACTGCACGGTTTACTGGGGTAATGTTAGGGAGCCCAGACTCAAGCAGGCTGAAGTGCAGAGGTACAAGGCAAAGTGAGCAATATTCCATAAAACAATTTGTGTCAGGAAGTTGCATTTGGAGCTGGACACCAGGGGAGGGGTTGAGAACTAAGCTGTGATTTATCTTCGCCCAGATGAGTTCTAGGCTGTGTGGAGGGTTTCAGGAACCCTCATGTCGCTGTCAAAAGAAGCATGATTGACGTCTCATGTCTCATGCAGCTTCTTCCTTCGCCTCTGCTCCGAGGTGCCCATTCTTGAGGACACCCTGATGCGGATCCTCGTGATCGGTTTGTCGCGGGACCTTCCTCTTGGCCCTGCAGATGCCATGGAGCTCGCTGACCACTTGGTGAAGAGGGCTGCTGCTGTGCAGGCAGATGGTAAGACTGCACAAAGCTCCAGCCAGCAAGTGCTTCCTTCTCTCTGTGTCCTCTTAGGGCTACCCAGGGCTGAGGTGACTCCTACCACATACCAAAGAGCCTTTGCATCACTGAAAGCATGTTTTAGTCATGATGGCTCAGCATCTGGCTCAAAGCCAGATGTGCATTGCTGCTGCTGTCTCACTAGAGAAGCTTCTTATTTTCTCCAACTGTTTCTCCTTGTTACTAATTTTCTGCCATGAAGCATTTGGGAAATTGTTGGTTATGTTGAGGATGAAGGACTATGAATAACCACCCGAAGTTTTGAGTTAGCATTTCAAAATTCAATTTAGTCTTTTATACATACTTGTAAAATGAATAAAAATTTTTAGGCCGTGCAAAAATGAAAGGGTTGGAAGTTAAAGTAATTAACCCATGTATTGTAGCTCCTCCCAATGCCATTATTCAAGCACTGTTGCAGAATAGCAGTTACAAAAGCATCTGTAACTCTTACCCTTTTTAGGAATTCATTCAGTGATTCTAAAGCATCTTAAGTGCTCTTAGTGTAATTCAGATCTGGTCAGTGCAGGTGGAAAGAGCTAGAATTTGCAGCTGTGACAATGTGCCCAGCCCTCAATATAGCATTTTAAATGCTGTGCCATTTCAAGTACTGGAAGGCTCAGAGTTAAGTTAGAGGGAGTCTGAAAATGTACGACAAAGTTGAAATGCATTTTTAGTTCCTCTGAGCCCCAGAAGTTCTGAGCAGATTCACTGCTTACCTGAAGGAGTGTATCCAAGTTCTGGAAAAGATACAGGTATCGTATTGGATGCATTTGGGGAAAAAATCTACCCTTTAGAATTTAAACCAAAGTCCAGCTGAAAAGCTCAATATCCTTATATATTGACTTATAGCTTTTTTGAGTGTTGCTGCTTTTTAAGTGTTGTTTTTTTGTTGCTGTAGTACGAGAACAAACACAATCATGTAGTTGCTTGAAGTGAAATTTCATTATGTTATGTGATGCTTTTCTTGAAGAACTTTCTGCCAGGTAGCCAGGTCGATAACTTGCTTAGCCTTTTCTTCTCCTCCTCCAGATGTTGAGGTCCTGAGGGTAGAAAGAATCCAGCTGATCGATGCAGTCTTAAATTTATGCACTTACCACCATCCAGAGAATATCCAGCTACCCCCAGGGTAAGGCTTATCATGTAGACAGTCTTGTGATCTAGCTCATTTCCCCTGGCAGTCACAACAATCCTAGCTCACAGATTTTTAAGATGCTTTTCCCTATTAGAATTTGTAATAAAATCACGAGGAAGCCTTTTCAATGTCATGTTCAGATGGAAATTTCTCCAAGGCGATTAAGACCTGAGTCATGGAATGGGCTTTCCTCTGCCAGCACTCTGACCTTTCTGCTCTAGAAATTTTCAGCTGAACCCTGCTGTCTCTCCTGAGAGAGGCTTTTAAATTTATTTTTTTTAAAACCACTGAGCTGGTGTGGCTGTATCTAAACAGTGCATGATTAAGGAGAAAAGCAGTCTTGAGATAGGCTTAAGTAACCAAATTTGATCACTTGTACCTATTGATGGCTTTTTCAGGTACCAGCCTCCAAATCTAGCTATTTCTACCCTCTACTGGAAAGCCTGGCCTCTCCTGCTTGTAGTGGCTGCCTTCAATCCTGAAAACATTGGTGAGTGTGAACATTTCTCAGGGTACTAGTTCTGCTGCATAAATTGGCCAAGGTGCTTTCTGCTGAAGTCTGGTTGCCCGTGGTCAAGGTGTGGGTTGAGGAGATAAATGCAGTTAACTCCTGGCGTGTTCCCTGCCTGTGCAAAAATACACAGCGTGGGATTTTGGACCAGCATGTGGCTGGAATCATGTTGTCTGTTCTGAGTGTGGTGAGCTGTTCCAGAGGGAGTTTGTTGTGTGTTCCAGAGGGAGTTTATTGTGTCTCCCCACTTTGGAGCATGTTAGTATATCTATCTATATATGTAAAGACCTTCACTTTTTCCTGTATTCCTGATTGCCCTTCTCTTCTCTTCTCTACTGCAGGTCTGGCTGCGTGGGAGGAGTACCCTTCTCTTAAGATGCTCATGGAAATGGTCATGACCAAGTTAGTATGCTTTATCTCTACAGGAATCAAACAGACCACCAAACCCACATATTCCTGAGTGAAGTTTGTGCCAGTTGGCTCCTTCCTTTCCAGTGGGACTGGTGTAAAATAAGCTGACTGACAGCAACACTGCAGTTTGAGTGGGAAAGGTGCTTTTCCCCAGCAGAAATATTATAAGCAAGGGAATAAAGCTGAGGGAAAAGGGAGGGATGACTGTGCTGTGCCTTGATGGAAAGGTCTCAGTCTCCTTGACCCCATTAGGAAGCTGCCTTGTTTTTCCTGTGTTGCCTACTGGACCCAAGGTCCTGGGGACTTTCTGACTGTTTCATAAGTTTTGAATAGGCCAAGATAACCATTTTCTTTTTAAACTTATTTTCTCAGTAATTATTCCTATCCTCAATGTACCTTGACGGATGAGGAGACGCGCACAGAGATGATTAACCGTGAACTTCAAATCTCCCAGAGAGAAAAACAGGAGATTCTTGCATTTGAGGGTCATCTGGCTGCAGCATCCACAAAACAAACAATTACAGAGAGCAGCAGCCTCTTGCTGTCCCAGCTGACGAGTCTGGACCCTCAGTAAGTAACCTTCTGCAGCTGGGTGCCATCATGGAATCTTAGTTAATGCTAGTCAGGAAACCCTGCTACTCATAGGTGGTTGATGTGGGCAAGAAGAGCACTCAGATTTGGTAGTCTGTGGGAGATGTCAGATTTGGTCCTTGTCCTTTTGTTACCACCTGCATGTGAACCCTCATCAGCACCAGAGTGAGTATGTCTGCCTGTGGACGACTTGTTGTTCCTCTGGCAGGGGCCCCCCCCGCAGACCTCCACCACATGTCCTGGAGCAGGTGAAAAGCCTGAATCAGTCGCTTCGCTTGGGCCACCTCCTGTGTCGCAGTCGTCATCCTGACTTTCTTCTCAATATCATCCAAAGACAGGTGGGCTCTCTCGTGGCTTGGCTATAATGGGATCTGATCTGTCATCCCTGGGACTTGAGCAGGGCGAGGGGCAAAAGGAAGCTACGTAGAATGCAGGGGAAGGTGGTTTACTGCTTAGGATGATCAGGCTGCTCCATCTATGTTCTGCTGATATTGCATTGTCATTCTCCTGCTTCACAGGCCTCATCACAGTCAATGCCATGGCTGGCAGATCTGGTTCAGTCCAGCGAGGGCTCTTTGGATGTCCTACCCGTGCAGTGCCTCTGTGAGTTCTTGCTTCATGATGCTGCTGATGAGTCGACCTCAGGTGAAGAAGAGGAGGAGGGTGAGAGTAAGGAGCAGCGTGCCAAGAAACGCCAGGTGAGTAATCTCTTAGGGACCACTTTTGTTATCTACTTGCTGTGCACCCCAAATTTGATTTCACTGGAAAGACCAACTTCTCACTTCACAGAGACAACAGAAACAAAGGCAGCTGCTTGGACGGTTGCAGGACTTGCTGTTGGGTCCCAAAGCAGATGAACAGACAACCTGTGAGGTGCTTGACTATTTCCTACGACGTCTGAGTTCCTCCCAGGTGGCCTCACGGGTCCTGGCCATGAAGGTGAGCAAAATGAAAATCTTGTCTAGGGTTTGTCAGAGGCTGAGGGCAGAGTCCTAGATTCTCATGAATCCAGAGCCAGAACAGTGAAATTGTTTCACATTGTCCTTCTTCAGTAACTTGTCTCAATCTCCAAACCCTATCAAATGTACTTCTACTCCCTGCTGCTCAGAAGCCTTCTTTGTTCAACAGCCAAGTAGTACTTTTCCTAAGATAGAGCTGGATTTTGCCATTTCCTGGGAAGTTCAGGTGTAGACTCAGCAGATCATGTGCTACAGGGAGTAGTTGGCAGCAGCTGCTGTCTGGGGGGTTGTAAATGAGTGAGTGCCTGGTGCTCTAGAGCATAGTCAAGGCAAGCAGAATTGCAGAGAGCTCTGAAAGATGATGCTTTAAAAAACTGAAACTTCAAGCAGGGCAGCTGTCAGGCAAGCACGTTACATAAGACATGAGTCCTGTTGTGCACTGTATTTGGGTTGCTCCATGGTGTCTGAAGCTTGTTTCTGTTACATTCACTAGTATGAAACTCGGGGTCCAGCTGTGGCTTCAAATGCAGCAGCTGTGTCCGTGTGACTTCTGCAGGGCCTGTCCTTGGTGCTGTCGGAAGGGGGACTGCGTGATGGGGAGGAGAAGGACCACCCCATGGAGGAAGACTCTGGTGATTCTGAGCTGCTGCAGGGCTATCAGTGGCTGCTGCGGGACCTGCCAAGGCTGCCGCTCTTCGACAGTGTCAGAGCAACAACAGCTCTTGCCTTGCAACAGGTAGGTGGTAATAGCTGGAATGGGTAGATGATCAGCTTATTCTTTGTCCTACCCATGCTAAAACCACTCAGCAAACTGCATGTGGGTGTGATATCGACATGTTTATGTGCTCACAAAAGGATTTTTCTTATGCTGGTGCTTGTTTTCATGAAATCCTTATTTCTGATGAGAGGAATTCTCATTCCAGGCCATCCACATGGAGACAGATCCCCAGACTATCAGTGCTTACCTGGTGTACCTCTCCCAGCATGCCCCAGTGGAGGAGCAGGGACAGCACAATGACCTTGCTTTGGTGAGAGGCTGGGTTGCTAGGGCAGAGGGATTGCAGGGGGAGACCTGGCATGGCTCGGGATGGTGATAGGCACATGACTAGTTACTGTACCAGCTGCATCATTTCTTTGGGAGCATGTGAGTCTGACAACCACGTGTTTGGATTTCTGTGTATGTGTTGAAGACAACCTTGTCTTTGGTGGTTTCATATCATGAAATATCAGAGCAATAACCTCCAGTCCAGCAGCCCATGAGATGGTGTGGGGAATGCAAGAGTGAGAGTAATTTGAAAGAAATCCCACCACCTGGTAGTGTTTCGCAAGTAACCAGGTGCTAAACCTGCAGTCACATGTATCTGGGGAGGGAAGGGGCAGTCAGGAACCTCAGTGGTGGGATGTGCACTCTCCTATAATCAAAATTGAATTTCTGATTTTTTTTTTCTTTCTAAAAAAAGGTTTTGTGATTTTTTTTTTATTATTTTTTTTTTAACAATTGTTTTTTGTTGTTGTTCCATCTCTGGATACTTTTTTTTTTTTGCTTTTAAGGCTCATGTGCTCTTTCTACTTCTATAGATCTGTTTAGATATGTGGAGGAGATTAAATGATGAGTCAATAGATCTGTTTCTTCAGAGAAATGTAGATTTTTACTCAGTAGATGCTCACTTTGTAATGAGATGCATCAGAATGCAGCTGTGCTACAAGTGGGGATGCTGTAAGGTATCACCAGAGGCATGCAGAGCTTTGGTGTTGTCCCTGTTGTGACAGTTCTACTACTCAGCTCTACACATTGATCTCCAGGGTGGTATTAATTGAGCTGATGATGGAAACTGGAGAATGTGATGCAATATAATGGGAGTACCTGTTCAGGAAAGACCTCATGGACCTTTTCTCCTTGCAGGATGTAGCCCGGCTCATAGTGGAGCGCTCCACCATCATGTCTCACCTCTTCTCCAAGCTCTCCTACTGTGCTGAATCAGATGCAGTGCTCGTTGCTCTTCTCTCCATCTTTTCTCGCTACATCAAGCGCATGCGCCAGAGTAAGGAGGGTGAGGAGGTGTACAGCTGGGTGAGTGCCTCCCCACCTTTCTTCAGCAAGTAAAAGGAACCAGAGAAGCTCTTTCTGGGCTTCTGAGTCTATAAACCATGTCTGGTTCAA
Organism: Brachypteracias leptosomus; assembly: GCA_013401335.1. Lineage (NCBI taxonomy): Eukaryota > Metazoa > Chordata > Aves > Coraciiformes > Brachypteraciidae > Brachypteracias > Brachypteracias leptosomus. The sequence goes on from VYZX01006341.1 coordinate 926,269, forward strand.
GAATTCCCTGATCTGAAAATAATTGGATGTTGGAAAATAATTGGATATATGCAAAAATACTCAATGATCTCTAGAGGTCCCTTCCAACCCCTAAGAATCTATGATTCTGTGAAAAAAGCTTTTTTTAATTTCTCCAGAGTATCTTTTGTGGCCACTGTTGAAGATGCTGGGCTAGGTGGAACTTTGGTCTAGCTAAATTTGTTCCTTCTCATGTTCTCTTCTCACCTACATCTCACAGATCTCATTCTCCTTTCTCTCCCCACCTTTGATCCTGTTTTTTTCTGCCTTTTTCCAGTCAGAGTCCCAGGATCAGGTGTTCCTTCGTTGGACGAGTGGGGAAACAGCCACTATGCACATCCTTGTGGTTCACGCCATGGTTATCCTCCTGACATTAGGGCCACCTCAAGGTTAGTTAGTGTGCTCATGTTTATTCACGGGGTCCTGGACAATGCAGAGAACCTTTTCTCTACCTGCCGCCTCCTAACAGGTCAGGCTGGTGTTAATCCTTCTCACAGGCCTGTCCCTTGCAACGCTTGCTTGTAGCTGTAAGATCTATCAGAATATTGCTGCGCAGAGGGAGGGATTTGCAGGCTTGTTTGCCACCTGCAGATAGCAGGGAATATTAAAATGATGGTGTGTCCCTCCCTGCTAAACAAGAAGGACTCGAGACTTACTGTAGTGTGGGAACTGGGCCCTCGGGTGTGTCGTTCACATTTCCACTTGATAGTGGTTATTCCCGAATTGTTCCTGACTGAACAAGAAAGTGTTGTGATGAATTGATTTGCATAGAGAAGGGCAGGGTGTTCTAAGTGCTTATTAACATGGGAGATAATTTTGTATCCACTCTTAAGCAGGGGATGGTGACTTTTATACCTTACTGGATATATGGTTCCCGGAGAAAAAGCCCCTTCCTACTGCTTTTCTGGTTGACACCTCAGAGGAGGCTCTGCTGCTCCCCGACTGGCTGAAGCTGCGTATGATCCGCTCTGAGGTCCCACGTCTTGTGGATGCAGGTGAGTCTGTGGGATGTTTGTTGGTGTTTCAGACCCTCCTGAAAGGAAAGGGAGAAGCTGCCCTGCCGAAGTCCTCTGTGTACCCAGCATCCTACTTGGGTGCCTTTGGGTGAGGTCATCAGTCACTGCAGATACTGCAGCTAAGCAGGGAGCTTGGATTTAGAAAGCAGAGTGTCTCTGGATTTTGTGACAGTCACAATCTAAACATCCAATAGATTCTCTCGCTATGTCCCTTAGGGCTGTCAAACAGATGTACAGGATAAGAACTGGTTCTGGGCAGGGAATGTTACGGAATGTCCCAGGGTGATTCCCTACACAGCCATGATGAGGGTCGTGAACCACTGTGAGGATGGTGAGACACTGGAACAGGTTGCCCAAGGAAGCTCTGAATGCTCCATCACTGGATGTGTTCAAGGCCAGGTTGGATGGGGCTTTGAGCAACCTGGTCTAGTGGAAGGTGTCCCTGCCACGGCAGAGGGGTTGGAACCAGATGATCTTTATGGTCCCTTCCAGCCCAAACCATTCTATGATTTTATGGTTCTGTGATGTGTAGTTCATGCACTGTGGGTTTGAGAGCAGATACAACCTTGCTAACCATCAGACCCCACAGCGCTCAGAGCAGAGCTCAGTGAAAGCTCTTTACTGCAGTGTGGAAGGCACTTCCTCCCACTCTGATCCAAGTGCTGAATCTTGCTGACTTTTATATGCAGCCACTATTCCTTTTAAAGCAAGGGAGTGAGTCATGTATATTGTGCTTTCTGTGCATTTTAAAGGAAATAAGGGATTCTGAACTGGAGTCCCATCTTTGTTACATCAGATTGAACTGAGCTGTGCAGCCCATAGGCATAGCACTGCTTCCATGGGGCATGCTGTGCTTGCAGTGTAGAAAGCAGTGCCTGAAGGATGTAAGCTACACCTGAAGTTACTTTTGTCCTTGCATGGCTCGTCAGTGCTCTTTCTTCTTGGTATTCAGAGCTTTTGTCTCTTTCTTACTAATTAAATGACAGCTCTCTATAACCAGTGATTGAATTATTCAATAATTCCTGCCTGCAGCCATCAACAGATAGGGTGGAAGTTATTTTTTAATATGAATGATTGGATTCCTGAGGTTTTGATCAAATTAAACACAGGATCAAATTAGCCAGTGAGTGAATTAACTGGAAGATGCAATAAGAAGGCAATGATCTGCAGAGGAAAGAAAACATAGTAGGCAGCTGTCAGACTTCTGGCTTTAGGCTTTCTGCAGCCCTGCCATTAACGTGCCACTGTTGGTCCAGCCAAAAGCACAAAGATCAGGTAGTAAAGATGACACTCTCTGGGCAGTTCAGAGGTCTGAGGACTTGGTGTTTGTGTATTTCAGCCCTGCAGGACCTGGAGCCACAGCAGCTACTTCTCTTTGTTCAGTCCTTTGGAATCCCAGTTTCCAGCATGAGCAAACTTCTGCAGTACCTGGATCAGGCAGTATCTCATGACCCACAGACACTGGAGCAGAACATCATGGACAAGAGTAAGAGCTTCATATGAGGCTGACTAAGCATTTTACTTTTTCATCCACAGTTTTGACAAGTATCTCCTGTGACTTCCTTGAAAAAAACTCAAACTGGTTCAGCAAATTCTGTGCACAGGCTGTTTTGGCAGCCTGTTCCCACTGTAGACACCTCTCTAGAGCTTGTCTGGATGGCCCTTAGCTCTATTTCCTGAAATACAGAAAGATTTTGTGGATTGGATTGTACAGAGTCTAAAAAGTGATTTGGAGGCTACCTTGTGAAAGAAGTGAGACTTAAAAGCATCATTTACAAAGTCCATAGGAACAGCAGATTCTCTACACTGTGGGAGCTGTACAAACAGCAACCAATTCTGTCCTCCTTACTAGAGAGGGTGAGATGATGATGTGTTCATATTTTTTCTCTTTTCAGACTACATGGCTCACCTTGTGGAGGTTCAGCATGAGAGAGGAGCGACAGGAGGCCAGACTTTCCACTCCCTGCTCACTGCCTCCTTACCTGCCCGACGAGGTACTTCCTGGGATAGCCTAAACTCCCAAATATCTAAGTCATCTTCCAAACTTACTGCCTCTGTTGCTGTTGAGAGAGACAGGAAGAGCTGTCTTCAGAAGGGGTTGTGGGGCAGTATATCTGCAAGCTACAGTTAGACACCAGTCCTTGCTGGAGTTTTTCACTCCTGGCAAAGGGAAAAATTCCAGCGTTTGTGGAGTTTACTACAATGAGTTGTTCTGAGTAATATGGAAAAACGGGTCTTGCTCAGCCTTGAGAGACAAGCTGCTGAATTCCTAAGTAGTTAGAGACTGTAAAGCTGAAGGTGATCCAGTGTTGAGGTTCCACATCCTACCTTCCATAACGACATTTGTCTTTCTTTTCTTTTTTCTCTTGCAGACAGTGCTGAGACTGCAAGGTCAAAATCTAGTCCTGAGAGCTCTCAAGGCCAGAACCGGATCCGGGCCTTAAGCCAGGTCCGGGTTCTGGGCCCAGATGATGATCTGGCAGGCATCTTTCTGCAGGTACTGGTGTCACCTCTAGCTGATCAGCTGCTTGAAGCAGCTTTACAAAATCAATTTCTCTTATATTTGCATCTTCTGACCCCTTCCTTCTGCAGCATTTGCAGGCAATAAGTATGAAAGCCCTGCATGCAATGAGGCTGTGCCACTACAGCCTGGTGGGGTGGATACTGGAATGATTTTATTCTTGTAGTTTGAACATGATGTGGCTTTTGATCATGTCTAATACTGTTGGTGCCTTCTAGTCCATTACTGTCTCTGCATCTTGTTTGTGTAGTCACTTTCCTCCACTTCTTGTGCTGCTGGCTCTCTTCTTCCTCAGGCTAACACCAAACTCAGCAACATCCCCTCAGCATACCTTCATCTTCTGTTTGCTCTTCTCCATCTCAAATAAGAAACATATCTTCATCTTTTAGTCTTCATTTGTTCATCTTTTATTCTTCATCTGTTACAGGAGCTCTCTTCCTCAGGAACTTTGTTCACTTTTTGTTTCTTCTTGTTTCTTCTGTTGCTGCTCCTTGTTGCTTCTTCTCTCTTGGAAGGGTGGAGGATTTGTGAAATGCTTGCAGGGCCTTGGCAGCAAAGCTGTGTGCAAACAGCGCTTGTGCTCCGGCTTGTCTGCTTGCAGAGCCTCCCTCTCTCCATTCACTCCAGAAGAAGCCTATGGGGAATTAATTGGATGAGTTAGTTGCCTGTATTTGGGTAGTGTGGTGATTCCCTGACAGTGGTGTTGTTGATAGTCATGTTGGGTTGCATAGATGCTGCATATGTTAGAATCATAGAATTGCTCAGGCTGGAAAAGACCTTCAAGATCATCGAGTTCAACCTCAACCTATCCTTACTACCCTACCTCTAACAACCCACCGCTAAACCATGTCCCCGAGCACCACATCCAGACAATTTTTAAACACATTCAGGGATGGTGACTAAACCACTTCCCTGGGGAGCCCGTTCCAGTGCTTAACAACCCTTTCTGTAAAGAAGTTTTTCCTGATATCCAACCTAAACCTCCCCTGGCACAACTTGAGGCCATTTCCCTTGTCCTGTCACCTGCCACCAGTGAGAAGAGACCAACCCTGCTCTTGCTACAACCACCTTTCAGGTATTTGTAGAGTGCAGTAAGGTCTTCCCTCAGCCTCTTCTTCCCCAGACTAAACAGCCCCAGTTCCTTCAGTTGCTCCTCATAGGGCATATTCTCCAAACCCTTCACCAGCACTGTTGCCCTTCTTTGAACGTGCTCCAGCACTTCCATGTCCTTTCTGTATTGAGGTGCCCAAAACTGAACACAGCACTCAAGCTAGGGCCTCACCTGTTCCTGTACCAGGCACTAAAATATTGAAAAAGCTGTGTCAGAAGGTCCCAGTTAGCCCACAGTCAGTGTCATTGTACAAGGTAGATCAGTTCTCTGCCTCAGGATGCTTATGGTATAACAAGTCATAGAATGTTTTAGGCTGGAAGGGACCTCCAGAGGTCATCTGGTCCAACCTCCCTACACAAGCAGGGACATCTCTACCTAGGTCAGGTTGCTCAGAGCCCCATCAAGCCTGACCTTGAATGACTCCAGGGATGAGGCCTCCACCACCTCTCTGGGCAGCCCATTCCACTAATCTATCACCCTCATGTTAAAGAGCATTTTTCTAATATCCAGTCTAAATCTATCCTTTCCTAGCTTAAAACCATTACTCCTTGACCTATCATTAGAAACCCTTTTGAATAGACCTTCCCCTGCTTTCCCATAGGCCCCCTTCAGGTATTGAAAGGTCACTATAAGGTCCCCCCAGAGCCTTCTCTTCTCCAGGCTGAACAGCCCCAACTCTCTGTTTGTCTTCATACAAGAGATGCTCCATTCCCCTGATCATTTTGATGGCCGCCTCTGGACACGCTCCAATATGTCCACATCCTTCTTGTGCTGGGGGCTCCATAACTGGAGGCAGTGCTCCAGGTGAGGTCTCACCAGGGCAGAGTAGAGGGGCAGAATTACCTCTCTTGATCTGCTGGCCACAGTTCTTTTGATGCAGTCCAGGATGTGATTTGCCTTCTGGGCTGCGATTGCACATTGGTGGCTCATATCCAGTTTTTCATCCCCCAACACCCCCAAGTCCCTTTCCACAGGACTGCTCTCCAGTGTATCCTTTCCCAGCCTATCCTGATAGTGCTGGTTACCCAGGCTCAGGTGGCCTTGTTGAACCTCCTTTCATTTGCTCTCATAAACTTATTCCCTTCTGTTTCCTCCCAGCTTTTCCCCCTGAACCCAGACCCACGGTGGCAGAGCTCCAGCCTGCGCCCGCTGGCCCTGGCTCTGCAGCAGGCCCTGGGGCAGGAGCTGGCTCGCCTGCGCCAGGGGAACGCGCCGGTGACGGGGATCGCAGCGCGGCTGCTCCAGGCAGTGGCTGCACTGCTCAACTCACCACACAGCGGTGCCCTGGTGATGGCCATGCACCACCACCACTTCATCTCCTGCCCACTGATGCGCCAGCTCTACCAGTACCAGGTGAGCAGCGTGAGGTGAGAACCTTCATAGCGTTTAACGAGGAGGAGTGGGGAGGAAACAGTCTGTGGTGCATCTGCTCTGCTCTGTGCAGAGCCTCCACCTGCCCAATGCTGGAAATAGAGCCTGGGCAGCATGATGGAGAGGGACTTGGGTTGCATGTATGTAGTCATGTGGATGCAGGCTGACCACACCAGCCCAGCACACTGCTGGGAACAGGGGCTTACATGCAGGGTTAAGTGTTCCTTACCTAGTCTTGTGACTGCAGTGCTGTGGATTTGCAGCTGTGGGTCTCTGTTGGTTTTGGGATCTCCAGTCTGTGCTGTTCTGTAGGATGGACATGTCATGCAAGCCCCATGGCATTTGCAGACAACTTGAGAGCTGAAATCTGTAATTTCTTAAAGAAATCTTCAGAGCAGGCTGAGATTTATCCATGAAACAGATCATTCCTTTCATCAGGAGGCACAAAGTTACCCTTAGTTGTGCTGGCAGAGGTATTGTGTGTGTGTGTGACTGACTCTTCTGCCTTGTGTTTGTACACTAGAAGCTGCAGCCCTCATTTGAGTGAGCTGTGGTCCCACAGAGTAGGTGTGCTCTGTATTCTTGGCAGTATGTGCCACTCTGCATCTTTCTGCTGTCTTTGTTGTATTCTTGAAGCGTGTTTAAGCAAGTCTCTGTTACTGCTCCCCAGCGCTGCGTGCCACAAGACACTGCCTTCTCCACGCTCTTCTTCAAAGTCCTCATGCAGATGCTGCAGTGGTTGGAGAACCCTGCAGTGGAAGAGGGTCCTCTGCGTGCTCAGCTGAAGGCCTTTGCTGTGCAGTACTCCTCAAGGCACAGGATCAGTGACGGTACTGGCATTGTGCAGCCTGTGGGACTCGGGGTGGGCAAGGTGGGACAAGAAAGACAGAAACAAAACTGCACCCAAAGCAGAAAGTGTGGTGGGCTCTCTTTTAGAGAGCTCTGCTTAGGAGTAGCAAAGAGAGGTTTTGTACTGTGCTATATAAACTCCATGAGGATGCAAAATGACTTGGCTCTGGGGATGTGCAGTAGACACCTGGTAGCATCTCACCAAGCACCACACATCTTTCAGGGAAAACTTCCAATTGCTCAGGGCAGGAATTTTGTACTAGCTGTAGTTCTGAAAGATGAGCATGCAAGAATGCCTCTGAAACAAGGTCACATCATGACTTGTAGAGTTGTTTATCATCTCTTGGGAGGAGAAGTCTATAAGTGAGAGCTTAGGCATGGAAATGGGTTTATGGTTATAGAGTTCTCTCTTAGCCACACGTCCCTGTAATATACAGAAGAACTGACAGGGGTTTTGATGGGATTAAAAGGGCAGTAGAGTGTAGTGTGTTTGTATGTTTGAGTAGTTGTGCCCTGGAGCCACATTGGGGCACCTGTAGAAGGGAAGTGTGATGTTGGGGCTGGCTTGGCCCTGTGATGCCAATACTGTGCTCTCATTGCAGTTCGAGGTGGCTTCTTGCACCTCACAGAAGCTCTGACTTTCAGTCGTGACCCTGACTTGATCAGCTCCACGGTACGTGCCATCATTGCAACCCTGAAATCAGGAGAGAAGTGCAATGTGGAGCCGGAGCTCATCAGCAAAGGTATGGCTGTCCTTCTGCTCTCCTTCCCTCTTGCAGCAGCAGGCTGAACTTCCAGCCCAGCAGGGGAGAGCCTACTGTGCAGGCTGTGGGAAGCTGCCTTCTGCCTGGATCAGGAAATGTGAACTGATCTAAGTGTGGTCCTATCTTGTACCACCTCCTTCCCCTGCACTGGTATGTGGGTTTATGAACTGTGATCTGGGGCTGGGATTAAGTCTCTCAGCAAGCTGTTGTTTCCACTAATAAAATGAGAAATAGAGGCCTACTATCCCAGATAAAAAGGGCTTCCTTCTTCCGTATGGAGCCAGGCTCTCAGGATTGCTGGACTGATTGCCTTCCAGATAACTTTTATAAGGTTCCATGTCTTTCACCACATCCTGGAGTTAATGAGTGATACCTTTCTCCTTCTGCCAGTCCTGCAAGGCCTGATGGAAACTCAGTCTCCGTACTTGGAGGAACTCCTGACTGTCCTCTTCTCAGCTACTGTTGAGACCTCTGCCAGGCCTCCTGCCATGAAACCAATTGCTGTGGTGAGCTCCTTGTTGCTCCAGGACAAAGAAGAGACACCAGTGAAAAAGGAGCTGGACAGTTGCAGGTGAGCTTAGGCAATGATGAGAATTCACTGGGGGGTCTGGGTTCATGACATCACCACTGATACTAGTTTGTTTTCTCCTCAGTACTGAAGCAGCTTGGCTAGGGCCCTCCTCTGGCCTTCTTAATGACTGGCTGGAGATGTTGGACCCAGAGGTGATCAGCAGCTGCCCTGATCTCCAGCAGAAGCTACTGTTCTCCTGGAACAAAGTAAGAGTTATTGGATGGAGGGACTGCTGTGCTGAAACCACCTTTCTGGGGTACTGGCCTGCACCTGGAAACAGGGCAAGGGGTAGTTTTGTTTTGCCACATGTTGCAATGACAGGTCCAAAGCAGGACAGGCTGACTAGGAGGGGGATTCTGGTGCATCCTTCTTGGTGCAAGGCTTATGTTTCATCTTACCTTTATATTTCAAAGCTCATTACAGACACCACATAGTCCCGTAACAGCCCAGCCAGCTCTGCTTGCATTGGTAGTTTTGCAGACAGAATAATAGTTTGCCCAGGAGTGTTGTGCCAAAGCTAAGACTAAAACTGAATTTCATGGCTGATACCATGTTCTGTTAAAAAGTTCTGCAGTTCCAATCCTAAATCCACGTGTTGTATCCTGTGCTGTCTGCCTGCCTGGACCCTTGTCCTCCTATAATACACGATATCTCCTACATCCACCCCGTGGCAAGGAGCTGTTTGTTACATCTCTTCCTTGTTTGGTCCTTTCAGGCAGGGTCCCAGGTGCCCTCCTTCCGCCCATATCTCTTGGCTCTTCTGACTCACCAGTCCAGCTGGACCACGCTGCACCAGTGCATCAGGCTCCTGCTTTGCCGAAACCGGGAGCAACGGTGAGTCTTGTTCTTTCAGGCCTAGCAAGGAGCTTTGAGCTGGGCAGCTGATTGTGTCTGAGAGAGAACAAACACAAGCTGAGAACAAGAGCTGCCATGTTCCACGGTGCTTCTGCCAGGGGATGTAACCCAGCCAAAAACAGGCTTTGTGAGAAGGCTGCTGTTTTCAGTCATGCTGATTTGTGTACCTTGGTATAAATATTACCTGCTGTTTGATGGAAGCAGCACATAAAGATTTGGCTGTGCTCTAAACAGGAAGTGCTAATCGCTGGGTAATTCATCTAGCATTGCCTGTGTTGATAATCTTTATGAGCATGGGGTTTGCAAGATGGCTTGGATAGCGAACTGACAGCAAGCTCTGTACCTGGGCAGGCTCTGCTGGACTGAACTCCATTACCAGTCTTTCTCTAAGCCCCTTCCTGGCGTCAGGTGCCCAGCTCTGATCTCTGGAGCAGCCCTTGCTCACAGCTTCTAAACTTTGGTCTCAAATACTGAAGTGCCACTGTAGTAATATCTTGGTTAAATGTGATACCTTTATGGACCAGGAAATGCTAACACCTAACAGTAGTAACTGAGGACATGACTAAACTAGCAATACTTTTAAAACTGGTGGTATTTCAGTTTGCCTATTATTTTATTACTGATCTCTTGCTCACTAACAATTTAATGAATTTTTGCAATCCAGGATAACAGCCAGGATAGGATGTTCTGTACACTGGGACAGTAAGATCACTGGTCTGATTGTACCAAATGTTTGTATTGATGACCAACTTCTGGCCTTGTGGTGTAAGACTCCGTGTAGCTGCCACACTCTTGCTGAATGCCATTTGTTCAGCTCTGTACCCTGTGCTTACTGCAACAAATATTTAGTCATAATCTGGGAACAGAACCAAACTCCTTCTTGGGACTTAATGGATCCTATTTTTACATTGGCAGATGTTTCCTTCTTCACAACACTCATGATGTTTAGAGATGCTACCATGTGTTTGTGTGCTGCCGCAGGGCTGCGCTGGCTCTAATTGCAAATCTGTCTTCTTTTGTCTCCTGGCAGGTTTGACCCAACTGCATCCTTGGATTTCTTGTGGGCCTGTATTCACATTCCTCGGATCTGGCAGGGAAGGGACCAAAGAACTCCTCAGGTAGTGGTTCAGTTCTTCCAAGATTCCTCTCTGGATGGAGTCAGAGGCAATGCTTTCACAATGCCTGATTTTTCCATGGCCAAGAGGTGGCTGGAGTGATGCAGGTGCAGCATGCCAAGTTTGCTGCCTGTACCTCAGCTGGTGCTTAGCTGCTCTGCTATGTTACATATTACAGTGGCAATTTTGAGTCCCAGAAGCTGGTATGAACATACATAAGTTTGCCCACTTGGCATTTCCTCTGCAGCAGTTGCCACAATATCCATTAAAGATCTAGGCACGAGGCTGCAGTGGCGAGCAAGCTAAAACCCAGTGTTGGGTAATCCAAATATTACAAAGAAAGGGTGGTTGCATCTCTTCTCCACAGAAGAATTTCTTGGTTTGGTTACTGATTTACAGTTTCTGACTCATCACACAGGCTGGGATGGAAGTGAATGAGTTCAGAAGTAGAAGAGGGATAAAGAGGTTTCATTTGGGGCTGTGATGCTTCCAGAGCTCTAGCTATGGGGCAGTTCTTAAGTCTAGTTCTAAGAGATGTTCCATTCCAATTGAGAAGGTGTGACTACAAGGAACTAAAGATACAGGGATTTGGTGTAGATTAATTTTGGTGCTCTTTTGCATTACAGAAGCGCCGTGAGGAATTTGTGCTCCACCTAAAGGCGTCAGAATTGATCAGCATGGTGGAGCTGATCCTGGCTGAAGCAGAAACCAGATACCAGAACACTGAAGAGGCCTCTGGCACACTCATCCAGTCTCGACTGCCTTTATTGCTCAGTTGTTCTCATGGGGACATTGAAAGCATCAAAAAAGTAACGGAGTATCTGACCAGCTGCATCCAGCAGTGGGGAAGCAGGTGGGCTTGCAAGTGGGGAGCAGTGTCTACTCTAATTGTAGTTACTTGGGCACGGGCAGCCAGGGAACAATGGGACTTACTGGCACATCTTCAGTAAGAATATTGTGTTGCAGAGCCCATATGAAAAGTGCACACTATCCTGCCAGAGGTTTGGGGGAATAATAAGTCATTTTAAGTGGTACTTGTACCAGGAAGGTGACTTTAAAAGTGAAGTTTAAGGGCTTTTTTGCTTTTAGGACTTCAGGATGAAATACTTACCATGCCTTTTCTTTCTTTAGGACAATGGTTATTTTTAATTACTAGTTCCTAACATAGGATTTCTTGTCTGCTCATCCCTTGAGTCATTGCTTATAACACTTCTGACCACTATGATTGCTCTCCAAGCTGAATGAAGACTAGATTGTATCCCAACAACTATGTGAGCACTGTGGGAAGAACAGGAATATGGTGCATTTGTGGCAGTGGAACAAACTGACCTAACTCTAACCTCTCTTATGGTGGTGTTAGAAAAGAAACCGAGTACTTTCAGTTGTTGCTGCATTGTACTGCCTCCTGGGGCAGACTAGTCCAGGGATCTACGGGGGGGCAGGTGTGTACAGAAGTCTGGCTGGTCTGAATAGTTGTGCTTCTGACTACTCTTCCAGTTGGAATGGGGATGGCTGAGAGTACCATGTGCAGGAGCTCTTCACTGGAGATGTAGGCAGAGCTTTCTTGTCCTGTGCCCTCTTGTAATTGCAGTTTTCTAGCTCCAAATGGCCTAATGACAGATCCTCATAGACTGTGGGCAGATCCCTGTAGGCTGTCAGTGATTTAAGTAGTTCAAAAGAAGCAAAGACTGAAAAAATACAGATTCAGATTAACAGTGGCTGCTCTTTTACATGGTCTGCTCACCATATGCAGGGAGGCTGTTGTTTAATCTGATGGGTCTGGGATATTGCTGGCTGAACTAATGGAGTAACGGTGGTTGACCTCTCTCTTTTTCCTTTAGCTCTGTGGGAAAGTGCTGCCAGGACCTTCTGCTTCAGATATACCTGCAACTACCTGAGCTTCTTGTGCCTCTGCCTGAGATGCTTCTCACCAGTGAAGGAGCCAGAGACAGCAGCACTTGCAAGGTAAATGTAGAGGCATAAGAAAGCCCCTTTCCTGTTGTGTACTCTGAGTGGATGCTACCTTGATGCCTGGTCTAAAAGGAGAGGACTGACAAAAGCTTCTGAGGTCACTTTTGGGTTTTTTTCCTTGCTCTTCTGTGGCCCTTTCCCTGCCTGCACTCACAGGAACACAGAGTTCAGGTGTGGTTTAGTCTGCAGTGTCCTTCTGTACAATAGTGTAAGCTGCTCCACAAGCTTCTGTGTGCCAAAGGCACAAGTGTGCAGGCATCTGATCCTGCTTTCATGTCTGTAGGGACGGTGGACTTCAGATCCTTCACCAGCTGGAATGTTGCATGTGCTTGCAGATTCTACCTGAAAATAGTTTCTTTTAACACCCTCTATAGTTGGAAAGGAATTGGGGAAACTGCTGAAGAGCCAGGGGCTTGATTGTGCTTTAAACTTCTTAACTGTTTACTCATTACTTTTCTTCTAGCTCGATGCCCTGGTTCACAGATTCATTAACCTCCTTGCAGACACCAGTGACTCCAAGTCATCAGAAAGCCGCGTGTGGGATGCCAACATGGCCTGCAGGAAGCTAGCTGTGGCTCATCCCATCCTACTTCTTAGGTACCACTCTCCCCTTTCACCCTCTGTGTGACTGGAGTTCATCAAAAAGCGTCCACCCTTGTCCTAGAAGGGCAACAAACGTGCAGCAGTCATGATGATTGTGACAGATTCTGTGTTCATGTACAAAAGCCAAGAGAAAGGGCAGCTAAGTCGTATCTCTTATGAGACAGCATCTCTTTTGGCTCTGTGTCTGTCCAGAAACAATGCTCTTGGATTTGGAGACTAGAGAACAGGACACTGGTGGAAAATGGGGCTTGCTGATTCTGTAAATACAGGGATCAAATACAGAACCCTGGGAGAGGATAAGGGACACTTCCTTTGAGGAACTGAGGTTTAACAACATTTAACTGTTTATAGAAAGAAGCTACATCTGGATTTTCTTCTGTTTGGCGTTTCAGGCACTTGCCAATGATTGCAGCACTGCTGCATGGCCGTGTTCACCTCAATTTCCAGGAGTTCAGGCAGCAGAACCACTTGACCTTCTTCATCCACGTCCTGGGGATCCTGGAGCTCCTCCAGCCGCAGGTCTTCCAGAACGAGCACCAGGCGGCACTATGGGACTGTCTCCTGTCCTTCATCCGTCTGCTGCTGGTAGGAAAGTCCCCGCTCCTGCTCCATGTGAGAGCTGCCAGCCACTAGATGGAGAAGCTCCTGTAACACAGGGCCAGCTCAGCTTTCTCCCTTTTGAAGGGAAAACCCTCATATACTTAAGAACAAAAAAGTGTATCAAGTACCTTGGAAAGCTTAAAGAGGAGGCAGGAGATAGAGAAGCTACTCTCTGGTCTCCAGAGGTGCTGGATGAGGCAAAGCATCACTGCTTTTATTGTTAACTCACCTTCTCAATCTTTTCTCAGAACTACAGAAAATCCTCACGGCACCTGGCTGCCTTCATCAGCAAGTTTGTCCAGTTTATCCACAAGTATATCACAAGCAATGCCCAGGCAGCTGTCTCCTTCTTGCAGAAGCACTCGGATCCACTCCAGTAAGTTTCCTTACTCCAGCTAGCCCATGGTTAGCTCATGGAGAATTTGCACAATCAGGCTGCCTTGAGCTAATCAGACAGAAGACAGCAAGAGGATGTGACAAAATAACTATTCATGTGGCAATTCCTCACCCTTGGCTCCCTTGAGTCTCTATTGACATGAGGTTGAACTTGATGATCCCAGAGGTCCTTTCCAACCATTATGATTCTATGAGCAGAATATCCCTCTTTCTAAGTGTAAACAGAGCCCAAGCAAGTCAGATAATGATTTCAACTCATATAATGGCCTGAACATCCTATTGAGGTGTTGTAGTGCCCTGCAATGTTTCCAGAGGGCCAGCAGGAGGGTCTTCTCCCTGAGCGGTGGCTGCAGGGTCCTACCTGCAGATAGGGGGGAAAATACATTTGAATTCCTGTTACAATGAAAAGAAAAATCTTGTTTCTGCTTCTGAGAAACTATTTGGTTTTGTGCACATAGACGTGCTGTTAGTTGTCCTCATGCCCTTATTGCTACTGAAAGCTAAACTCATCATCTCTTCCCCCAGTGACCTGTCATCAGACAACAGTGACCTAGCGATGCTGAAGTCCCTCCTGGCTGGGCTGAGTCTGCCCAGTAAGATTGGCAGCTTGGACAGAGGCACTGACGAAGAGAAGGATGGTGAGTCTGAGTGGGAGGAAGAGTTACTCGGCTGGTGAACCTGCGGTATGTTTTGGAGCACAGATGCTCTTATGGGCTGTATGTTGTGCTCGTTCTTCTCCTAACAACCCTGTGGAAGGGTATTTGGAGTGGAGATGGCACTTGTATGCACAGCAATTTGGAACTGGTGTTCTGGATGGGTTGATTTGTTTTCCTGTCTGTCGTATCACTACTGGAAGTTTCATTGCTGTGGATTTTGCCTTTCTCAGCCGTGCTCAGGGACTGACCTGTCAGGAGACCCTAAGGGTACCTCCCCTTCTCCACTGTTCATAACTGGCATGGGAAATTACTCAGTGTTAAAAGAGCTTGGGGAGGTTCCTTGTCTTTGTGTCAGCTGAGGGATACCAGAAGGTGCAGTGAGGCTAGAGATGGTATGAGAGCCAGGAATTGTATTGCTGGTCAGCTCATGATGCACCACTGTACTGGTGGGGAATACTGGGCCTGTCTCCCTGGTCAAACTGTGTAGACTGTCAGGAGTGAGCTGTTCTCTCTCTCCTCCAGATGAAGCAGCCGCTGGCTCCCTCCCCCTCGTCAGTGTGTCTCTCTTCACTCCTCTCACGCCAGCTGAAATGGCCCCGTATATGAAGAGGCTCTCTAGAGGACAGACAGTTGAGGGTAAGTAAGGACCTGCAGAGCTCTACAAAGATGCAGGGCAAATGCAGACATCTGCCAACTTGTCTGTCAGCTACAGGCTAGTTCCTGTTTCAGTCTTGTGCTTGGGAGTCTCCAGCAGTAAGGATGTGGTTTAGTTTTGGATGAACTTGTCCATTGCCTTCTGTGATTCTGTGACAGGGCTTCCTCTGATGGTGTTATCACTCAGCTTAGCAGTGCTACTGCTACTGCCTCTGCTTTGGGGCTCCTCAAGGATCTTCTAAGTGCTCTGGGAGATTGTGTGAGTAATTCAAGGAGTGCTGCAGTTCATGTTGAGCTGGATCTGGAGTGCTGATAGGAATGCCATAATGACAGAAAAATACCCAACTGATGAGAAGCAGGATTTTGTTAGAAATCCCCAAATGGCTTTCATGGAAGAAAATCATTTTAACCTGGCATATGGAAGCAATATGCTGCTTCTCCAGAGGTCTTCTGAAATCATAGGTGTCCAGTGTTGAGACCCAAGTTGTGGTATTGGAGTCAATTTTCCTTCCACACTAGAAACAGGGGAAAGAAATCCTGCCTGTACACTGTTTTAAAAGAGACTTTCTGTGAAATCATTCAGTTACAGAAGGTGTTCTGGCATTGAAACCTCACAGCCCATCCACTCCTTCCCCTGCCTATGGCAGGACAGTGCTGGTGGCTGGGGCAGATTGGGATGTGCTGCCCTGGCATGAGTCCTACCTGTTCTCATCCTTTTGAAGAACTGCTTTTATTACTCTAGCTCTGTGTGCAGGTGGGAAAACTTGACTGCTGGGAGATGGGATTTGTAGGGGGAAAGAAAAAGATCCTTTGCTGGATCAGTGAATTTCAGTCACCCCTTTTCAACCTGTGTCTTCCACCAGACATCCTGGAGGTGCTGACAGACATTGATGAGATGTCCAGACGGAGGCCAGAAATTCTCTCCTTTTTTGCGGTGAGTGTTAATGTCTCAAACTGCTACTAGAAGGAAGAGACTCTTTTCACCAAGTCTGTGTTGCAGCCAGATTAAGTTCTACCCTTCTTCTGGTTTTTGTGCTGGTTGTTGCAGCATTGTAGGAGAAATTTATCTCCAGTTAGGCTTTCTGAAAGCAGAGAGTGTTTACTTCTCTGCCAACTTCTCTCCATTTCATACTGGGTCTGCCACCATCCACTTTACCTTCTTTTTATATCAGAGGAAGAATTAACCCTCTGTCCTCTTCCCAGTATTGGGGCAAGGAGAGCACAGAACAGCTCTGTCGAAAACACTGGAGCCTGGGGAAAACTCATCTGTCCCACATGGAATAAGATTACAGAAGGGTGCTTTAAAGTATTCAAAAACAGGATAATCCTTCTTATAGAAGGGGATTTCCAGGCTTAGCCAGTACTGGATGTATGTTGGGCTGGATTGGTGCTGGAGGGGCAGTAATACAAGCCTGAGGACTTTGTGCTCCCTGGATGGCCCAGTGATCCTAATTTGTACTGCTTCTCTCAGACAAACCTACAGAAGCTGATGAGTTCATCAGAGGAGTCCTGTCGAAATCTGGCCTTTAGCCTGGCCTTGCGCTCCATTCAGAACAACCCCAGGTGAGCTTAGGCTGTGTGAGTCCCTGGTGGGCACTGCCTGCCTGTCTTGCACCCCTTGGTGGTGATCTGGGCTATACTGACACTATCACATTTTACTCCCAGCATTGCTGCAGACTTCCTTCCCACCTTCATGTACTGCCTTGGCAGCCGAGACTTTGAGGTGGTGCAGACAGCACTGAGGAACCTGCCTGAATACACGCTCCTTTGCCAAGGTGAGTCAATACCTACCACCTTCAGTGCATGCTTGGCCTCACATGGGTCAGAGCTGGGCTGCTGTGCTGGGCACAGCCTCCCTGGGAAGTTGCCAAGGGTTGGTGTTGCCTAGAATAGGCCATCAAACATGCAGGGGATCTCTATGAACAGTTGCTTTGGTCTGAGCATCACAGGGGACATTTGTCATAGAGACAAGGGAGGCTTCCTTGCAGTAGATTTGCTCCTTCATGGTTTTCTCCAAGTGGTGATCCCTCACATGATCACAAACCAGTGGAGCTGTTAGAGGGTGGATTGTGCCATGTTCTTATGCAAGGAGAGAATTTCTTGCACAGTGGCAAACGTTGATCCCAGAGTTTGTTGGTAGGTTGCTCTTGCCTGCCCATGGGACCCAAGGGTCAGTCCTCACGCTGTCTTTCCCCTCCACAGAGCACGCAGCGGTGCTACTGCACAGGGCCTTCCTGGTGGGGATGTACGGCCAGATTGACACCAGCTCTCAGATTTCAGAGGCCTTGAAGGTTCTGCACATGGAAGCCATGGTATGAACATATGGTTCTGGGAACTCCACTTCCAGAGGAATTAATTTAACTGGACTTATCAGCTGCATTGAAGCCCTGTAAGAAGACAGTGTATTTCAACCCATGTGCTGGAGGATCTAAGAGGTGATGCAGCAGGCCAGGAGGTGTTGGAAGAGCACAGTGTGCTGACTGAAGACCAGAAAGGGGCAAGGATTGATCTGTCTGGCTAAGACACCTTTACTGGTGGAGAAAAATCTCCTGAACATTGTGCCAAACAGGGACCACTTCTTTCACAGAGTCTTGTGGCAGTGGCTGTTGGTTTGTTGTTTGGTTTTTTTTGTCTCTCCAAGAAGGCAGAGCTGCTGGGGGAGCACTGGCCCCTGGAACTGGAAGTCTCTGCACTCTCTGTGTTGGAGGGAACATGTGGATTTGTGCAGAGGGAGAGAACAATTTGTTTTCTGAGGGTGGTGGTTTGTTTTTGGTTTTTTTTTTCCTTTTTTAATTAAAATTTGCCTTGTTTCCATTTTGCCTTTCTCTGCTCTGTGCTCCCTTGGGTGTAGCTTGACATCCCTCTCTCCCTGTTCTTCAGCTTCTTGTTATTTTAGACAAAGCACCTCTGGAAGACCTATCTCCATGGCCAAATGCTCACAGAGCTATCTTGGCCTTTTACAGATTATGCAGGAGATGGAGGAGTTTTAGAAGCATCAATGGGGTATCATAGATTAGTTGGGTCAGCACCAGCTGCTGACAGGACAACTTTTAAGAGGTTTCTTAGGAAACTTTTCTTTAAAAACAAATAAAGCAAACTTCTTGGTAAATCTGCAAGCATCCCAGCAGCTGGCCACTGTCATGGCAGAGTCTTCAAACGAGCAGCTGAGTTTCCTCTCTGGGATCTGCCAGTTCTTCCCTGTGACTCTTCTGACCACTGCTCTCTGGTCCTGGGCTGCTGATAGGGCTGATGGCTTATTTGCCACTGTTTGAGGACAGAAAAGGAGGCATCTTCCTTCCCTCTGCTCCAGAGCAATAACTGCTGCATGTGCTCATTCTCCACTCTCCCTTAGTTCTAATCACCAGTTTGCTTTCACATCGTTTGTCTCTATCCCTCTGGCACAGTAGAGAATCTTTGTAGTATTCTAAAGACAAAGGTCCTGGAGGGGTTTTATGGATAGCTGTAAATAAGTCTGTATCTCCTTGCTGGTGGCAGAGACAGTTGTGAGCTCCTGGGTGGCTGAGTGGAGAAATATTGTCCATTCTATGAAATGAGTGCCACAGCTGAGCACTTCTGCTAGTGCATCAGAGAATGACTGACTGACTGACTGACTGTCCGGCTGGCTTTGCAGAGAGATGGAGAAGAAAAGGGAGAGATCTGAATCTCCCATCAGCTGTAAGTAGCCTTGCCTTTAAATAAAGAGATTAGAGCCATCACTTAAGGATGCAACATGCTCTTTTCCTCACAGCAGCATCTGCTTCGCATCCGGAGCCACTACTGTGGCAATTAGCTACATATAAATTATGTGGAGGAACAGCTGAAGAAGATCAAGTCAGGGAAATGGTTTTCCTGAGGGGCTCAGTGACAGCAGGATTAACGCCTGTCTAAAGGGTTCCTGGTGAGATTACTGGCTCCTCTTACCTTAGTCCCTTATCAGACATTATTAAGATACTGCTCAGTTTGTCAGAGCAGGGAGGGAGTTCTTTTAGAGCTGCTGCGGGTCTAGAGCAGCTGGGAACTTGTGGGACTGGCTGGAAAAGGGCTTTCCACAGGACTTTGAATCAAGGAGCAAGGAAAATGTCTCAAGACTGTTGCCACACAAAGACAGCGAGTCAAAGTTGTGGTGGTTTGGTGAAGATCCTCCCTGCAGAAATCCAGAAAGCCTGCCCCAGGGCTGCAACTGGAAACATTTACAGGCAAAACCAAGTTGTGTGGTTGGCCCTAAATTCTACTCTGTTCAGTGATGCCTGCTGTGAGCAGACAAGCTCTAGGATGCCTGGTCTGGAGGAGCAGGGGATGCTTGGATGTTGGCAGAACTACTTAATGACCCCTCAGACCAGGATGGCCAGGCCTTGCCTCAGTGTGAGATGAGATGTGTCTAGGAAGGTGGAAGGAGCATCTCTTTATCATCATTAGCAGAAATCATCTTATGGGAGATCAGGAGACAAATTCAAAGGGAGGGAATGTGGATGGAAGTTATTCTGGAGAGCTGGGACTTCCCATAGATCTCCCAATACAAAAAGCATTGTCTATGATTTGTTGATCTCTCTCCCTTTTGCTATACTGAAGGTTTCCAAAGGGATTCAGATCCCCTCTGGTGAGGACAGGGCAGGAATGTGGGAATAGCCAAATCCAGGCTGGGAACCAGCCCCATCATGCCTGGGTGGAGGTGGTGGCATGGTGCAGGCAGGCTGCAGCAGGAGAGCCAAGGCTGGTGAGGAGGATGATGTGACACCTCCTCAGCCGTGTTGTGATGGCATTCATGTCAGGTCCTCTCAAAGGCCAGCTGCTTCCCTGCAGAAGTGATCAGGTCCCACCTCCATACCTGCAAGAAACGAGGATCACAAATCCCCTGCAAACACCAGGCACCTCTCGGGGCATTATCCTACTGCAAATTATTTCTCTCTGTGGCAAAGATCAATTTCTTTTTTTGTCCCATGATCAAAACATCATGTTTTTATGATTCAGATATGGCAGCCTCAGGAGGGAGATGGACACTTGTCCAGCAGGCACATATAGACCTTTGCTGCCTTGGCTGGACACCTCTAACCCAATTCCTGCCAGGCCTGGTGTGGCTGGGAGCGTGGCCCTGCATGTGCTGATGACCCAGAGAAGGGACGCAGCTGTTTGATCCAGCTCGGGGCAGGGTTCTGCACCCCAGGAACCATGAGGGATATGCTGGAGCACCATGTGGGTTTGGCCATGAGCAGGGAATGACTAACTGGGGAGGGACCAGTGTGCTCTTGACTCAGTGGCAGCTGCCTGTGGGGCATGCCTGATGTTGGGAACTGGAAGAGTCCCAGCACTGAGCTCAGAGGCAAATCAGTCCAACCCACTACGTCAACAGCAGAAAGACAGGGAGAGGTGTGCAGGTAACGGCCAACAAATGGAATTTCGTGGTTAACATTGATGCTTTGCCAGCCATTAGAAAAGAGGACAGATAGAGGAAGAGAAGCCTCATTTTGCAAGGAATAGCATGCAAGAAACCTCGTGCAAAAGAAGGAGAGGAAAACTCCTCCATTACTTATCATCTGTGTGTAAATGTGGGCCATAGAGTCCATTCCCAAGACTGCTCCCCAGGTCCCCACCATCCTCTTCCTCCAGCCAACTGTGATCTGGGTCAGTGGCACACAATCCCAGCCCTGCCTGCCCACAATTAACTTCCTTCTGGCCATACCACAGTTCAGGATGGTCTGATTCACAATTAACTCAAAGAGTTGTTCAGTAAAAGCTAAAAATGGTCTGACTTTTGTTAGCTTTGGGTAAGTTAAAGCCAGCCCCACACCAGCTAAGTGGCCTGGCTTCTATAGGGGTAGCATTGGCCTAAGGAGGATGGGTCTTTAAATCTCTGCATTGCCTCTCTGTGTATTCAGATAATTTGGCCCTAAAGCAGCAGAATATAGAGCTTGCAATTTCCCCTCCTTTTAAGTTCGAGACCTTTGTAATATTCTGCCTGTCCTGTGTAGCTGGTGGTGTCTCACCTTTGGTCTTACCCTGTTTGCATGAACAGCATCTCTAACACAGGAAGATACTGAGCAAAAACCTTCAAGACCCCCAGCAACAATTTAAAAATTCATTAAGCTACAATAGGCTAGTCATTGCTGGGTAATTATTAAGCTGTAAGAATTGCTAATTGTCTTATTAGCATTAAACAATTATGCAAATAATGGAAAACATACCTTTTTTTAAAAAAAAACCCAATAATGACATTTAAACCTAGAGTGATGCTTATGGATTTGCTCTCCAGGGTTTACTGAGAACATCTTTGGAGAAGAGCGAGACCTCTGAGGGCACTCAGCACAGGGTGAGTAGGACATCTTGAACCATGTTTACCACAAGTCATCTTGCAGAGCATGTAGTGTCCCCATGCCAGGCTCTCTCCCCACTCTGCACCCATCACAACCACCCATGCAGCAACTCAGGGACACGCAGGTGCCCGTGGCTTTGGAGGTCCACACAGTGGTTGTATTGCTAGGCCAGGACTGGAGAAATTTTGAATTTTTTGCTATCATAGATTTCCTACAGGAGCCTCCGTTCTCCCCCAAATAAAGCATGTGGTGCTTCAGGTGCTTTGGTCTGTGTGAAAACAAGGCAATTTGTAGTTTTTCACATCAATTCAGCACAAAAATGGAAAGTTCTGGCCTTTAAAGTTATCTATCTCACGGATTTTATTACTATCAGGTTAGTCACCTGAGGGAAGAGCCAGGCTCTCTTCCAGGTGAGGTTCTAACTGGATTTCAGAGGTCAGCTGCCAGCCAAATGATGAGCAAGTGCCTTTGTGTTCCTGTGAAATGAAAACAACCACAGTTTACCCCTACTGCTAGGAAGAGGAGACTTTGCTTGCTCATGTCCACAACAAGCTTGGAAAAGGCAAAGTGCTTCTTTGCTTCAGCACGTTAACCTTGTTAATCACTAACAAATATTGGTTTTCCAGGCTTTAAACTTCGCTCTGCTGATAAGACACAGCATTTCAAAGCAGCCAAGCCAGCTCCTGCTCTGGGGTGGGTCCTGCTTCCATGGTGATGCCATGACAGACACGGGTCACCTCACCCAGTCCCGTGATCCAAACAGGTTTCCCTCAGCAAAACACACCTTCGCTTTCGCTTTCTGATAAGAATGGTGAAGTTTGTGGCTCCTGGAGGGAGTGTTCAACTATGGCAAAGACTGGCAGGCTGTTTCACCTTCCTCAGAAGAGGAGGTCACCTTCTGAAACAAGCACTATCCCCAATTTCCTTGGAGAGCTGCTTTTAGCTCCATGAGACTCCAGTGACCCACCAAGCAGCTGTTTATGGTCTTTTCATTTTTCCTGCTCACCTGGTGTGTAGGATGCAGCATGTGAGCAGTGTCTCATCCTTGTTGCCTGGAAATAACTTTGACATCGACCTCTAGCCTGTCCCTCACCTCACTGTTTTGGGGACAGGAGGACGGGGAAGCCCTCAGATCATCTTGCTGGCAGGCAGGAGGGATGACAAGAGAGGAGTGACTTTTTTTTTTCTTCTTTGATATGATGTTGGGTTATACCTGGGTGACAGGACACACTTTGCTCTGATGCTCACTGATTTGTTCAGGTTTTAGAATAAAGGATTTACCATTTATGAGCTTCTCAGAGACATGTGTCATGGAGAGATTTACCAAAGTGTCTCTTTCTATAACTTCACATTTCACTTTCATCCTCTTTCAGTGGAAATTCGTGTTCAGACTTGAATTTTGTAATAACTTGTTTTCTGTTACATTGCAGGTCAAACTATCCAGACTCTGAGGAGAGGTGGGTATCATGTGGAAGCACTTCTGTGTGAGTAGCTGTGAAATTGTTGAGGCTTTCTTTTCCCTGGCTTGGGCCTTTTTGTCTCTGTGGAGTCAGCCTGGCTGCCTTCTGGGAAGAGAGAGCTGATGAGGCATGTTACTGATGAGATGTGTACTTTTTCCTTCTTGTTTTGAATCCCTCAATTTAATACAAGCCATTGGCACGGGAATGTATGGGAGCTCTTGGCTACAACACACACTTCCCTTTGTTGGGAGTGAGCAGCCCTGCATACAGCCTGCAGCAAAATTGTGAAGTAGCTCAATTTGATCAACTAATTTCCCACAATAGTTAAAAGATGTAATTTTTCTCTGATGTCTCTCTCTTCTGAAAAAAACAAACCTGCATCACTTGACTCTCAGCTTCTTGAGGCCCCACATTGTCTCATATAAGAAATCGACCCTTTTTCTCTCCCTCAGGTCCTCAAACGAATAAGCATTGGCTGTTTTTCTTAAGGCTTTAGGGTGGTCTTAGTCATATATTTAAGTTTTTTTTCTCTACTAACAGTAAAGTCCAGGCTGCTGCATATGGGAACCAGGATACATTTAAGAGGTAATGGCAGAGGGTGATCCCCACTTGTCATAGTCATAGCCACTGTCAGGAAGCACTCACTCAGCATCTCTCCTTTGCAGTTTGGTATCTAGGAAGGGAACTGGAAAGGACTGTGCGAGAGAAATAAAAGGATAAGTGTCTGTAAGCAGAGAAGAATAAATCAATCCATGTTTGTGGACTGCTGCTCTCCAAGAAGCTTCTGAACGCACCTCGAAGGGATCTCTCAGGACACGCTCTGCTTCATGAGCCGGCAGTGGGAAATTCCACCCATCAGTGGTGCGAAAAGCTCAGTGAGTGTGGGCAAGGTCCACAAAACAGGATGAGGACATAAGGCTCCTCCAAGGAAAACATGTAGAAGGGAAAAATACAATCCAGAGTCAGGATTTGTAAGCATCATTGCACAAGGCACGTCCTGGGAGAACAGCGGTTGTGGGTAATGGGCAGGCAGCTGCACAGGCAGCTCTGCTCCCTTCCTGCCCTGTTCCTCCCACTAGTGCTTGTTAGTTTACCTGTTGGTGCATTAAAGACTCATCATAGCTATAAACTCCCACAGAGCTCTCCTTAATCACCAAGAACACTGCCTGTATTTTGAAAAGCCATTGCTGGGCCAGCAGTAATAGTGTTACTCCATTAGCTAACTCCTTCAGTGATGTCATTTTAATCACCTTAGCGTAGCGTGTGGACCTGCTTCTTCTGGTGTACCAAGGGCTGTACCTCCAACCTAACCCCCTCTTGGAATGCACAGCTTGGAGCCAGCAACTAATAGTTTCTTCTTCTGGTGTCTGCAAGCCTGGATGCCTTTCTGATACCACCGTCTCGGTCAAGCACAGATGACCAGGCACAGTGCAGGGAGGGATGAGGTGAAATGTAGCAGCCTGTGATATACAGAAAATCGCAGCTGCTCTCTGAGTCCAGCCTGGCTTTCTGCTCCGTGGCTCTGTGTCCCCTGCCACCCAGCCCCAGCTGCCCCTTCCCGAAGCACGAGGTAATGAGAAGGACCTAACCGCATCGACTCATTAAGCCAGGTTTGTTAGAAGACAGATTGTCATGTTAAACAAATATATTTTTAAAAAACTAAATATCGTTCCCTGGGCCATGCCCCATCTGGGCCATTAAATCTGAAAGGGGTAACTGCAGCTGTGTCAAACCTGGGCTCCGAAGCTGATTTTCACTATTTGTACTATTAGCAGTTGGCAAGAACTCCATTTTCCAACACCGTTTTCTCCTCCTCGTTTCCCAGTGCTGCACTATGAAGATTGCAGGCACACTGCTAAACAAAACAACCTTTGGGGCTTACAAAAAAACCCCTTACAAATGCATTTCCTAAGCCTAC
The DNA here is from genome assembly GCA_013401335.1 of Brachypteracias leptosomus. Lineage (NCBI taxonomy): Eukaryota > Metazoa > Chordata > Aves > Coraciiformes > Brachypteraciidae > Brachypteracias > Brachypteracias leptosomus. The sequence goes on from VYZX01006341.1 coordinate 951,026, forward strand.
CCATCCTCTATTTCTCACCTCTCTGATGACAGAGGATGGGAAGGGCTGCTCATCGTTAGCCAGTAAATTATGTAAATTATGCACATTTTCTCCATCTAATGAAAAGGTGTTGTGGAAATGAAGCAGGACAGCTCAGCTTCCAGGGCAGCAGCGCTGCAAGTTTCCAACTTTCAAGACAGCAAGTGTGTTTTTCAAGGGGAGGGGAAAAAAACCCCAACTTTGAGTTAATCCAGCATTTCTTTTGACTGGTCCCTTGGCAGTCTGATTAATTTTGAGTGCAGATGTTTATTCTTTCCTTCACAGAATACACCCTGCACTCGGGAGCAGGCTCACCGTGCCGTATTTCCTCCTTGCCACACCATTCTTGTTATAGTTGTGCAGCAACATATGCTAAGGCCTTATTACAAGGGATTCCTATAAATGGCATAAAGGATTAATAATGTATTTATAACACAACTTTGTTTTAGTATAAAGTGATCTATAAATTTGTAATAAATGTTTTATAATGTTTTTGTAGCCTGTTATAAATGATAAATGGGAGACTATAGATGCCACATCAAATATTCATGCGGCATTGTGTGCATTATTATGCTGTTACTGTTCAGGAAACCATTAATAATAAAGTGAATGGAGATGTAAAAGTTGCTGACATGCCCAGCAAGCCATTTATAATGAAATGTATAATCCTTACCATAAAGTAAATACATTGGCCAGTGATTGTTGATGAAATGGAAACACACTGAATTATTTGTGAGGTATTTATATATTAATGTATATTATCCATATCATGTCATAGAAATGCCGTTAATATATTATATGTATTATTAATTATTTTTACCTAATTTATAGGCAGCTCTTCAAGTGCTACCTTGTCTCTTTGGCCGTTTTGTCAGCCGCAGGAGATCTGGTGAGTTATTTTATGTTCTATGTGTGCCGTGGGGCAGCCGTATGGATTGGCAATGATGGTGCTGTCCTGGCCACCTTTCCAGCTCCCTCTTCCAGCCTCCCTGCTCTTCCCCTCTGCAGGGACAGGGAGTGGAGGAGGCTGCAGAGGATGGTCAACAGCCACTGATGGCCGATGGCAGTGCCCATGGCGGGCTGCCCTCCTTCCCTAGCCAGGATGAGGGCTCTGGGCAGCCATGCTTCATCCTTCATCCTCCATCCTCTTCCTTGTGCCTCCTTCTTACTCTTGATAACTCCCTGAAAGGAGGTTCGAGCCAAGTGGGGGTGGTCTCTTCTCCCAGGGGACAATGATAGGACAAGAGGAAAGGGCCTCAGGTTGCACCAGGGGAGGTTTAGGTTGAATATTAGGAAAAATTTCTTCCCTGAAAGGGTTGTCAAGGGCTGGCCCAGGCTGCCCAGGACAGTGGTGGAGTCCCCATCCCTGGAGGTATTTAAAAGCCGTAGATGTGGTGCTGAGGGACACGTCCCTGGAGGGGTTTCAAAGCTATGTAGCTGTTGTGCTGAGGGACATGGTTAGCGGTGATGTGGCAGTGCTGGGGTGACAGGACTCGATGATCTTAAAGATCTTCTCCAACCACAAGGATCCCATGAGGGAAACCCGATTTTTGTGTGTGGGTGCGAAGAAAATTTTCTTTGTCCCCACGGCAGAAGCCAACGTGGGGGGTCCCATGTCCCGACCGGGCCCTGCCGGGAGGGACGGTAGTCCCGCTGCCCCGGGGCCCCGCAGCCTCCTCCGGTAACCCTTGCCCTCCCATACCCGTCCGCCGCCTCCCCTCCCCGGCTCCGCCGAGCCCGGCCTCGGGGAGCGGCGGGGGCAGGCCCTGAGGGGCCGCCACCGCCCGCCCCTGGCCCGCCCCTTTCCCCGCCTCCAACTCGCCACACGCCGGCAGCCTCCGGCGGGGCTGGGCTCGGCCCGGGGTCCTCGCTGCCCCGCCGAGCCTCCCCGGGCTACGGGGCCTGCCGCCGCCTCCCCGGCCGTCCCGTGCGGGCCATGGCGGCCATTCAGAACCTGCAGCTATGGTGCAAGCAGCAGTGCGAAGGCTACCGCGATGTCAGCATCACCAACATGACCACCTCCTTCCGCGACGGCCTCGCCTTCTGCGCCATCCTCCACCGGCACCGGCCCGACCTCATGTGAGTACCTCGCCAGGCGTCGAGGCCGAGGCGTGGGCTGCCGCCTTGGCACCCTCCGGCCGCGGCCGAGGGCCCTCGCTGGGCAGCGGGCAGCCCGCCGTCGAGCTGCGGACCCCGAGCCCTCCATCCATTCACCCTCTTTCCCTGCGGACACAGCCCTCACAGAAATCCCGGCTCCCCAGGGGATGCTGTGGGCTGGCACCAGCAGCTCTGCCAGCACCCACGCTGCAGATCTCCAAGCGAACAGCTCTGCTCTCGTCGCCTACACGCTTGTTTTTTTGCCTATACTTTTCCTTCCCCCCCCTTTCTTCCTTCTGTGGCTTTGTTGGAAATGTTTTAAATGCAGCCTTTCCATTGCAAAGCAAGTTCAGGCACTGATTTTTCGGGAAGCGTTTCCTTCTTTGCAGTTGTGTTTGCTTAGGCTGGGCTTTCCTCATGCAGCCCGACGGCTGCTCAGCCGTTCATGGCTGGGGAGGTGAGGGCTATTTAAACAAAATACAATAGAAGGGCAGGGCCCAGCAGCTGCTGGATTCCTTCACATCACTCATTTTTCCCATCTAGAGGGAGGGAGAGTGCTGCCCACCCCATGCTGGTACCATTGCCAGTGGGGTTTGATCTATCCCTGCCCAAACGGTAACATCTGGGAAGGTGAGTTGATGAGGGGAGAGAGATCCTGCTTCTTAGTTGGTTTCTCTTTTACTTATGGGCTCTTTGGACTTTGGGGGGGGGGGGGAGGGGGGAGGGCAGAGGTCAAGGTAAAGATTGCTCAAGAGTATTGATGTAAGCATTGGGTCTTTCCCAGTCAGATGTGTCCAACTGGTAGAGGACCAGGTTGGGTTTTCTGTACTGAAGTTTTCCATGTCTTCCTTGAATTATGCCTTTTTCCTTGTGCTCCCAGGACGGCCTACCGCTTGGGTTTGTGTGTGGGGACACTCTTACAGGTGTCTTTCTTCTGGTGGAAGCCTGAGGAGAAGATCTCCTCTTGCTTTCTCTCTTCTGTTATCTTGAAACTTGGAAGAGGCAGGAGCAGGCTTGGGCAGCGGGAGGTTAGTGCAGGAGCTTGAGGCATGCTTTCTCTGTAGTCCCCAGTGCTTGGGCAATCACCATGGTGTTGCTGTGTATGACTTCCTGACATGCTGTCATGTCCACATGACTCCAGATATTTCCTTTCCTTCCTTTGATTCACAGTCCCAAAGATACGGGGCAGAAAGGCTGGCGTGACCAGGAGGTGCTCTTAGAGGGACCGTGGCTGCTTCCTGGCTGACTGTGCAGCTGGCCCATCCGGACCATGGCTGTACACAGGGGCTCAGTGACTTGAGAGCTGGAATAATCCTGTTGACCAGTTTAGTGGGTTGTTTATAATCCTTGAACAGTGCATCAAGGGTTGTGGATAGACGTATCTTAAATAAATTCTCCTCTGCTGAAGCAGGGAAAATGTTCCTTGTGGCATCTCTCTGCTCCCATTCATTTTCTTTTATGATGAAAATTCTGCCTGACTTTATTCAGGACCTTACAGAAGCTCTTTCTGACTTGGACCAGACTGCCTGAAGGTTGAAGTGAGAGGAGCTTTTATCAGTGACCTCCCTCATCAGTGTCAGCAGCTCAATGGAGGAAAGCACCAGGTGTATCCTTGGCTGGGCAAAGTCCTGCTGTAAGGAAATTATACTTTCAAGTGGTTGGTGGCCAGGGCTGCTGAGTGTCATGTGTCAGATCCTGGGGCTGAGTAATCGTGCAAATTCTCCCGGTATCTGTGAGAGCTTCTCTGAGCCTTGGTGGTGCAGAGAAGCGTGGCTGGGTGCATGGGTGGCTGTGACTCCTGCTTCCTAGGGGCTTGAAGTGGTTTATCCTGAGCCCCTCCCCTTGCTTCTAGCAAAGATCCCAGTTGAAGATTAAAAGCATCATTCTGAAAATAAAACTAGAAAAGGGTAATTGGTGTTTGGAGTGCTTGGTGTGTTTGCAGCAGCTCTGCTGTATAAATCACTTGCAGAACATGATTCAGTCACGACATCGGAGTTTTGCAACAGTATGTTTTCTTTCTTGGTTTACATAAATGACATTCTTGGGCTGAGGAGTGCAGGGGATTTCTCCTTGCAGGAGCCTGAGAAATTCCCAGGAAAATTTCAAGCAATTACAAAACATGATTAGAATCTTGCTCTCCTCTTGTGGGGTATGTGGCTCAGAGGACAGGCTGGTGGGGATCTCTCCCCCCTTCCTGTTTTCTTGCTGGAAAACATATGGAAAGTATGATAACTTGACTCCAACTTGGCTGCTGTTGGTTTGTGTGTTACTGGTGAACAGGGCAGGCTCTATAAAATTAGAAATGCATTTCCCACTTGCTTCCCACTCACCCAAGGATGCTGAGGGGGAGTGGAGACTCACACTGAATCACCATGGAAAGTCTTTTCTCTTCTGTCCCAGCTGAAGAGTGCTGCATAGCCAGCCCTAGCCAGGCACACACGCTGTGTCAGGCGGGTCCCAGCCCTTTTTTTAGGATGACTGTGAAGCCCTGAGGCTCGTCTGATCAGGAGGACCTGACGCAGAGGTCGGCAGCTGCCGGGTGCGATGGCTGTGCAAGCTGTGGCCATGGTTTTGGTGACCTTGGCCTGATAAGTGAGTGGGGAGAAGCAGAGGAGCCGTGCACATTCGCTCGGATATTGGTGCCAGATGTTGAGGAAAGGTTTTGATTAAGCTCCTTCGTCCGGGATCCTGCTCTTTCCCAGACTGAGCTGGTGTTCAGCTCGGCGTTCTGGGAATCCATGGATTGTGAAATCCCCCTTGGCGGCTGAGCAGCAGTGGGTGCCCATTCCTCCAGCAGCCTTTCCTGGGCTGCTGCCAGCTCGGTGGGGCAGGAGGAGGCCAACAGTCTCCAATACAGACAGGGAGGGTCCTTGGTTGCCCCCAGTCTTCATCTCCTTAGCAAAAGTCTGGGGTGTAGCAGAGCTGCCGCCTGCTTGACCTCTGCGGGGTTGTGGTTTGTGTGACAGGCGTAGGCAAGGGGAGGATGGTTCTGGGGTCAGGGGTCTCATCTGCTGTTAGTCACCCCCAACTTGCCAGCAAGACCAGAGCAGTGTGGAGCAGGCATTGCTGAGATGAGGATGCGCGTGTGGGGCACCTCTTCCACTTGGGATTCCCAGCCCTTTCCCCTCTCCTCAGGTTGTTTGCATCTCCAGAAAGATCTCAGCTGAAAGGTCCTGTTCCCAGGAGAGCATGCTGGATTTGAACCCTCTGTTTGAGGACTGTGAGCTGGCAAAGGGTGCTTCACTCTTTTTCCCTTATCCTTTTGACTGCACGTATCTTATTGTCTATAAAGAAAATAGCACAGCAGTGCCAAGAAGCAGAACCTTTTTCGTACCATTGTGGCTGTGGGATTTTTTTTTTTTCTCAGTCTGCTCCAAGGTCAAGTTTCCAACCAAGTTAGTGCTCGCAGCAGCAGGAGAGATTCCTCCTATGGAAGTACATGTGCTTGGCAAAGGCCTGTGGCTGCTTTGCAAGCACTGGGTCTGTGCAGCTGGAGCAGTGGGTGGTCACGGCGATTTGTGGGCATGAGAAATGCTCAGCCACTTTTTGCTAAGAGAAGGATTTTTGGGGGAGCTAAAAACTTTACTTCCATTCCTGCACTAGGGAACTCCACTCTGATTTGTTTCCAACACTGGAGGCCCTCTCTTGGGTCAGATTTATATTTCTCACCTCTTCCAATTAATTCAGTTTGCCTGTATTTTCTCAGTGGAGAACTCCTGCTTCTCCATTTGTATTAACTTTGCTTTCTTAGGATTACATTGGTCCAGAGAGCTTTGATATTCCAAGATAGGAGATGCAGCACCAAGATCAGTTTCCAAAAAACAGAATATGTAAGCAGCTCACCTGACTAGCCAGGGAAGGACTGATGCTGAGAGGGCAGGAGGCTCTTGAAGTGGCCAAGTAACCTGATTGCTCTCTCCTTTGGGAGACAGAAGGAGATTTCAGACATTCACCATCAGAGATTTGAGGGTTCAGGTCTGTGTTACATGCCACGCAGTGAGAAGCTGCCATAACAAACAGAGTTCAGCACTGGAGTGAAAGGCACTGACCAGCAAAAAATAGGTAACTTCAGGATGTTATGTCTTATGTGTCAGCACAACTGAGGAAGCTGGAGCTCCCCCCTGCTCTTGCAGGTGTTTTCCTGCATTCAGGATGTCCCTGCTGTGGAGACTTTATTTGGGAGCAGAACTGGGAGTGAGGCAGAGAGCTGCAATCACCTCCTTCAGCTGGTTCTTAAAAAAGCTGATTTTCTTGCTAGGCACAAAACAGGATGATTATATTTATTGTTTCACTGAAACTGTTTTTGCTCGTGAATATTTTTGTTGCTCTTTTAAATCCATTGTCTCAGAGAAGGGAAATCTCTGGGCAGGAGCACTGCTTGAAGAAAAAGCTTTGGAAGTTGCTTTGATTTTGCACAGGAATGAATATATGATTTAGATGTGGGATGTGTCTTGTCTTTACGTGCTTCTTAGGGGAGTTTGAGTTTTGGGTCTCATCTGTCTTTCGTTCTCTCCTTATCCCACACAGCAATACCAGATGCAGGAAGCAGGGAGGAGGCTGTGGCATGAGGGACAAACCTTGTGGAAGGCACCTCTCTTATTTATAATGTAATGCTCCACTTTCTGTACTCAGTAGATAAAGGACCTGGCTTGCTCCTTGCTGTTACAAGTCATGGAAAAAGTTCCCCTGCTGCGACACATATCATGTGTTTGTCTCATGAATAGGGCTCTGCGAGGCAGCGTTGCCCTGGCTTTCAAACAGTGATCCTGGCTCCTCTCAGAGGTGAGGGGCTGCCTCACAAGGGTGCGTCCACATCGCTTACAAAGGTGCTACATGCAAAAATGCAAAGTCAGTGCTGGTAGCATTCTCTATTTATCAGTGAGAATTTCCTCTCTGATATCAGCCTTTCATTTAGCTCTGTGCTGGCAGGTGCAAGGATTGTAAAGTGAAACGGGGTTATCGGAAAGGAATTGACCCTGCCCGCTTGCCTGGGCAGAAGGAAGCAGTGTTGGAGAGCAGGGCTGCCAGCCAGCAGCCAGTTTCATGTTCCCAGTTTAGCAAGTGACAGTCAGTTTAAAACAAAGCTGGCAGTGGCTGTTTCCAGAGCGAGGGACACGCTCTGCTGTGGTTGAGGTAGCACGCTGTGCTGCGGTTCTACTTCCAGTATGACAAACTCACTCCCTTGTGCTTTTTTTGGCTGTCCGACCAGCTCCCAGTTTCTGAGTTTCTGGCACAGTGCAGAGAGGTGGCATTTGGGCTGGACCAGAGAGGGGGAGAGCAAATCTGAGGAGAGGCGAAGAGGGAGGTGATGTCCAGGGACAGCAGAAAGGGAGGAGGGTTGTTGACTTTGGCTTGTAACTACAAACAGTGATTGTCTCTTCCTTTTCAGTTTTTGGTTATTATTGCAAACCAGAAGTGACATCCCTAGGAAAAGGAGAGTAAGATTTCTACAGGGAACTTTGGTGTTACCAACTGCAGTACCATGTTGTGGGCAGAGGTATTTCCCGGGCAGATTCCTGGTGCTGGTTTTGTAGAGTATTACCAGAAGAGAAAAGAGGGTTTGAAACCAGAACTTGTGTGCTGGTGGAACCAGCAGCTTCTGAGATCAGGGGATACAGGTGTGTCAGAGAAGTGTGTGATACACGCAGCGTCTGAGGGATCCACACCTCCTTGGAGCTGAGGTGTCTCTGTGTGGAGGCCACTTGCAAGATGTGAGAAGAGCATGGATGTGACTGAATGGAAAGTACTTCCAGGCAGAGAGTGTGGCCAATCCAGCTGGCAAGCACTGGTGTATCTTTCTGAGGTGGGAGAGGAGCAAGGCTTGTGCATAAACCGCACCCCATGAGTTAGAAGTTGCTCCTGGCTGTCTCAGCAAACCCCCTGAATCTACATGGGATGTTTTGGTATCAGCACGTCCTGTCCGCGGGAGGCTGCAGGAGTCAGTCCTGCAAGGGTAGATGTGCCAAAAATGTGTTGTGCTGCCTGTGGGCAGATGGCCCTGCCTGCTGAGTCTCCTGCACGTCTCTGTCCTGGGAGGTACAGCAGGTCTGTGACTGTCTTGAACAGGATCTGCCACGCTGCTCCCTCCAGAGCCTCTCTGAGAAGGCAGGGTGGGAGGAGGTGATCTGTCCCCTGCATGAGTGGGGCTCAGAGAGATTTGAGAAGCTGGAATTGAGTCGTGGTTTAACCCCAGCCAGCAACTGTGCACCACACACTCCCCCACGGTGAAGTGAGGAAGAGAATTGGAAAAAGAAAGCTCATGGCTTGAGGTAAAGACAGTTTAATAGGTAAAACAAAAGCCACACACATGAGCAAGGCAGGGAGTTCATTCACCACTTCCCATCAGCAGGCAAGTGTTCAGCCATCTCCAGGAAGGCCGGGCTCCATCACACATAACAGTGACTTGGGAAGACAAACACCATCACTCCAAATGTTCTCCCCTTTCTTCTTCTTACCCCGTTTTTTCACACTGAGCATGACATCATACAGTCTGGAACATCCCTTTGGTCAGCTGGGATCAGCTGTCCCGGCTGCGTCCCCTCCTAACTTCTTGTGCACCCCCAGCTCACTCGCTGGTGGGGTGGAGTGAGATGCAGAAAAGGCCTTGACTCTGTGTAAGGCTGCTCAGCAATAACAAAAACATCTCTGTGCTATCCACAGTTTTCAGCACAAATCCAAAACACAGCCTCTTACCAGCTACTATGGGGAAAATTAACTCTATCCCAGCCAAAACCAGCACAAAGCGAAGCAGCTTGTTCTCCATCACCAACTTGAGACTTTTCTCTTCTTTCTGTATTTCAGAAACTTCGACTCCCTAAGTAAAGAAAATGTGTACGAGAACAACAAGTTGGTAAGTAGCTTTTATTGTTTTACTTTTGATCTGATCTCTGACCTGGCACCTTGCTTATGTGGTTTGTCAACAGAAACCTGCAGATGCAGCATGCTGAGTGTGCCATATTCCAGTCCTTTGCCTTATTCTACATGCATCCAACCTTCTGATTTAAACAGCAACGTCTGCCTGCTTAAAAGCACCCTCAAACTGTTTATACTTCTTCATTGGCTGCACAGTGATGCCTGTGTCCAGTGTGTCCTGTGGCAACAGGAACTCAGACAGAGATAGTTGAGGTCGAAACATGGATGTGATGCTCTTGAGGAACCAAGCAGGAGGTGGGAAGTAGCTGGTGTGGGAGGGGAAGTGTAGGGAGTCTCCCCAACTTCTTCTCATTCCTGGTGCAGACAATGAAGGCTGCTGGAATGTGGAGATGTCTTAAAGCCTCATCCTCCCTGGAAATTTCACTCCAGGGTGGGATTTGAGTTCTCTTGTTCTCTCCATTAAGAAAGTGGGCAGGCCAATCCCCTCCTGCCCTGGATTCAGACATGGGCTTAGTGCTCCAAGGAAGGATTTTTTTCCTCCCTCACAAAGAGAGAGACAGCAGATCAAAATGCTTCTCTTCCCTTGGCATGGCTCCACACAGCTTCATGGCTGCTTGGCAGGAGCTCGGGATGTGAATGAACTGCGGCAGCTTACCCTTGTCTGGACATCTTCTGACACAGTGAGCCATCCGAGGTGGTCCTTGCCTCCAGCAGAGCTAAACTCACCCCTCCATGCTCCTTCCACTCCCCTTTGGCCAGCCATGGTCACAGTGCCTGTGATGGACCCCCCTCCCCACGCTGGGGCTGCAGTATGTGAGCAGTTACACTCTCTGGGGTTCAGCCCTGCCTGTTCCTCTCCTCTAGGTGAGATTCAGACCAAGCAGTTTTGCCCTCAAGGTTTGGTGTTTGGCAGGCATCAGGACCTCTTCACCATGGATGGCCATCCTGGCCGAGTGATGTGAAGCCCTGAGCATTGCCCCTTCCCCAGCCAGGCTGATGGTGTCTGCTCTGCTGGCAGCTTTGCTTGTCTCTGGGAAATGAGCTGTGTGAGCTGTCTCCACTGCTTTTATTAATGAAAAGCTTCTTTGTGTCTCTCACAAAAGAGTTGCTCCCCTCCTTTGTTGCAGCCTGTGTTTCCCCCCCCTTTCATTTCTTAGGGCTTTTTAATGTCCTTTGTTTTACTCTCTTCCTTATTCCACCTGCTGTAGGCTGCCTGGTCTGTGTTGCTCTTTCACTGCTGGTATCCTGCTGCCTTGGCTCTGCCATGAGTGGGGTTGACTCCTCCACCTCTCTATGGGCTCCTGGGCTGGCCTTCCCCCTTGGACTGCTCTCCATCCTAGCTCTTAGACTTTCTTGCTCTTACTCTTGGAATAGAGTGGATCTGATTTCTCCCAGCACTGTTCTTCTGCTATTGTTCAGACCCTCCTTGATGCCTCACTATTCAATAACTTCTTTTCAGGGGCTGTGTTATTCAGCAACAACAAAAAAATCTTGTTTGGGCTGCATTTTGCCATATAAGGTCTGCTACTGAGGAAGAATGTGTCACTTCTCAAGTGCCAAAAAAAACAACACTAAACCCTAGAAAAATTTCAGTTGGTGGCATTCTTTTTCTAAAGATTTCTAAAATATATAAAAGGGAGAAAGGTTTCTAGAGGCCTTCGATCCAGTTCTTTCAGTGCTAAGGTGGAGCAGATACAGCAGTAGCCTGTGTCAGAGGAGAGCTTGTGGCTGGCCAGCTTAGGCGGCCTCAAGTGTATCACTTTGCATCCTTTGTGCAAGATGGAAGCAGTGGCAGTTACCTCCTTCGTAAAGCACTTGGAGCTGCACTGATGAAAGATGTTCTGCAGAAATAACGTGTTGCTTCTTTAGAGACCAGCCTGACCAGGCAGGTAGAAGAGAAGGGCAACCGGGCCATGTTAGATGGTGATCTTGTTGGGTCGTCAAGCAAGAGCAGTTCCCAGGAACACAAGGATACTGTAGACACAGGGGACACTACATCCTGGTGCTGCTCTCTGCATTGCTCCCCTGGTTCTGGCCACACCTGCTGTGTGCACAGAGCATCCTCCTCTTTGTGGTCCAAGCAGCCCTTTGCACTCATTCTGCACCTCTTGCACTGGTCCCACCCGTGGCCCTGTGTGGCAGGAGGTGGCATGGCCTGGGTTCCTGCTAGACTGCACACTGGGAATGTCCAGCAAGAACACTCCACTGGTCAGACCAGTTGTGCAGCCAGTGCAATGGGGAACACTCCAAAGAATATATTAAGCACCAGGTTATGAGACAGGCGAGTGCCAGGCTGGGCTGGCAGCCGGGGTGACGCACCGGAGGTAGCTGGTGGAAAGTGTGCTTAATGTCAGCTCAGTTACATTTTTACTGGGATATCCAATGGAAAAAAATGGTAATTATCTTGCTAAAAAATAATGGCTGTTTGTTTCTTCTAAGTAGGAATAGTTGGCTTGTACACCAACAGTGTTGTGTGCCTGTGCCAGAGGTCAGATGCGGAGGGTTTTAATATGTTCAAGTCTTTCTTTAACCCTTTCACTGTGGGCTTCAGCAGTAGCCTTCCTTGTGCCTCTGGTCCTGCAAGTGCTGTTTTCCTTTACTGGAAAATGTGTTGACATTCCAAAGGGGATGCTCCAAAGGGGGTGTGAAGGGAGGAAGGAAGGAGGCTGGAGAAAGTCCCTAGCAAAAACCCTACGCTAAGTTAGGCAAAGCTGCTTTGTGGATGTTGCTTTCTTTTGTCCTCTAGTAAAGGCCCTTGTTCAGAGGCCAAAGAAAATCTCTTTTCCCTCCTTTATCTGACTTTCACCTGCAGTTTCAAAGCAGAGAGCACCACAAAGAGAAATATTTTCCTCAAATACCTCTTAGGCAGTGTGGAAATGGTTAAGCTGTAAGGTATCAGGAATTCTTCTATATTATTCCTCTCTAGTTTGGGAGAGAGATCTCCCTCCTGCAGCCCCAGCTTTCCCCATTTTCAGATGGGGAAGAGCAGGCAGGAGGTGTTCTCATTTGCACAGCACTCAGAGATAGAAAGCTGCCTGCAAACACCTACCAGCGCACCGTTAACTGGGGAGCGTTCCAGGTTGGGCTGGAAGCCTGGAAGGGAGTCTGCCAGCCCGGGCTGACACATCCCCTTCTGCCAGGCCTGCTCTCTGCAGCTGCGCGAAGCCGGGCAGCGGCAGGCTCGAGGAGGAGCAGGGGAAGCCCAGGTGAGTTCTGTGCAGTCAGCCACGGCCAGCTTGCCAGGCCAGATTTTTGGCCTCCTGCCTGAATTTCTCAAAGCAGTGGCTGGAAGCCATGACTCCGTTGGTTCCTGTAGCGGCTGTATGATGTAGGAGTTAAACTGGTGCAGCTGTTCCCCAGTAGAGGAGTTATTCGAGTGGGGCTGTTAGCAGTGGAGTTTCTGACTTCTGATGAGGAGCATCTCTGCTGCCTGGGCTGGACAAGACCTCTTTTTCTTTTTTCCCCTTCCTTTTCTAGGCATTTCGAGTGGCAGAGGAGGAGCTGGGGATCCCAGCCTTGCTGGATGCAGAGGATATGGTTGCTCTGAGGGTACCAGACAGGCTGAGCATCCTCACCTATGTTTCCCAGTATTATAACTACTTCCATGGACGGTCTCCTAGTAAGTATCATATTCCCTGGAGGGGTGGGAAGGATTGGGGCTTAATTTTGTGTTTTTCCTTTCCTCCTAACAAGCTTGGAAAGGTAAACAGACTGCACAGAGACCTTTTGGTACCAGAACTATTTCAGTGAAGGATCTGAACTCTTTACACACTGACCTACAGTAGCACCACTGTTTTTGGAAAGGCACAGGGCTGTACCTTGTCTTTAAAACTACTGCCTTAAAATTTAATATAGAATCTAAAATTTCTTATGCTTCAACCAGACAGAAGCAGTGAAGACTCCCTTCTGTGGTCCCCACCTCAGATTTCCTTTCTTGATCACCTCCATCACTTGCCATACCAGAGGGCTGGTGAGAACACAGAGTCTAACAAAACTGAGCTTGTCCGTGAGGCTGGGCCAGTGTAACAGCATCCATGGTAGGGCTTATACAGCACAGCAGCACTGATGTAAGGAAGCAGAAGAAAATGACCCCCTTAACTGGCATAATAGTGATAGTGATTCTTTCAAACATAAAACAGGCCACCGAGCTGCCAAGGCATTACATTCAGTTTATCTGGGCTCACAGGAGCATTATTCTAGACTTGGTTTATATTTGGCTTTAAGCTCATATAAAATGAAATAATACGATAAGCCAATTTCACAGGTTCCTCCAGAGGAAACTTTAGAAAGTGGGGCATGAATAACTTAACTGGTTAAGATGAATCTAGATGGAGAAAGATATGTATTGAAAACATCCTATATCTTGGAAAGAAAGCACAGTTCACTCTGAGTGCTGCCTTTAATGTCTAAACTCTTCCCTGTTCTCCACTTCTTCACACATTTAGGCATGCTTTTTCTCTCCCTCCACAACTTTTTCCCTCCCCCCCTTCAGTTTTTATTTCTTGTTTTAAAACCATTTTGATTGAGGTCAAACAAATTCCATCGTGTTTATGCCAAGTGATGGGAATCTGGGTCAGTTTGGGGTCTTTACCCCCTCCCTCCCAGCATCTTGCCTACAACGTCATCAAGCACAGCATACTTTTATACTCTAGTGTCCCACAAAACTCTCTGGTTGCATTCTTGTTGCTGGGGTGAATGTGCCTGTCTGAAAATGAGCCTGGCCAGGAATGTGCCCTCTGACACCAAGCAGGCTCCTAATGCCACAGTTGTGCCCTTCGAACGGGCTCCAGCAGGACCATGAAATAAGCAGGACACGGGAGGCCAGAGAGGGTGAAGAGCCAATATTTTATTGGGGTCATGCATTTACAGAAGGGTAGAACTGAAGCCACCCATCTTTATGGGGGGCTTTGCGAATTTGGTAAGTGGCACGAGTGGAATTTGAGGGGGCAGCCCAAATCTAAACAGTTTGCTGGTTTGACCAGTGCCCTGCTTGCTGTGGTGAGAGCCCTGGGTGTTTATTTGGATAGCTAGCTGTCTGGAGAGAGGACTGCTGGGAACTGGGCTTCCTCTGTGCTCCCTGCCCAGACTCCCTTTGTATTTACTGAGAAGGGTATAATCTCTTTTCAGACGGGTGGTCATTTAATTGGTTGCTCTTAAAGTGAAGCTGTGGCTCAAGTATCCCACAAGGAACACAAGAGACATCTCATTCAGAATAGGAAATGGTGCAAAAATAACATCCTCGTGAGACAGATGAGGGGTCTTGTCTGCAAAAACTACATAGAGCCTGATTTCCCAGGGAAGTCTCCCTGCAAGTCTCAGGGCATGGGCCGTCAGTCCTTGCTTGGCTGAAGTGTGTTGGAGATTCTCTTTTCTCCATTTGTTGTAAATTTAGAGGGTTTCTCATGCAAAGAAAAGAGGATTGGGCATTTGCAGGCTTCTTGTGGCAAGTCTTGGTTTCCACATCAGCACCACCATGGCACCTCGCAGTCTTTGGCATTGTAGAATTACCCATTTTTAGTGGTCATTTCTGCATTTGACAAGCCTGTTTGCTCCATGGGAGTCCCAGCTGGAATGTGGGGTGGACATCTACAGCAGTGAAGACTCAGGGTGTGTTGGAAGTCTGGAGCACAGCAACTTGAACAAAGCAAACCCTCCATGCTTCAGTTCCTTGGCTGTTATACCCAACAGCAGTGCCTGCTTCACTGGCGATCAATTCCAGCCAAACTAGGTACAAAACCAAGGTCTTGTTCACACCATTGATGGATGGTGGTTTGTGTTTTTCCACTTTTTCATTCCCCTTCGTGGAATTCCCTGAGAAGAAAACAAATCAGCAGTTTCAGCTGCCAGATGATTCCAGCGTATGTTGATAGAATTCACCTCTTGCCCCTCACTCCACTGCAGAACTGCTTGTGAAGGAGGCCTGTGTCCCCTTGTACTCTTTGAATGTTATCCATCAGGCACCTCTGGATCTTCTTATATTATAAATTACTCCTAACTCCTTGGGTTTTCATTATATTCTCTTAAAATTTTCCCTTCTTCCAGTTGGAGGCATGGCTGGGATCAAGCGTCCTTCCTCTGAACCTCAGGAGCAGCCTCATGGGAAGAAAGCTGTTTCAGAGCCTCCTAAGCCAGTGCCACCAAAACTGCCACCTGCCCACCCACCAGCCAGAGCTAAGCCAAAAGAAACCTCCCCAGTCACCACGGTGAGAAATGTGTTTTGGGGTGTTCTTTATAGCTTAAATCAGAGCTCGAGTATTAGGCCAGTTCAAGGGTTCTAATGGTAAGGACTTAGTCTCTAAATTTTCTGTTTGCTGTGGGGGATTTAATCCAGAGGTCTGGTTCCTGCACAGATCCAGGCGGGAGTTGTTGGAAAGCCATCAGTCAGTTGGGATTCATCTAGTAGGGAATAGGACAGGGGTGTCTTAGGACACAGCTATGCTGTTCCTAGATCTTGAGGAGCGAGATTTTTAACAGAATATATCATTTTTGCTAGAAAACATTGAATAAATTCTTGGAAACAGCTTCTAAAGTAGAGTAGGGACAGAAACAGAGTGGAGAAGAGAAGTTCCCCTTACTCCATCCTCCTGAGGGCTGTTCCACTTCAACAAGAGGTTACCCAGAGCAGGGATATTCTGGACATCACTTGTCTGCCCTAACCAAGTGGCTGTGCCTGTTCACCCACCTGGGAGACTTGTAGCTGTACACAGGGCCATGGTGCTGCCTGCTCACCCAAGGCTTCTCCCCACAGAAAGGGGTCCTGGCAGAGAGTGGGAATATCCCAAGCAGCAGCTGTGGGGTCTGCGGGAACCACGTGCACCTGGTGCAGCGCTACTTGGTTGATGGGAAGCTCTACCACAGGAACTGCTTCAGGTACAGCTTTGCAAAGCAGGGTCACAAAGGGGCAGCCTGAGTCCCCTGGGAGAGTGGGGTGGAACATTTTTTTTCAGATTGGAGGTGACCTGGGTCTGCTCTTGACCTCTTGCACAGGTCTGTTTTCATCCATACCTTTCATACTTCAGGCCGTGCTATCAGCAGCTCCTGTTTTGGTGCCTGAGGATGTGCACACAGGGTCTGCTCGCTGCCAGTGTGGTGCCTTCACCCTCTCTGTGCTCACGGTGGAGTTGTGCCTGCACTCTCAGCTGCATGTCAATGGCCTCCCAGTGCTCTGGAGGATGTTTTCTGAGACTTTTGTATCCACAGGTGCAGGCAGTGTTGGAACGTGCTTCTTCCTGGAAGCTACAAAGCTGGGCCTGAGCCTGGTACCTTCATCTGTACCAGCCATCAGCAGCCAGACAATGTCCAGATCTCTGGTCTCCGCAGCACGGGGAGCAAACCTGAGAGTACACCAGCCCCTACTGCTGCCAGAGTGTTCCAGAAAGCAGCAGAACCCAAGAAACCAGAGCAGGTGTTGAAGAAACCCAGCCAGGAAGGCCTTGCTAATTCAACCAAGCCATCTGTTTCATCTTCTGGAAGCTCTGGTTTCAAAAGTGTAAATACTCCATGGTCCTCTTCAACTGTAAATAAATCAGATGACTGCAAAGGTACCATGTTGGGAAATAAAGCAGGTCACCATGGAGGGTCCCCATCAGGGCCTCTTTGTTCAACCTCCACAACAAAAACACAGCAAGCCCGAGAAAATTTTTTTCGGTCATTAGAGTCCTCCAGCAATAAAACCTCTGACACTAAAAACCAAGTCCCTTCTTCTCATGGCACTGGTAAACCTGCCTCTGCCAGAACCGTTACTGAGGTCAGTCCAGGGAATGCTGAGAAGAATCAGGCACGGAACCATATTATCCAGACTCTGAGTGGATCAAATGCCTCTCCAAAGAGGCCAGGAGGACTTGGTTTCACTGGCTCCTCAGCGTCCAGCAGGTGAGTACTGTTTGTCTTTCCCTTTTTACTTCCAAGATGATCCTTGGGATAACTTGTAGAAGTCTCTGTATCTTTCTTCCCTTTTCCTCTGCTTTTGTGGCTGAGATTTAAAGATACGTAGAGAGACTCATCCAAGTCTTTGCAATAAAGGTCAATAAAAAGGTCTGTCCTTTCAAAAAACACTCACTAGGTTGTTCTGTTTTGCAGTGACAAGTTTTCTCCCACCAGTTCTCCGTGGCAGAGTCCAGCTTCAAAAGCACAGTCCAACAAAACAGGGTACACAGCACTAAAACAGGAGAAGGTTGCAGACCCTCTGCCCAAGAGCCAGGCTGCCAGCAAACCTGTTGACTCTCTGCCTAAGCCAGAGTTGAAAGGTGTCAAAGGTGAGGGTGACTGATGCACATACGGCTCTGCCTGGACACAGCATGCCAACTTCATGCCTTTCTCTTGGACCAGGACAATGACTGTGTCAGTGACTCCCATACTTTCTGTCTGTACCACTACATAAGGGTTTTCTGAGTTCTGGTGCTCAACACACCTCCATTTGTCCCTGTGCAATTACTCCCGCTAGCATGGTGAGTTTTTATTCTCTGAGGATCTCCAGGTATTTGAAGTTGCACTAGCTATCATCAAACGTTGGGATCATGGTGGATTTCAGAGGCTTAGGTAGACTTTCCCAGGTGGGAGACCTTGCCAGAACTTCAGGATGATTTCATGATTGCAGTTGGAGCTCACCCAGCCTCCTTGTCTGTTTTGAACTGAGCTTGCACCATGGTGATGGAGCTGTGGGTCAAGGGATGATGTTCTGGGGGTACCAGACATCTGAACCACTTCTGAATGGCCTGTCTTTTGGAGGACCAGAAGCAGTATCTGTCTGCAGTTTGCTGTGAGCTTGTGGGTTTTTTATCTCCCCCCCCTTCCTGCCCCATCCTTTGGTCTCTGAGATATGAGCTGTTTGTGTTGTGTTGCTGTTGAACGTGCTTGTTTGTTTACACCACGGCTGTGTTTCTGTAGCTGTGTAGGTTTTAAAGCATTTAAGCTGAAAGGGGCAAAATGCCACCGAAGTTATTTGCTACCTATTGTATGTGAATCTGTCCCTGTTCACTTGTTGAACTGGTGCTGGTTTGCTGCAGTAACATCATAGTATCTACCCCAGTGCATGGCTTATCTCCCAAGATCCTCCTGAGACTCAAATCCGGCTTGTTTCTTTTTATTGGATCTGATATTATCTTGCTGTGTTCCTTTCTTCAGGAAACGTGAATGTTGGTGAAGACAAGTCTGAGAGCCCAGCAGAGTGGAGGTCTCTGTTGAAGCCTGTAGCCAACAAGTAAGTGTCTTGGAGTT
The DNA here is from genome assembly GCA_013401335.1 of Brachypteracias leptosomus. Classification (NCBI taxonomy): domain Eukaryota; kingdom Metazoa; phylum Chordata; class Aves; order Coraciiformes; family Brachypteraciidae; genus Brachypteracias; species Brachypteracias leptosomus. The sequence continues at coordinate 969,230 of VYZX01006341.1, forward strand.
GTCGGGTCTCCATGACAAGTGAGGAGGGATGTCCATGCTTGTACCTGTGTTTGTTGCTGCAGGTCTGTGTCCACATAGGAGGGAAGAGCTCCTCTGTTTTAATGCTCCTGTTTTCAGAAATTTGATAGAAAAGACAAAGGCTTTCATTTCTGGGGAGGGAAGGCATATTTCAAATTGCTGAACTCTGTTTAGGAAAGTGTGACTATCTCAGATGGAGATCCAGCCCAGGGTGTCCAGAACTCTTCCTGTGGACCATTCTGCAAGGGGGGTGGTTTCCTACCTTTGTCTTTCTTCTTTGCAGAGACCAAAGTGGCTCTAAGAAACCTACTGATCACTCCCAGGTGGGAACGGGGAGCCCAGCACACAAGGAGACAAAGCCAAGCCCATTAGTTGTCCCATCAGCAAAGCAGGACTCTGGTATGAAGGATATGAGCTTTGCCTTCATTTTGCTGATCAGGTGGGGGACAGGGGTTAGTGCTGCAAGGCACATGTAAGGAACGTCTTGGTGGAAATTGTGCCTTGCTTTCAGGGATTTTTGCTCTCTGCACCTGCTTTGGCCCTGTGATGCCTTTATTTGGGGAGCAATCCTTCCCGAAGGAGAGGGACTCTGTCTTCACAGGGTGACCTTCTTCTGCAAGACAGCTAGAGATTTCACTTACTCTCTCTTGCATAAATGTGTAATTGTGAGAAACCTTGGTGATGATTCCCAACCATTTATTCTCCTCCACCCTTCTCTCATACTGTGGCCTTGTATTGGTGGTTTCTCCCTGTTCCCTTTGGGCTTGTGCCCTTCACTATCATCAACAGAGGAGAACTAGGACTAGAAATGAAGGTGGCTAGTGGAAAGTGCCAAAGATGCTGGGCAATAATGGGGTTTTTATGAGATGAGGGTTGAAATATCTTACCCAGAACCTGTCTGTGCTTCTTAACCCAGCTTCATCTGGTGGACTCTTGAAGAAGAGGTTGATTCCCAGCTCAGATCTTATCAGGAGCTGTCAGAATTCAAAGCAAGGCTGGGAAGACCCTGTGGGCTCTGCCAAGGAGGAGGAGGACAACCAGTTGAAGAAAAGCACTACCACATGTAAGGTTTCTTTTGCCTGGTTAAAGGCACCCTCTCCTCTGCACTGTCAGGGAACAGCTTGAGTGGTCAGGATGGGAGATGTGTCCCTGGAATTTCTGTGGTTAAGCCTGTGGATGTTGTCACAGGAGAAAAATCCATGTCATTAATTTTTATTAGGCAGCTTGGCCTAAGTAGAAATCATCAGGCCAGAGAATTCAGTGGGAAGGGAAGAAATTAAAATAGGGCTTTGTCAAGGTCACTGCCCCGTCATTCTTTAGCCTCAAAGCTATGAAGAGGACCATCTCCTAATTCGGGGAACTGGGATCTAGTTGATATCTCTGTTCTTCACCAGTTGAGTGGCTTTGGGAAATTAAAGGAATGCAAAGAACTGTTAGCCAGAGACTCCAGCTGGCGGGACCCATGGTAGCAGCAGCCAAGGCTGATGCTTCTTGGACTTCCAAAGATGTCCTGACCAGTTCTGACCAGTTTGTGCCTACTCTTAATCCAGTTTCTTTCTCCTATATGTTCAACCACAGCTTTACTGTGTACCTCTCCTCCTTTGCCCAGCTGTCCTTGCTCCTACATATCCTGTCACAATGCAAATGATGTTTTCTGGAACTAACCTGAGTTTGCTGCTGTCCTGTTTGCTTGGCTTGCTTTCCTTACCCCTTATCTGTTTGGACTAGAAGGTCCTGGCAGCAGGGCTCAGCCCTGACTCTGATGGTTGTCTTGGAGCAAACAGGATGGGTTTCAATGGTTTGGTGGCCTCATGCTTTAGTATTTGTTAGCTGGTTCCAGCGTTGTCCTTAGCCTGCACCTTGACAGCTACAAAGCATTTAAACTCCAATTATGTTGTCTATGTTAAAAGTTTAGCTTGATCCACTGGCATCATTTTCCCAAAACTTTCCATCTCCTTTTTCTTCAGACTCAGCAATGAGATTCAGCATCTTTCCCAGGAAGAGAGCTGTTAAGATGAGGGAGGCTGGCATTATATCCATCTTTCTAAAGCTTAATGACTGCTGTTGGGAAGTGCCCACTCTGGGAAACCTTCCTGTTGGTCTCCTTCATTTTCCACATCTGCAAGTCTTCCATCTGAAAGGCTGTTCTCTTGCTGCTGTCACTTGGCAGCCAGGGGATTCAGGACAGACTTTGTTATCCCTCTGTGTAGGGCTTTAGCTCAGCACTCAGAGAGATGTTGTGAAGAGTCAGCCATCATTCCTGCCCTTAATCGTGTGTGTGTTGTGTGGGGCTGTGGATGGTGAGCATTTCTGTAGATCATTCGTTTTCTTTAGCCTAGGTAGTGTTTTCTGTTGAGAAAGGAAGCTCCAGAGTTTTCTTGCCAACTGTCCTACTTTCAATTTGCAGACAAGCAGACAACCCATCCTGTGTCTGTCAAGACAGAACTTGAGGATATCAGGGGCTATCAGACCCTGAGCTGGTGAGGAGAGTGTCGTTTTACTGCGTTCCCCTCGGTCTTCTCATGATCAGTGGTGAAGCTTTCTGCCTTGGTTGGAGGTGCTGCAGAGATCACTCAGAGCCTGGAGAGGCAGAGCTAGGCTGGGAGAGAGAGGTGTTGTAGCAGCAGACTGCTCGTGGCAGGCCAGGTCCCTCTCAGAGGAACCTTTAAGAGAAGTGTGAGTCGCAGGTAGTGTACAGGGCAGCAAACCTGCAGTGTCCAGAGGGAAGAGGACTGTGACAGAGGCCAGCATTGGAGGGACAGTACACCTGACTGCCACATCCAGCATCTCCTTTTGAGCTCTTTCTAGGACAAGGGCTGGACAACTGGAGAGCAGCTCCTCCAGTCAGCACCAGTTGCCAGAGACTCTCCTGAGGCTCCCCCAGTCTGTCCGTCCTGTCTTTCTCCTTGTGTGTGCTGAGCCTGCACCACTGCTGCCTTTCTTACAGCCACGCTCTTGATACTAGAGTTTTCCTTCCTTATCACATCATCCACGTACGCCTCTGCTCTCTCTCTGTGGTAATTATCCAGCCCGGCCCCTCGGGTATCCAAATACCTCACACTCTTCTGTAGTTATCCTTGCAGCACAGTTGGGCAGAGGAAGCTGAGGCACAGTGGAACAAATACACATTGCTTAAGGATTGATTTTAATAGGTGTCCAGGGCCTAAATAATGCTGTGTAGTGGGGCCTGGGGGACTTCTCACCTACAAAGTGTTTTGTGGAAGGAATTGAACCTTTGTTTCCTGAGACGTATGCTAAGGTCCCCTAGACCATCTTTGTTTCATCAGTATTTACTGATGCTTCTTTGTACAAGAGCACTAGAGGGGCATTTTTAAGTATATCTTGGTGTTTTCCTGCCCCAGTAACCCAGTATTTCTGTTCTAGCCTTTGGAAGCTTAAGAAGAGGTGGCTTTCGCCACAATAAATATCTTTTGAGTTTTAACAAGGTAATGAATGAACATGGAAGTCAATATTCTCGGGTGCAAGATCCCAAGTCACACCTGAGCTAGGTGGCTGCCTGTGCCCTGGGGATGAAAGAAGCCCCCTGTGACTGGAGGACACCTGAGTGTCCAGCCATGGGGTGTAAATCAGGCTGTGCTGTTCCCTGTGGACACAGCTCTCACCTTAGTCAGGATGCCCATAAGTGTGTGTCTTCAGTACCCTGTGTTGGGTGGCAGGGACCTGTTGTGCTCTCTGGTGGTGTAGGCACTGTCCTACACCACAAAATTATGTAATGTTTATTGTGACATTCTCTGTTGTTTTTTTCTCCCCTCTAGTTAAACCCTCTGTTACGAAAAGCATCCAGAGCCCTGAACCAGTGTCCCCAACCAAGGTATGGCTGGAAACCAGGCGTAAAGGGAACAGCCTGGTGTTGTTGGGTGTCCTGCTGGACTGCTTGCCCAGATACATCTCAGTTTGGGAGGGTTGATTTGAATTCCCAGGGCAAGAGTGAAAGGCTCTGGGGCAGAGACAAGATGAAGAGACTGGTGGTTATCTCCCATGCAAGGGGACAATCAAAGCTGGAATAAGATAGAGACAAATAAAATTCATCGTGTCCTCCAGCCAAGGAGCGAGAATGTCTGTGGATTGACAGGCATGGGTAGATGTTATCACTCACAGGGAGTGTATCACAGCACGTTAACATTGCAGTGGCCACCACTGTGTTACAAGCAGCCAGCTCTGCACCTCTGCTGACTTGGCCCTTCCAGGACATGGCTTTGTTATTGGTCTGCTTATGTCATTTCCCACATTTCCCTTGGGGCTGTGACCTCAGCAGGCAGTCTGAGGGCACTGAGCTCTATTTGGGCCTGTGTTTGTTTTCCTAGCTGCACCCAGACTACCTCCCTGAGGAGAAAATCCAGGAGAAGGTGCGTGACATTGAGAAGCAGCTGGATGAGCTGGAATTGAAGGGAGTGGATCTGGAGAAGCAGCTGCGTGGCTGTGAAGGAGGTAAAGGAGACTGGGGGCCAGCCCTGTCATGGTGTAGAGGTGTGAAACCCCTGAGCATTCTTCACTCCATTTCTAGGAGCTCATGCTACATGTGAGACACCAGGTTGCCAAAGGTACCTGGTATAGCAAGATAAAGCCCTGGGAACTTTGAAACCTCTCTGGCTTTTTCCTAACATACTGTTTGAGCAAGGTCTTGTGTTTATTTGGCTGAGAATCAGGGAGTTTGGGGAGTGGAAGGCCACTATTGATCTGGCTTTTGGATGCCAAGCCAGACTGGCCATCGTGGCTGGCTCCAGTTTTGGCAGGGCTCAGTGGACTCATTCAGAATGACAGAGTTGAGCTGGCCACATGGAAGATGAGCTGGGCACCCTGTGGCAGAGCATCTGTGAGCAGCTTCCTTGAGTCTGCAGGGAGTGACCTGCAGCCTTCCCTTGTACCCAGGAGTACTAGAGATGAGCTGTTCTCACTTGAGGTTGCCTGTGGCTCATGGAAGTTGCTCTAGGCTCTCTGTCAAGTGGTTGTGTGTTTGAGCCAGGGAGACTGAACTGATGCAGCTTTGGAAGGAGTCTGACCCTTTGCCTGCTTTGCAGATGAGTCTGAGGATGCCCTCATGGTGGATTGGTTCAAACTGATCCATGAGAAACAGCTGCTGCTCAGACAGGAATCGGAGCTGATGTACAAGTAAGTACAGCCAGGAATTCACCCTCTGCTTGTGCACTTCACCTGTGAGCAGCAAGCAGGAAAGGAGAGGGAGCATGGCAGCCCGAAAACAGAAAATGCCAGTTGGTGGGCTGAGGGAGGGCTTGAGGACATCTCTGGAAGAAGTGCCTGAGGTATTAGGTGATGGGTCTTTGAGCACTGATGAGCACCCAGGATCTGTGGTGAACTTGTGGGGAGGGCAGCGTTACAAATACAACTGAAGAAGATTTCCCCAACCCGCTATCCCCTACCCAGGTGGTGGGCAATGCAGACATGAGGCTTTAGCATGACATGAGAAAGATGCTTCCCTTGGGTGTGGAGGGACAGTAACTCGTTACTTCTGTGGTCCCTTCCAGGATGAAACAGCAGAAGCTGGAGGAGAAGCAGTGGAACATAGAGACGGAGCTGCGACACCTCATGAGCAAGCCAGGTAAGGACTGACTGCACTGAGAGTCCTGCTGACCCCTGGCTGTGTGGAGCCCCCTGCTCTGCATGTCAGACCTGGGGTGTCCTTCAGGTCTGAATGGCACTGCCAGGGATTGCAGTTTCCCTGGGGGATCTCTCCTGGCTGGGCTGTTGAGCTGTCATGTGCAGACTCCCTGGAACATCCAACCCACCTGTGCTTTGAGGGGATGTAAGATGTGCCCCTGAGCGTGAGGATAATAAAATGTGAGAGGGACCTTCTGGAGGCAGGAGCCACAGCAGGGAGGTACTCAACCTCTGACGTGGGCTTCCCTTGTCTTGTGCAGAGGAACTGAAGACACCCAGGGAGAAGGAGAGAGAGAAGGAGCTGCTGGAGTCGTACCTGAACACTGTCAATGATCGGAATAATATTGTGGAGTGCCTGGATGAGGACAGACTCAGGTGAGGGCCCTCAGATGGTGGGAGATGAGCCAACACCAGGGATGATTTCCACTGTACTTGCTCTGCTGCCCAGGCTGTAGGGGTGGATGAATGGCTTCAAGCCAGCCTTCTGCTCCATGAGAAGTGGGTGGTGACCTGTCACCAACCATCTTGTCCTGAATGCTCCTGCCATTGCTTCTGTGGCAGCTGTTGGAAACGGAGATTGGGACCACAGCCATGTTCAGTGCTTTCTCAAGCACTGCTCTGAGGACAAGGGATGTGAAAATGTAGAAGGCAGAGGGAAGAGAGGGAGAGGCTGGAGATGGGGAGGATGGAGGCAGCATGGAAGCTGCAGGAGGGTTCTGGGAACATGAATCTAGGAATGTGTTTGTCTGCTGCAACAAGTCGAAGAACAACTGTAGGCGAGAGTTGGATCCTCCCCAAGTTCAAAGGAAGACTGCTGTGTCAAGTAGCTGGATTTGTGCCTCCTGTTGCTGAGAGCAGCCTCCATTTCTTGACCTCATGGCACTGCCTCCAGCTCGAGGATTCTAGTAATGCCCAGGCTTTTGGCTCTGGCCTTGCCCAGGCTCAAGGAGACAGCAGTGTGTTTGTCCTTGATTCCAGTGAGCACCTCCACACACCTCAGGCTACTGGTGTCTCAACTTCTACTCACCTGCTCGGGTGTGGTGGTGCCTCACAACTCAGTGAACTGGGATGATTCATAGCCCAGCTGGGGAAGGACCTCCCCTGCTGCAGTGCTGGACTACCACAGTCTGGAAATCCCCACACAGGCCCTTGCTTTCAAGGGAACCAGATGTCATTTGCTAATTTCTAAGACTCCTCTAACTATGGGGTTGTTTTTCCTGCACTCTTCTCAGAGTGTGCTTTGGAGGTTGGTCATTTCTGGCTAGAGGAATCTTTGCATGGTTTTCAACTTCTCATGAAACACAACAGTTTCCTAATGCCATGCTGTTGCTTTACAGAGAGCAAGAGGAGGACCAGATGTTGGCAGACATGATCCAGAGGTTGGGTAAGGACCCTTTCTACTCTTACAGAGTAGCACTGGATGGCACTGGGGCTGTGGGTCTTAACCTGATCTGTGTCTGCTCCCTCTCCTGCAGATGGATCTCTTGAGAACCAGGAGCCAGAGAAGAAGAAAAATAAGTTCAGGTTGTCCAAAATATGGAAGCAGAAAAATAAGACTAAGGCTCAGGAGTGATGTTCCTTTGCCCAGTGGCCTAGAAAGGGCCATCAAAGGTATGTTCTTCCTCAGTGCTGCTTTCCTGGAGTCGTGCAGGACTGTGATGAGGCTCCTCTGCTCCCTGGCATGGACACTGCAGGTTGCAGACCAGAGGGACAGTGTGAGTCCCCTATGGCCCTTTTATGGGACCCAAGGACACCTTTCCCAGAAGATGGACTTTTCAGATTGTTTCTCTTCTGTGGATCTAGCTCAGAACTGGCTTCAGCCTTGTTAGCAGCTCAGGAGGGCAGAGCTCAATCTGCTCATCTACTGCTTGCATCATTACAGTCCTGAATGCAGGAGCACAGCACTACATGTCACCCCATGGCCCCACTCATGGCAGCCAGGGCTGCACCAAGGACACTGCTGGTCTGAGAAAGGGCTGTTCTCCCTCCCTGTGTGTGCTGTGGCTCTTTGGCCAGGATCAGAGACACACAGAGGGAGGTGTTATGGGCAAGAGAAATTGAGGGGCTCCCTCTTATTACACCAGTGGAAACTGAAGCTGCAGACCCCATAGCAGGGGGAAGGCAGAAAAGCAGGACCACCTCTTTATCTATGGGGTGGGATGTCCTAGGCCCAGGGTGGTTTCAATATTGCTCTGTTTCCAGACCTCCTTCTGGGAGTTGCTTTAGGCTGATTTCTCAAAGCCATGAGAGGTTGTTCATTGCTTCGTTCCCTCTATGGGGGAGATTTGTAGCTTCCTTCTTTCTCTGACTGCACAGTGAAGTAGGGTTTTCATTGTTTGTGGCCCCATCCTGCTGAAAATGAACAGAAGACTTATTTTAACAACCTGCTGCTAACTGGGAGTGGAAGGGAATTTATGGGTTTGCCTCATCCATGAATCTTCTGCATGGGACCAATATTTCTGTTCCTGAGGCTCCATCCCTGGACAGCCAGCGCCCTCAAGGGGTGCTGTGGTTCACCTTGGTGAGACCAGGAGGGTATAAGCAGGTCCTGGGTTGTTGACAGTGAGTCTTTCTACTCATCCCTCAGTCCAGTGACCACAGCCAGACACCTGCCCTGTGTGGCAGCGTCCCCTCTTCCCAGTCAACCTGGGGAGCAGGTATGGACACAGGCAGGGAAAGATCAGATTAATTCATGATGCCTCTGGCTCTGGTATGTGTAGACTTACCTCCTCCCTCCAAGCCAGGTACTTCTGTGTTTCTCCGGGTCCTGTTCCCCAGCAGGGCCTGGGATTGTGCCCGGAGGAGGTTTGCTGCCCGCTGTGCCCGGTGGCAAAGCAGAGGCGATGCGTCCCTCACCCACGAGGTGGCAGTGGGACTCTCTGTCCCAGGCAGCCCGCCCTGGGCACCTCAGGGGGTGTGCTCGGTGAGGTACCGAGTGCCCGAGGGGGTTCCTGGTGCCCGCAGTGTGTGCCATGTGGTGGACACTCTGTACCTGCATATGCTTTTGTCCAATAAAGAATTCCTGGAGTAAATCTCCGAGTCCCAGTGTGAGTTTGGATTATTGAGTGTGGGCTGCCCTGGTCACTGTGAGCACTGACCATCCCTCTCTGGAGCTGTGAGTCGTAGCAGGAGCTTGATCTACCTGTGATGGAGAGGCTGCCCTGCCCAGAGCTTGCAGACTAACTGCAGGTCCTGGGAGAGCAGCAGCACAAAGGGGTTTCTCAGGGATTCCGGTTACATGTCAAACTTTCCCCAGGTAAGTGCATTTTCCCCCTTGCTGCTTTAGTGTCACACACATCCCCAAGCCCTGGGGATCTCAGCCCAGCCAGCAGTCTGGGGAGAGGACAAGAGGCAGAGGGTGTTCTGCCTTAGTTGTACTGTGACATTGGTGACCCAAATGGCTGAACTGTGGTTTATAGAGTCATAGAATCGTTTTGGTTGGAAGAGACCTTGGAAGATCATTGAGTCCAACTGTTAACCCAGCACTGCCAGGTCACCACTAACCCATGTCCCTCAGCACCACATCGGCACAGCTTTTAAATCCCTCCAGAGATGAGCACTCCACCACCATCAGGTAAAATGCTCGTGGAAGTGCTGTCACCACATTCTTTGCTCCATGTTGGCCCAAGCTCCTCCAGAGTGGGCTGGCATCTGTGCCTGGCTATCCTGGTCTGCTTGTGGGGAAGCTCTTCTTTTCCTGGAGCTGTGTGTAAGCATGAGTGGAGGGAGTAGGGTCCCTCTTCCAGACCTGGGCATTAGCAGTAAATCCCCAGAATTAAACCTGCCTGCGTGGGCTGCCAGCTGAGAGAAGGACCTGAAACCACCTCTGCTGAAGGAGAGAAACACCCTTTGTAATGAGTGAGTCCCCCTCCTACAGCTACCCCAGGCTGTTGCTGTTGCTGGGCTTTCATCTTTTCAGGTTTAGATTCTCCAACCTTGGGGAGTTCCGTCTGTATGGCTTTGGGGATGGATGGCAGCTTTGTCCAAACTCATTCGATCCTTCCCTCTCCAGGAGACATGGGGCAGTTTAACCCTCACCCATCTTGAAGGCAGACAGGAGATGGGTCTGCACAGGAACATGATCACAAGGTGCTTAAAGAACAACCCCTGGGGCCCTGCGGTGGTTTGTCCTGCTGTAGGGTTTGCTTTCATGAGGAGGCCAGCTGCTGCCAGAAGGCAGGCACTCATCCCACCAGCTAGCTATGTGCTTACCTGCCTTGAAGAAGAGGTTTTGAAGGTCAAACTCTTCTGCTTCTCCCATCTAGAGTCTGTTGGAGATGGTAAACATGGTCTAGGGGATATGAGGCTCATCTGGAAATGCTCTGTGGGTTTAAAAAGTAGTAGTGGTCTCAAGGTAAAGAAATACTGAGAATGGGAGTGAAGACAGGGTCCTAGTCTTCCTTGTCACACTCCTGGGAACAGGAGGTTATGGGCTGGTGTGAGGCTGATTTCAAGATTGACCTCAATCGTTTCTACACCAAAAATGAGCAGATAAATAGTGGAGTAGTGATCCAAAACCCAGCCTCTTCTCTGAGCTGTCCGGTTGTGGCCAAGGTCTACCAGTACCAAGCCCCATACAGCTCCTGCACACCCAGACAACTGCTGGTTGTGAACATGAGGGCAACCCAGCTTGTTCCTCCTTACTCCTTTGGGACTCAAAGGATTTGCATCCCCACCTCTCTCCTAATCCAAGCCTTGAAACGAGCCCTAGACAAACTGAGCCACTGGCTAAGGTGGAGAAAGGGAACAGCTTTTCTCCAGCTGGCTGCTTGCGGCTGAGCCGATTCCCCCTGTTTGCCTGACCCCTCTTTGCTCTCCTGGCACAAGCAGCCCCATGGAAGTGCTCCAGGAGGCAAAGCAGAGAATTTGGCCTTGGGACTGAGCGGGGAGGGAGGCGTTGGGAAGCTAGCCCTCAACTGCCTCTCCATAGTGGCCACCCCAAGTAATTAGGCAACCCAGGCACCCTCCTGTAGCCAAACAGGAACCACATTCCTCACCTGTTTGTGCTCTGCTCCAGCCCCAGCAGACGCCAAACCCTGAGGTCAGGCTAGTGGGGGTTTGATGGATTCGTTGCTGTGTGCAGTGGGTGTCTGCATTTCGGTGATGACCGAGAGTTTCATTACTCTTCGAGGTCAGCTGCTCCACTTCCAAAATGGTTTTAAGGGGCCTGAGCTTCCTGCTCATTTCCTGGTGGCCTCCAGTGGGATTCTTGGCCTTGCCAGCTCCTGAATACCTGGGGTGCTGCTGCTGCTTTCTTTGTAGCTAAAAAGGAACACAGGGGGCTGTACAGGGCCTGGGGGCTGCACCTCTGAGCCTCTGCCACTTAGGAGGCTCTTGGAGGTCCTTCTGCAGGCTTAGGGTGATGGGGAGGCTGCTGTCTGCTCCAGCACTTCAAGACTTGCAGATGAGGCTGTGATTAGGCTCTGTGTGTGTGTGTACGTCTCTCTCTTCTGCCGTTTTCTTTAATTACAATCTCGGAGGTAATTTCTGACGCATCATTAACAGTTCTGAGTAAACAAGGGGAATTCTCCAAATTATTCGCCATGAGCACAAAGGGAAATTGGCTTTCATCGTTTCCCTCTTCAAGGAAAAGCTGATCTGCAGTAGGCACGGGGAGGAAGGGAGCATCGTGGCTGCCCTCAGATGCCTCGAGTCAACTTGAGACAGAGCATCAACCCATCCAGTTTATCCAGCTGAGTGAGGCCAGCTCTGCCTGAAGCTTTTTGTCCCTGATACTGAGCTAAGTGGCTGGAGGCTTATCATGGTTGCAACTGTAAATGCAAAGTGATTCTTGATTATGAGAGCTTTGGGTGCTGCTTTTGAGTGTCCACCTGGATGAGTCAGTACCTGAGCTGCTCAGGAGATAGAACAGATCAAAAGCATCCTCAAGGCTTTGTCTCAGCTTGGTCCTTTGCTGCTGGGGTGAAGGATAATGCCTGAGGCCAGCATGGGGTTGGGAAGGGAAGGAAGGAGCACTACTATGGAGGGACCCGGGGCCTGGGTTTGGCCCAAAGCAAGAACTCAGAGGGAAGCTGGTGCATCCTGTGAGAGCAGCAAATATGCCAGGCATATGGGGTGGGAGGAGGTGGCTGGAGAGGACCTCTTTACTGCGAGTCCATGGGAGATTATTCCAGCCTAGTTCAGAGCTCCAGGTAGAGGTGCTTTGTTAGAGGGGTGTCTCATGGAGCTCAGACGAGGCAGTTGCACCCAGTGGAGCACCCACAGCCCTCCCCACCCATGCGCCACCTCGTCACCCCGCTCCAGCACGGTGGCAGAGCGTCTGCGGTAGCAACCAAGGGAGCGAAGGTTATTTATATTCATGTTGCAGCTCTGCCAGCCGTGACTCTGTTATCTGCCATGCATGAATATTATTTGAATACAGAGTTTGTCGTGACTATTCTTCCGCGTGAAACGAGGGATTTGCTGTGGGATGGGAGCCCTCCCTCCGGCTGTCAGTCAGGAGGGGTTTCCTTTTCCTGTCTCGTTGGAAGCCTCGTCCCCAGCAAGGTGAGACAGTGGACACTTTTTCTCTTGTTAATATCCATGTCTAATCTCCTCTCAGAGGGGCCCTTTGTCCTAGACTGTAGCCAAGATGAGTAATTCAGGGATAGATGAGACGCTATAATTGGTTTGTGACAAATTAAAACATTTTTCCTTCGGAGCTGAGAGCAGGACTGTGGTCTGGAGCTGTCAAGCGTCACAGGGGAGGGCGATTTTCGGAGTAAGCGCATTGCAAATTGGCTCCAGATACGCCTCGGAGTCTGAAATTAAACTCCAGCTGGTGACTCTTCTCAGTTGGGGTTTGATTTTGGGGGGGACAAAGGGAACATGTGTGGGGAGGGACAGCCTGATCGACAAAGAGAACGTGACTTCTTTGCATCGTGCAATGAGCTGGGGACCAGAGCTAGCCGTGGTGGGAACACCCAGAGGTGAGGTGGGAGTGAGCAGGCCAAGAGCCAGAGCCCACCATTGCCTGCCTTTCCTCCACGCTGCTCTCAGTGGTTCCTCCATCACATGCCAGGAAGGAAGGACCATGATGGAAAGTTGCAGCTCACACCATCTCTTCCATTGGTTGCGAGTGGGTGCTAGGTACAGAACCCCCTCAGGAGATGCAGGTTCATCCTTGCCCTGTAATACTTGTTTTCCTGGGCTAAGGAGAGTCCCTCAACTCTACTTGGAGAGCAGGGGACCAGCTAAACTTCAGGAATAAAGTGAACAGAACAGATAGTTTGATGAATTACCTGTTTTGACCCCACTGTGTTTATGAGCTTTTGGGCCAAGGGATGGAGGTGGGAGGAAAACACCTTCCTAATGCAACTTCTCAGCCCTTTTTAATGGAGAGTGCTACAGCAGCAGCATTTCCATCTTGCAATGGACATGGATTGAGTATGAAGGAGTGCATGAACAGCAGGCTTGGGAAGGATGTGGGTTTGTAAATGGGGTTTTAAAGAGGCAAGAGGAGTCACCATGTGGGCTTGTTTGTGTGTAAAAGGCAGTGGGAAAGGCAGCTCTGAGGTGGCAAGAACGGACAAAGTCCAAAAGACACAGATGTTGGGGCTGGATCTCACCAAACTGGTGGAGTGGAGATCACCATGGCGAGGTTCAATATGGGAATGGCTCAGATGGGTGGAAACAAGGCCTTGAATGTTTCAAGATCTTGTACCTGATACCAAAGAAAAAGGAGGCTCAGGGAAGGGGTGCCATGAATTTTCCAGGGGGCTGTATCTCAAAATGAATTAAATGATCTGGAAGAAAAACTTGTAGGTATCAAAACATGGAAAATATAAAGGCTGCCAGCAAGTTGGAACAATTCAGACCTTCAGAATTCAGAGGTGCTGGCTAAAGAAAGGAGGCAATGATCTGAACATCTCCTAGATATGAAGAGTATAACTAGCAGGCCATTGTAGCAGGGTGATGGTGACAGGGAGTTGGAGAACTTGGAAGGAAAGATCACAGGATCTAGTTTAGCAATGGAAAGTGCAGAGATGCAGCAAATCCTGAAAGGCAGGATCAGATGGTGAGCTGTGACTGGTGTCACTGGCATTAAGACGTTAGCTAATCCGGTTTAAGGGGATAAGCCCAAGAAAAACTGTGGAGACCTAAATTGGAGCTTGTCACTCTCCTGTGGAAAGCAAAAGTGTGGAGGAGGAGGCTTTGCTGAAAGAGCCCCTGGATGGTTGATCAGAAACAGGGTGGCTGCAGGAGGGTGTGAAGATGAAGGGTCAGGAGGTATTGGGCAGAAAGGAATGACAGGGGTCACCAAAAGCTGTGTGGAGTAGAGAAACCATTCACTGTGGCAAGGAGAGGCCATGGGACAGCCTCTGTGAGGGGTGGCCAGGGCAGGAGATGATCTAGGGAGTGTGGGAGGGGAATGGATGGGAGAAATCTGGGAAAACCTGCTTAAACAGAGGTGCCTGTGACAGTGCAGTGAAAGTTGTGACATATTTCAGAATTCACACCCAGTTTTACTGTCTTTTCTTACTGTAAGTGTGATGTCGCTGCAACAGACTAGCAGAAGATCAAGTTTTTGTTTTGCTGCTGAGGGTAAAATAGATACTTCTATCAGTTGCATACTTTTAATCGATACTGCTGGATATGTTTCAAAAAGGAGGTGGGAGGCACCGAGATCTTGTAACTAGAAATCACAAGGTGTGGAAGAAATCACTGGTCTAGTTTCAGTCCATCTGTAGCTCCCCTTGATACGATTTGTCCAGGAGCCTTCTAGGCTGCACAATCTCTCTTGTGAGAGCTGACCTATAGCCCGTCCTGTTGGTGACACTGGTAAGGTAGAGGGAATCTACAGAAACCCAGTGATGATGGTCGGGGAAGTCTTATATGATGCATATCAAAGCCAGCATGTGAATTGCGTAAGTGTGATGTAGGTCTGGCACTAAAGTGATAAGAGTCATATCAAGGGAGTAACTTAATTAACTGGTCTTGATCAAAGAACTATATGAATTCAATAGCCCGGTTTTCAGTGTTAAATGATGAAGTTTAGAAAAACTGTATTTGGCGCAATTATCAATTTTCCTGTCCGAGGAGCTTTGAAGTGGCATTAAGGAGGGACAGTCTGTTGTTCCATTTAGGACAACTTTCTCCCTCCAGTGATCAGGAGGCAGAGGGGCTCCCTCTCCTTCCCAAGCCCTCGTTTGAAATGGTCTGAAGCACAATAAACACAGGATGCCAAGGGGAACGGTATCTCGGCTTTCACAAGTTAATTGTTTCAGATGGTGTAAATCAGGAGCAAAGAGCTGTCCTTTCTGTGCCAACCAAAAAACCAGTCTTAATTTCCCCATAGCTTTCATTTTGCTCAGGATTTTGGAGGGGAAGTGGTCCCATTTAACTTCTAACAGTCCTGGACTTCTTGGTCCCTCTGGCATGTCTGCCTGGCTGCTGCTGGGTGTGAGAGCAAGGAGAGAGTTAGACTGTAGAAAGGCTTCTGGAAGTTTTTAAAATCCCAAATGCCATGTGTGTTTATGCCATTTGGATGTGTCCATATGTACCACAGTGCTGGTGTCCGTCCCACAAGTTGGGTTTCTGTGCTGAACAACTCTCTCCAGCATGAACCACAGTGGTCCAGACTCAGATGTTTTATCTAGCTGAGTATCTTCTTGATGGGTTCCTCAGCTGTCAGCTCGCATGGGTGCTGGAGTTGGGTTTTCACCTTGATTAATCAGTGCCTATAAAGCTCTGATCCAGGCTCTGTAGGATATACACAGAGGTGTCCTGCCACAACTCACCTAAGCTCAGAGGACTGATGCACCCAAATCTGGCTGCAGGGAGGGAGGGTGTGCAAGTGCCTGCAGAGTGAGAATATCCCAATCCCTTCGAACTCACTCATAACCAGTGATGAGGTCCATGCTGAAATGCTGAGTCAGAGAGCAGAAGATCTCCTCTGCTAAAGGGGCATCAACCCATGCCACAGATCAAGGGACAAACAAACCTGGAGCACAGAGTTATATTAAGTCCAATCTTTCTTTTTGTCAATGTTTGTAAAAAAAAAAAAAAAGAGTATATTTCTAAAAAACAAGATATCAAATGCTGAAACACCATGAGGAATAATGGTGAAAGGCCTGTTCTGCAGAGGGATGGAGTTTTCATGGACTTTCTGAGCCAAATCTGGCCTGTATATTTGGTCTAGGACTAAAAATGGTGTTGTGGTTGGTCAATGAGATACTTGGCTGATGGAACCCACCCCATTATGGAAGCTGAGGTTTAACGTTCTTCACAACCTCACAGCTATTTTAAGGGAGATGGGGAGGAGGGCAGCCCCGCACTGCACCCTGCATCATTCCTTGTGCCCTCCTCCATTTGCTGATGGCTTCTCTCCCCTCCTTCACGTCTCCAGTCCTGGAGATTCTTCTGCTTAAGTAGAGCCAGTGCAGGAGACGTTTCCTTTCTCCACTGTTACCTTGACAGACAGACCTCAACCAGATCTTCCAGGGAGGTGGGCCAATGCATTTGGATATGTCTCCTGGAGAAAGGTACCTAAACCTTGTTCATCCATGAGTGACAGTGATGGGAGAAAAGCCCTGCTGCTTACAGCTGCTGCTACCTATGGACAGACTTACCCGCTCTTCAGCCACTGGGCACTGTGTCTGTTCCACTGGTGAGTACCTCATTCCTGAGGGAGAACTGAGGGTGTGTTGTGTCTGCCAGGTGAGGTGTGAGGCTGCTGTGAAAAGCTGAAAAGCCTCAGAAAGGCCCTTGGGAAGTCAAGGATTAATTCAATTTCTTTATGACTCCGGGACTTCCTGCTGGATTAGACAGATGGACTTCAGTTTTGCTCTCTGAAATGAGGTGATTCCTCCTCCTGGGCAGAAAGAGGGAATGATTTCCAAAGGCAGCAAGCCCAAGATCCACTTGCTTGGGTCTTCCCCAGCACAGGACTGAGTGATGGAGGTGGGATGATTCTCTCTCCAAGCCACACCACTGGTTTTTCTCCAGGAGATGGAGGGAAGCCGGGTGCTGGTAGCCAGGAGGCAAAGCTGCAGCTGGCCACGCCGGCTCTGAACAGCGAGGGCAATTAGAGATCAGAAGAGCTGGGGTGGCTTCGTCACATTTCCCTGCTGCCGTTCTGGAGGTGATAATATAATTCATATCAGAAGAGTTAGTGGGCTGAAAATGAATTGGAGAAATCAATCCAGAGGGTATAAATGAATTAGCATGTAAATGAGGACACTTGCTCTACATAGTTTAATATTGCCTGCAGCTGTAAATAATTCCAGGGATGGAATCAAAAGCAGCAAACAACTTCATTTTTGTGCTCCTCCCCCGTCCGGGAGTACCTGCAGCTATGACCGACCCACCCTTGCAGAATCATCGCCTTGGAAGGGAATTAAGGGAGATGAGATGTACATACATATTTTTTTTTCCTGATTGGGCATTATTTACAAGGCTGCTGCTTCTGGTTTCATGCACCAAGTCACTGTTTGTGCACACACATGGTGGTCGAGTGGCAGGGAAGGGAGAGAAAGGTACCAGCTTGTGGTGAGATCTCCTGCAGCAATCACGAGTCATCCCGGTCACCCCGCGGTGGGTTGACATGTATGTGAAATAGCAATTTCTCACCAGGACCTGCAGCATGAAAGGCCTTGACTGGGGTGGAGGATGTGCCCCTCCTGGGCTGTCTAAAGGTGGGAGAGGTGGGTGCTTGCAGAGCAGGAGCCAGCCGGGGGAGCACCTGCTTAAATAAAAGGGTGCTTGGAGCTATCTGGAGAGATGGCATTTCCAGGAGACATGGAAAACCATCTGCACTAGAAGCATGGTGGAACTTTGAGTGCTATGTACAGTCTGGAAAACTAGGAGAGGTGCAGAGATGGGTCATTAGAGAGGGGAAGGTACCGGAAAGTCCCTTCGTGAGAGGCAACTAAACAAGCACAGCTTATTTAGCCTAACGAAATGAAGGATGGGAGGAGATGTGATTGCACGGACAGATAAACACAAGGGAGGGAGAGGAGCTAGTTAAGCTAAAGGCCAATGTTGATACCAGCACATGCAGATACAAACTAGTCATGAATAAATTTCAGAGAGAAATGAGATGGAAGTTTCTAAGCGCCGGAGCAGAGACTATGGACGAACACTGGAGAGTCCACACAACCAGACTGCTCTTGCACTGGTGTTTGACTGTAAAATAGGATTATAGGAGCAAGTCCCTCGAGATCAGGCAACTGCGTTTTGTGATCCAGGAAGTCCTGCCTGTTGCCAAAAGCCCCTTTAACATTCTGGCAGGGGAACGATGCAGATCTGAGGAGGGCATATGTCTCGTTGAGTGACTCCAAGAGCAGTTGTTGAGAGCTTTTGGAGTGGTGCTGATGACAGGAGGTTAAAGATGATCCTCAACAGTCTTTTATCAATGCTTCCCTCTTGTTTTTGACACTGACGGATCACCAAGTTCCCTCTTTCATCAGGTTGGAGTTTCAGGTTCTGCACTAACTAGATCTCCCAGGTGGACTGGAAACACTGATTAAGATGGATAGAGTGAAAGCAAGTCCATTAAATTGTTAATAAAGAATATTACACACATACCTTAATCTGCAGCTAGCCTGACACTTTATAAAAGTACATTAGGATATAATCCAATTGAAGCCACAATATCGAGAACATCTTATCTCATCACAAATTGAAATTATATCATATTCCTCATTTCTTAAATTAAAAAGCTAAAACCTTTTAGTTTGCTCTCATATGCTTGTGTAAAACTTAATCAGTGGTTTTAACAACATTATTTTTCAATATGGGCCATTTCTGCTCTCATTTATTTACAAGAGAGAACTTCCTGGTAGGAGAAGTGATTCAATTTGCAGGAGGATACATCAAGCACTTAAGGATTTTGTAGGGATTGATTGATTATTTATCGTGTTATCTTGCCTGGAGACGTCTGATATGCCTGTGCTTTTGCTATCTCTTCTTCCACCTGATGCTCTTCCTCTGCCTCCTGCTCCCCTCCAGTGCTAAGGGCACTCTTTCCGTGTGCCTGTGCCTGCCTGAGCCTGGTGGAGGAAAAGGGGGTCAGGGAAGGCAAGGCTGAGGCTGTGTCTGTTGGGACAAAGATGCTGGGCTGGGCAGATATGAGAGATTCATTTCACTGGCAGATAGCACAGAGGTAAGAGAGGTTAAAGGGTGGTTTGAAATTCTGCTGGATTTTAACCACAGGCTGCTGCGCTGCTCAGCTCAGCTGTAGATCTCCAAGTGTGTTAAATATATCCTTCCTCACAGAGGAAGGAGCTGGGGCATGGAGAGGTGAAAGTCACCGCAGGAGCAGAAAGCAGCCCTAAAGGGCCATCAGCCCTGTTTGGTAGCTCGTCACCTCCAGTCACACTTCCCAAGGTAGCCATAAACAACTTCAGGCTGCCCAGTGAAGTGCTGGATGATGTCTGGGTGCCTCTGTGGGACAATGCCTCCTGTTCAGCTGTGTTGTCCCAGTGACACACTCCCAATGGCTTGTACAGGGCTCCTTTGAAAACTACCATTGTCCCTATGCTTGTGATGAATCTGGTGACTCAACAAGGCTGGCCTTGGGGTTTGGAGAGGAAGGGGCCACCTCTTCATGCTTAAAGGAAACTGCTCTCACACTAATAGCTTCACAGAGTTGGGGACGCTCATTGTCTCCCACTGCCTCACTGTGGCAGGAGGATTCATTAGCAATGGCATGTCCTCCTTGGAGGTGTCAAGCCCAAAGCCAAAGGTCATGCAAGGTCTCTGTTTGAAGGGAGGGTGACTGTCAGGAGCCCTCAAGAGAGCTGTGGCTTGAGCTTTGTCTTGAATGTTGGCTGCTCCCTGGTGCTGGGGCATGAGTGAGTGAAGGAGGGATGCTGTCCATGGGGGCTCTTGGCCTCATATCCCAGGTGGAGCTTTGGAACACACAGTTCTGTGATACTCTGATATAGCAAGAAAGCAAACCTTTTTCATTTTAAGCAAGAAAACAATGACAGTAGAAACTCCAACCAAACCCTCAACTGTTTGGACTGTGGTTGTCTTTCTGGCAGGAGGAGACACTGGGAACAAGCACATTCGAGGTTTATTCTTTCCACTGCTGCAGATTTGGGCAAATTGCTCTCCCTGCCATAGTTTTCCCCAAGCACTTTGAGATCAGCTGGGTTTATTCTTTTATGAGTATTGGAGTGCAGGAATGGCTTTCTTCTGGTGAAAATAAATACAGAAATCCTGACACACGACTCCAGAGAGAGATGAGCCTGCGAAAAACCATCATGCTGGAAATAGGGTACAGCCCAGCTGACCAAAGGGATATTCCAGACTGTATGATGTCATGCTCAGTTTATAAAGCTGGGGAAAGAAAAAGGAAGGGGGGGACATTCAGAGTGATGGCGTTTGTCTTCCTAAGCAACTGTTACATGTGGCGGAGCCCGGCCTTCCTGGGGATGGCTGAACACCTGCCTGCTGATGGGAAGAGGTGGGAACAAATTCCTTGTTTTCCTTTGATTGCACATGCGGCTTTTGCTTTACCTATTAAACTGTTTTCATCTAAGCCACGAGCTTTCTTACTTTGACTCTTCTGATTCTCTCCCCCATCCCACCAGGAGGGAGTGAGCGAGCTGCTGTGTGGGGCTCAGTTGCTGGCTGGGATTAAGCCACGACAGGATTGCGCCAAGATGACAAACTAGAGAGGTTTGAAAGATGGAAACACAACTCCTTGACTCCAGGAGCTCAGACTGAAATATCAACACATACCTCAGGATGCCCTTGTGAGTGCTGATGGAGCAGCTGACTCGGCGAGCACGGGGGTGAACAACTCCCGAGCCCCGCAGAGCCCCACGGCCCTGATTTGCTGAACCCAGCGGAACAAATTCCTGTGTAGGATGATCCATGTGCATGGGCCCCGCAGGATCAGGGCCAACGCTTGCAAAGTGCTGTGAGATGCTTGGATGGAAGGGACTGCAGAAGCGCAGAGTATTACTATTTCATGATTACTGCAATTGCTATCCTTGGGGCTGCCCAAACATTGTTGTTCCAAGTGCAAATATAAAACCCTTTTGGCACGTTTCTTTTCTGCGTTGTGATAAATAGAAATGCAGGAGGGAAAAAAAAAATCTCCTAACATTGAGAGGAAGGAAAGCAGTCCCTGTGCAATTCGTTACACATCTCATATGTCTCTGACTGCTAGCTGTAGAGATATTTAGCGGGAGTATTTAGCCAACCCAGTGCACAGCCTCTGGAGTACTGGCTTCTGCTTTGGTCCATGCTTGGTTGAACCTTTACAGCAGCTTTATGGTTTTTTGACACAGCATTTCAGCAGAGGCTTTGATTCTGGAGGATGCCAACTGCGCCGAGTGGGGCTAAGATGATTAATCAAATTATTTGAAGGGTGTTCGCCAGAACTGGGAAGTGACCAGTCTCCATCCTAATCTCCGGATTGAGATGTCAAGCTGGCCTCCAGCTCAGAGCACTGAGCTCGCCAGGAAACAGAGGGTGGAAAGAAATCTCCGTCAGCAAACAGCCTGGCAGGGCTGCCCATGGTGGAGAGGGATGCTGGTCATCAGAAGCTGCGGGGTGGTGCTGCTGGGTGGGCTGGATGAGGCTGTAGGGACCTTGTACATCAGGAAGGTCAAACAACCCTTCTCCAAAGCTGCCTTCCTCCCACCAGACTGCAGGGATGGAGAGGGAATGGCTGGGATGTGCTCTGCACCTGAAGCTCCCAGCTGGCTGTGGGGTGTGGGCTCCTCCGCTCCCACCCCAACTCTAGGTCTTTGCCAAGCAGAATGGAAGAATAAGTGGCCTGGCATGGAAGAGACACAAGCACAAAGTTGTTTTGAACTTGGTGCCAGTGTCAGGTGCTTAGAGGAGCTGGGGCTTTGGTTGAAGACTTTCAGGAGATAGTTTAGGGTGTGTGGCTTAGGACTGCAATGACGAGGCTGGCAGAGGTCTCCATGAGATGAGAAACACAGTGGGCAGCAGGGACTCGGCTCCAATGATGTGCTTTTCTCCTTGGGGACCAGATGGGTCCGTTGCCCATCTGCTTTTGCTTTCAGTAAGTGTTCGGATTTATTCACAGTTAAAGGTGAAGCCAGAGCACTTGAGAACAGAGCACAGCATGGGGCAGTCAGGGCTGGGTTGAACACTGTGGGGTTAAGAGGGAAGCCACCCTCAAGGGGACAAAGGACTCCCTGCTGCCCTCCTTCCCCTGCCTGCCTGGGGACTTACTGCAGATGGGCTTTCCCCAGAGCCAGGGCGAGCACTTGACATTGCTGTGTGGGGAATTGCAGCTCTCAGCTCTGTTCTCTAGCTGGCTGGGTGGCTGGTGTCCCTGCTTCCACATCAGCCCCAAAGCGTGCCGGGATCCCTTTGCAGCATGAGCTGATGGCACCTGGAGTCCTTCATGGACCAGTCACCCGAGCATCCTCACCGCCTGCCCTCCCCAGCACTCTTGATGCCATTTTCCTGCCCACCACTCAATTTTTCCTTGGCCAGCACCTCCTACCATCTCTCCACTTCTCTTCCAGAGCCAAACTGGGGGGCACTCTCCCTTGGCCGGGGCAGTGCTGGGGCCATGCATTCACCAAGCCCCCGCTCGCCATCTGCACAGTGCAGCACCGGTGGCCGCTGGCTCCTGGCCAGGCCATGGCGGGTTGAGCCACCGGGCACTTGGAGCCCAGTGCCCATGGTCACGTGTAGCCATCAGCTGATGGGGAGGATGACTCAGCCGGCAGCTGTCGGGCCCCTAAAATAATGACAAAAACAATTAGCAGTCCAAGCAGTAGCCTCTCCTTAATTATCTCCTCCGAGTTTAATTAACTAGCTAAATTATCAGCAGTAATGTAGGCATTAATTATGTCAAATTACAGTGTAAAAATCACAAAGTGTGGAAAATGTCAATTCAGCTGCGCTCACCTGCCGGGCTGAGACAGCGCCGGTGACAGGGGCTCAGCCCGGGCAGGGGAAGGGGCTGTTCCCCCTCCCCGGGGGGTCGGGACCCCGCACGTAGCCTCAGTGGGACTGGAGGGGACACCAGCACTGGTGGTGACAGGAGCTGGTGGCACGGTTTGGGTTGGGGGGTGCCTGGACGGGTGCAGGAGCAGGGAGGTGGGAGTGTTTTGGCTCTGGCAGAGGGAGGGGAAGGAGCGTGGCTCCCCAAACCAGATGGCTTGGATGCTGAATTATTAAATTATGAATATTAATACAAATCAGACACGGAAGAGGTAATAATTTTGCTGCCCTACAGAAATAATTAACATAATTTTGATAAATTACATGATAAGAGAATCTCAAAATTGAGGTAGATTTATCTTAATTAATATCTTGGACTTGCTCCGAAAGGTAAATTGTTCCACTGGGGACCGGGGAAGGGTGAAGAAGGGGCCCCTGGCTCCGTGAGCTGGACCCTTCCTGAGGTTAGCATGGGAGGAGGACAGGGCAGCCCCTCTAGGCTGCAGCCAGCCCTGGCTCAGCCACACAGGGGGGAGCGATGTCAGGGTTATTCCCACCCCCATGGGGACACCAAGTGCCTTATTTCAGGTTGCATGGGTCGGTTGGAGAGCAGAGATTTGAGCTGGCATCTCCAACCTCTCATATACCCTGTGCCACCCTCCACTGGGCTCTGATGGGTGTTTTGACATGTTTCTGATGTGTGTTTTGTTGTGTCTCTCAATGGAGGCAGAGCTGGGAGTGCACTGTGGGATAAATGGCTTCACCAGGAACTGCTGCTCAAGTGCCCTTTGACTTTTCTTTGGGTGCCACCACCTAGGCACACGTGCATTGTGACACGTGTACCTGTTGTATTCATCCACTGTGTCGCTGCATGCACGTGAGGGTGGGTGGTGACTTCTTGTTTTCACAATTCATACAATAATCACAGACTGGTAGGGGTTGGAAGGGACCTCTAGAGATCATTTAGTCCAACCCCTCTGCCAAAGCAGGTTCACCTAGGGCAAGTATGTCTTCCCTTGTCCATGTCAATGTGGGCATCTTCCCTTGTCCACGTCAAGCTAAGGGCTGTGTGTAAAAGCTCATACACTTTCTGTGTTTGCACACACATGATTTTTATCTGTCCTGGTGTATCCTTAACACCTTCATCCACACACAAGATGAGCAAGCTGCAGAGGTGGGTGGACATTCCTTCCCAGTGTCTGCAGAGCCACATCCATGCTGCAAATCTCCAACACTGCTCCAAGGGACCAGGGCAAGGCTGCATCCCAAGCAGATGGAGAACACCAGGTAGGTACGGTGTGTGTGTGTTTGCTGCAGGTGAACCACCAAGAGCTGAGCGTGGCTGAACCAAAGCCAGTGGGGACATCTCAGGGTGGAAGTTAGCCTGGAAATGAAGGGGATGTTCAGTTATTGCGTGATTTGCTTCGCCATCCATCATCGTGGTGTTAGGCTGCTTTGCCACTACCCTATATTGTTCTTCTTCAGTTCATGCAACTCCAGGGAAGCCCCTGTCCCTCTCTAAGTGTGTGTGAAAGAAATGGGCAGTGCCCTTCCCCTTTGCTGAGCTGTGGTTAGTGCCAGGGTCTTTCTCTTGGTGCTGCTGATCATCAGCTCAGCCTGCAAAGGTGCAAATCTGCCCGAAGAGGGTGTAAAGATGGGGAGCACAGATTGCTTTATGTTGCATAAAATTTTTCATTCAAATCCCAGAGCCATCCAAGGGAGCATAACCTCACACCTTCAGCAGAGGAGCAGCCCCAATCAGACTGGGAAGCAGTGACTTAACTCCTGAAGCAGCAGATGTCCCCCATCCATAGGCAATGCATATGCTGGTGTGGATACACCTATGGAGATCATCAGTAGCTTCTGGTGCCAAAGCTGCAACTCAAATTACAGGGCTAATACACAAAATAAAGGAAATTATGCTTTACTGTGACTTTTTTGCAATAGCAGTTCAAGCAATCTAGGAGAAGACATCCCCTGCACATTGAT
Source organism: Brachypteracias leptosomus (assembly GCA_013401335.1). NCBI lineage: Eukaryota > Metazoa > Chordata > Aves > Coraciiformes > Brachypteraciidae > Brachypteracias > Brachypteracias leptosomus. The sequence goes on from VYZX01006341.1 coordinate 993,758, forward strand.
GGTGTCCATTTAAATGTCCAGAGTGATGACTCTACTGCTTCTATCTGTAGCCTAGTTACTTTTCAAGTATGTGTGTGCTGAAAAGGCTTATAGCTTGGTTACTTGATGTATTTCTGACACGGGTGAGCAGGAGGAGTGTGAGGAGCAGCCAGGAGAGGTTGTTCTCAGGAGGCTTCGGTCTTGGTCTCAAGCTTGAGAGGTTTTTAGATTCACATCCATGCGTTTGCCAGCTTAATTGGCAAAAGCTTTAATTTTTCAGAAGGGTTAGAAATCTTGTTGATCTGTTCCCACTGGCAGGATTTAAAGCCTCAAACACTTTCCTTTTTCAAAGAGCTGTACAAATGTTAACTAATACAGCCCCAGTTAAGCATAATCACTAGATGGGGAAACAGAGTCACATGCTGGGCGAGTCCCTTAGCATGGATGAGGGAGCTGCTGGTCCCCATCCCCTGTGCTGCAACCAGAAGACGCTGTCATCTCCTCCTTGCCTTCCCTGCTCTGCCTGATCCCCTGGCCTTGCCACTGTAAAACCAAGCTGTATTTCGTGGTTTTTGGCTGGGCAGAAAATAACAGGAAGAAAAACCCCAAAGCCACTGAATGCCATGACTTGAAGGCACAGGCTGGGAGCAGAGACTTGTCACGATGTGTCAGCCTTGGTGCATCCAGGTGAGACCAGAGATGGTGCCCAGAGTAGTGAGGAATATTCTTGGGGCACAAGGAGTAGTAGGAGACAGTATTGGGAATACCATTCCTGGAAAATACACAATGGCAGAGCTTTTACCTTACTGGGAGCTTTTAAATACAGACAGAGTGCTGCATAAGGATTATGCAATGAAGGATAAGGTTTTTTAAGGAAAGTTTTTTAAGGAAAAAGTTTTTAAAGAAAGTAAGTGCTGTTATGGAGCATGTGGGCCAGCACCCACCATGGTCACCCTGACACCCCTTCTGCTCCCCATTAAGATTGTGGGGTGGCAGAAAAGGGATGTTCACCTTGGGGTTCCCTCTTGCATGAACCCCATCTAGCAGTCCTTGTGGTCGGAGCTGTCAGCAGCCCTGACAACAAAGAGGGATGTGAAGCAACATGTGGATGGTGCTGGAAATCCTGTTAAAACAAGGACACCTTGCTGAAGGGCAGTGAATGTGGCGCCATGCCGCCAGCAACCTCTGCTGTGTCCTGCTGGGGCTTGTCCAGGTTCACCAGCCACTGGCCACCCACCACAGCCAGCTGAGCAGCCCTTCCTTGTGCACATACTGATGGGTGTCCAGCTCCCACCACAGAGAGGGTGCACCTTTGGGTTGAACAAACACATATTGAGGCATTTTCCTTGCAACAGCAAATCACAGCCCGGGCTCTGGTGTTGCAGGAATACCTCGTGTGCATCACACCACACAGCCCCAGGAGTGTGTTTTGGCCATCGAGCCTCATGCTGTGTGTATGTATATGCATGTACACATGCATGGGTGGATGGAGGGACACCAACACCCTGCTGCATCCAATGATTCGAGTCCAGCCTTAACCCTTCACCACTGCAGGAGGTATGTCCTAGGGCTTGGTCCCATCAGGGGCCAGGGACATGCTACCAGTAGCATTTCAACAGAGATGTTGAGATGGGAAAGATGTGGCTGGCCCTGGGGGGGCCAAATTTTTCAGCTGTGTCCAAGGTAGGGGGTGGAGAAAAGAAACTGAAGCCTGGTAGTGCACAAAGGATGGATTTTAGGAGGTCTGGGAGGAAGGAGGGTCAGATGGAGAGTGGGGCTGGCAGGACCCCGTTCAGGCAGTGAGCTGTAGGAGGAGGGTGTGGAAATGGGGGAAACTGAGGTGGGGAAATGGGGAAAACTGAGGTGAGGTGGGTGGACATATACAGAGAGGGGTAGGTTTTGGTGTGGTGTGACTGTCTTGTTTATGCAGAACAAGGACAGGATGTGGGGGTGAGGGACATTCATATGGGGTGAAGGAAGCCAAGCTGAGACAGGAGAGTACAGGAGCCACCACTACACATGACACACATGGGTGCAAGCAAGATGTTCCCACCTGGGAGAAAACATCTGTCATATGAAGCTGGTGGAAACCTCATCCTTCCCCTCCTCTCACAACCTCCCCGCTGCTGGGGCTGAAGATGGAGAGCCTGGCTCTGCTTCTGCCTTTTCTGGTTGCTATTTCCACTTTGTTTCAGGTCTCTCCTCTGTTGGGACTTTGGGCCTTCCCGTTCCCCAGTAATTATATAATTACTTCACAACATGCTGCAGGAATAGTTGGGGAGATGGCTAGAGCTAGCACAACAATGGTGACAAGTAAAACATTAATTTCTAGAGTTCTTTTAATTAATTCATCAGGAATCGTGCTGTGCGGGATGATTACGTTAAAGTGTTTAATTACAAATTTATATGTAATGATGCACTTTAATTACTTTGGACTGGTACAATATTATTGGGCCCTTTTCCCAAGATTCCTGGCACTGGGTTTGGGCTGCACATAAGCAGTGCCATGAATGCTTGTGCCTCTAAATTATTTACATGGCATGGGAGAAATGTGGTCCTGATTGATGAGAGCAAATTCTCCCCTTAGCTGAACGGGAGTGAGGACCGTGGGGAATCCAGAGAGGGAAGGTCAGTGTGGCATGTGTGTGTCAGGCAGAACATCAGGGCAGTTTTTGTTGGAAGAATCGAGGTTAATCTGGTGGAAACTGAAGTGATAGAGAGCCAGGCATGATAAATATTTATCAAAGGGACCGGCGTCAGGATGCTGGTTCACAGACACAGATATGTCCCGGATGGATCTCACGAAGCAGCACGAGCTGCTGCTGCAAACAGCCCTCACCGAGCACATGGGGTGGCTTTCTCCAGCTCCTCTCCTTGTGCTTGTCCCCCTTTGTCTTGCCTGTCTTTGTGTGCGTGTGTGTGTGCACGCTCATTTTCTTTCCCTTTAGGCTCCCATTCTCCCCTCATCCCATCTCTATTTGCCTCCGTGCATGGGGAGCATCTGTCATTCTTCTTCCTCCTTTGTCAGCGTCCTCCCAAGCTAGATGGAGCCCAGAGGGGCAGCCACACTGCTAGAGAGGCCTGGCAGATAAAGAGCTTCAAGTTAAGTTTGAAGTTGACCTGTCTTTAAGCTGCTGTATATGCAAAATAACAGGTTATGTAGTGCAGATATGTGTGTGTGTATATATATAAAATCAGCAGGGCGCTGCCTTGCTGTCCTGGGTATGCAGCACCTGGCACACAGGGGTCTGGAAAACCTGCTTTGTTTTGCTCAAGTTTGGAAAGCAGGATCTGGCAAAGGAGAAATCAGACAATTTCCTCTTCAAGAGCAAGGGAAATAGAAATCAGCTTTGAGTACATTACACTGATGGACCCCAGCAGATGCAGGGGGAGGTTGGGTGTAGCGTCACTGACACTTGTAGTGAGTTTGTGTCAGTGTAATTGCAACCAGAATTTGCTGGCAAAGAGCAGCCAATGGACCCTGTGAGATGCTCTGCTCCACTGCAGCCGGGACTTTGTGTGCTTATTTCTTGTGCAGTTGCACAGATGATGTGCTGCTTTGTCCAGGACTGTGTGGTCCAAGCCATTTAGTTGTGTTACTTGGCTTTGAACACACACAATAAAGTCACCTGCAGTAGCTGATGTTGCACCGTCTCTATGTGGGTGCAAGTTGTTTTTAGCAGTGGGCTGGTTTCTAGTAGATTTGGATAGGAAGAAATGGGAGTTTTCTTGGGAGATGGCAGAAGAAGTGCTGGGGCAGAGGCAGGTGATGGTTGCCCTCGTGGCCAGCACCCATTGCCTGCACCCTGGAGCACCAGAGCTCAGCAGCTGCTTTGTTGCAGTTGAATTAAGCTTCAGACCTCTGTGGTAGGTGCTGCAGACATCTCATCTCTGTACAGACATACAAAACAAGTTTCAGAGCTTCATCTCACTGCTGGGCCCCGAAAGGATGGTAGGTGAGAGAACTTCAGTGGTTTCATCTCCTGGGGAATCTCAGCAGGGGGAGGCTGCTCACTTTCCCTTCATTCATTTTTTCCCAGAGATTTTCAAGTCTTTATTGATTTGTAGCTATATTATTTAATCCCCTTTTCTAGTCTCCATCTCTCCTGCATCTTCCCACTTTGCCTTCACCCCTCTTGAGCTGCTCCATCATCTCAAAGCCATATTTCATCACAGCAGTCCTGTAAAGGGAGTTCGTTCTCCCTTGATGTGTCAATGGTAGGGGAGCCCAGGCCTGGGTGGGTAATGCTGAGGGGCTACTATGAGGTGAAGAAGGTCAGGACATGGACCAGGAGCAGCCAACAGCAGAACAGAAGGGGGTTTAACAGAGGGGACCAGACCCTCATCTGCCAGTCTCTGAACCCAGAACATTTCCTCACCTGAAGAAATGTAGGAAAAATGGATCTTTTGCTAATTTCTGGGTGGCTGCTGCCTGGGGGCATGTAACTCCAATGACTCACAGTGACAGCCCCAGGAATATTAGTTGCAATTCAGTCTATGGCCATGGAGGACTTCACAAGGAAAGAACAAAACAACCCAGACAGGGCTCAGACAGGCAGGAAAGCTCATTGTCAGGGTGACAGGGCATGAAACTTAAATGGAGAAGGGTATAGGCTCACTGGGTCCCGTCTGAAGCTTGGTGTTCATCTGCTGGATCATCAGATCATTGATGTGGGCAAAAATGGGGGGCTGTAAGAAGCTGGTCCCTGCAATGTTCCCCATGAGACAGCTCACAGGCAACACTGGTTGCTCATGCCATCAGCTGGGTGCAGCTCTTGGGGATGGTCATTATCTTCCGAAAGCCAGGGCTGTTACAGGAGATGGTGCAGATCTTTCACCATTAGCAGGGATGGCAGAGGGTTCTGGATGCCCTCCTGGCAAAGTGGGCAGTGCCTGCTCCAGCTGACACAGACTTGCAGCATGGGGGAGCTGCGATGGCATCAGTGGGTCATTTCTAGTATTATGGATCCAGATTTGCAACCCAAGCCTTCCTCTGAGCTGCTGGCCCTCACCATGCAGTGAATATGGAAAGGAGTATGATGACCATATCCTCCAAGAAGACCTAACACAGAGCACATGGATTAAACCCTTGCAGCACAGGGTGCCCACCCTGGGCAAGCAGGATGCCAAAAACTGCTGAGTGAGAGAAGTCCAGGTGAAGCGAGGCCATTCACGTGAGCTTCACAGGGGTAAGCAAGTTGGAAAGAGTCCCACCAGGAGCCAAAGTACGCATCGTCCTGCTGACTTGCAACAGCTGCTGCTCCTAATGGTGCTATAGCTGAGATGAGGGGTGAAACCACTTTTTTTTCTTTGGGAAGACAAGGTGTTTGCAAGCCCAGCTCATTCTAGAAAGTTTTGTCTTCTGCATATCCCCTCCTGTGATGGTCAGGCTTTGCAGAGGCTGTCCCAGAAGATGGAAATGGTCCCTCAATGCCTGTGGAGGGGAGCAAAGCACTTCCCACCCCACAGGCTTCCCGTGTCCCTTTCCTTTCCAACTGTGTTCATAAGATGCAACTTCATTTTGGCAGGGAGCTGGGAGTGCTGGACATCTCAGCAAGAGCAGGAGAGCTTCTTGCCAGAGCTTAGGTTTTTCCAAGCTAGAGCTGGTCCCAGCATTCGGTGTTGCACATGCTGGGTCGTGGCAGCCTGCAAGAGGGAAGGGGCTTGAGAGTGATGGCAGGAGCAGGACTTTCCTGGAGGCTGGGTGGGAGATGAGGGGCTGTGATCAAGGTTCAGGCAAAAGGTGTGAGCAACACGAAGAGCAAACCAAATAAACTCATGCTCATCCTGAAATCCTAGAGCAGGATGTATCCTGCACATCTTTGTAGTAGCCGTAGACTTGGCATGTTGGAGTTTGTTAGGCTGCCATGAAGGCTTCAGGTGTCCCTTTTTCTTTTTTTATTCAGTTTGACATTAGTCCAGACCCAGAAATGTTTTTTTGTGCTGGTACTTGCCATGGGAGGAGATTGGGTGCTGCACAAATACCCCCCTCTCCCAGGTGCACCGTGCTGGTCAGAGGCACAGGGCAGCTTTCCAGGGCAGACACCCCTGAGCGGAGAAATTCATTCTGCTGTAAATAATTCCTGTTTGTGGCTTTTCTCTTGCCCACACTGGGCTGGTTCTGGCACTGGAAGCAGAGGCTGGTACCTCACCGCGATGTGTTGGAGCCCCGTGCGTTGCACTGGGGAGGGGTCCCTGTGACGCTGAAGAGCCTCCTGGTGCCACCTCCCTATCGCCTGATGCTGGGGGGCTCCTGCATGGCTACGGAAGTGATGCCCAAGCTGTTTTAATGCAGCTGAGTTTTGCCAAAGGCTCCCTTTGGCATGGGGTCAGGCTCCCAGCATCAACCCCCCGCGTCGCTTCTCCGAGCCCTCGTCCCCAGCGGCGTTGCAGCACCTTGGCCATGCCGAGCCGGGCTGGCACCGTCCATCCATCCATCCGTCCGTGCTGCCGGCACGGGGAACGGCTCCTCGGGCGTCAGGCCTGCCAAGGCCAGATGGTGTTTGCGAGCGGTGCCAGGTCCCAGCTGAGCTTTGCCCGGCGAGACGCGCGCAGAAGCTGCCGCCGCAGCCGGCGCTGCCAAACCCGCGGCATATGCTGCGCTCTGCCCTACACCTGCCCATGGGCAGCCTCCGTGCGTGGCACCGGCCTGAAGGAAGGAGGAGAAGCGGCAGCCCCATCTGGAAGGAATTTAGCGGATAAACAAGAGTGGAGGAACCCAAAAATGAGAAAAATTTAAAAAACAATAAAAGAAGATGGAACGTGGGGAGACACGGCCACCCCGGTAAGGATGTGGGGTGCGGTGGGTGAGGGCTGAGCGGCACCCAGGGGTAGTGGTGGGTGGACATGGGGTGGCTGGGACGTGTCCCCTTTGCATGGGGACCCCCATTTGCATCAGCATCCCACTTTCCTTGTGTACAGCCCAGGGCCAGCTGCGCTGTCACGTCCCCACCAGCCCCAGTAAAAGGTGCTGGGAAACTGCTGGTGGACATTTAACTTCTCCTTCTCAGGAGCAAACCCCAAACGATCATGAGGAAAATTGATATGAGAATGTACTTTCTGTATGCTTTGAATTTACTTTGGTAAACTGTACGCACTCAGGGCTCAGGTCTATAATTTATTGAAAGGAACCAGACTGGAAACCAGCTTCATACTGTGAGTAATTTCTAGCATCTCTGTAATCTATCACCGGGAGACAGGACACTTTGTTTCTCTGAAAAATTATTTTTATAGTTGGCTTAGTAACAACAACAATTATTATTATTAATATTAATAACTACTTGTGTAAGGCCTCTCATGCGTGGTTTAGAAAGTGTTTTACACAGGGGTCAATAGGTGTGAGCTGCATCTCATGAGAGGTGAAACCGAGGCACGGATTTGGTTGCTATGTGCAGTATCCTCCCAAAATACAGCTTGGACGACTGGATGCTGCTGCCCTTTCTGTGTTCCTAAAATATCTGAGGGTTTAATAGTGATGAAGGAGCAGATCAGGAAATTATTTTCTTTAAAATTTGGGTCTACTTGGGTTCAAAGAATTATTAAGAAAGCTCAATAGCCCTTGCTGTCCCATGGTGGCTGGAGTTGATGTGCAGGTTGTCCCTCATGTGCTGCAGCTCATCCCATGGGAGAGCACAGAAAAAGCAAATATCAGCTCAGAAATAGAGAATCAAACATTTCCTCCTCTTGCTTTTAATGTGAGGGGAGTATAAAATTTTAGAAGCCTTTGATTTCCCCCAGGCTGGATCTCCAGTGTCTGGCCTGTGGCCATAGAGGCCCCAACACCATAGTCTCAAGTGCAAGGACATCTGCCTGGGTGCGAAGAGCAGGAACCATCCTCAGCAGCAGCGGTGCCAGGGCTGAGATCCACGGGACTCCCATCCTCAACTCCATGCTGCCAAGCTCACCAGCTTGGCTTATTGAATAATGTGGTGCCACTTCACAGGGATCTCTCCAGTCCCACTTTCCAGAGTGGAAAAATGCCATTTCTGGGTTGAGAGCAGCAAAGACCTGCTGCTGAAAACACACCATGTGCTGGAGATGAGAGGACAGTCCCCAGCCCAGCTCCTGAGGCAGATGGATGTGGATGGGGACACCTCAACACCACCCTCTCTCAGCCTTTCCACTGCTTAGGCCATGTCCAAACTAAACATGGTTGTTCTGGACATGCGTGAACTTACTGTAATTTAGAGAGTGAAACTACTCCAAGTGATAATCATGTTCTTCTGTGGAAATGGTGTAAACTTCTATCCATACTTTGTTCAAAACACTATTTTATCTGGGATAAGAGAGTTCTTCAGCTGAACTTCACCCTTGTCTCTTTTCATGTCTTGTTTTGTAGCAATAATAATAATATTTAACATTTGTGGAGCACTTTACATCTTCAAAGTCTATTTGCAGGTATTGAGTAATGAAGCTTCATGTCACTCCCATAAGGTGGAGGACACAGGAAAGATCAGGACGGAAGCCTGGACATCCTGCACAGCTCCAGGCAGCATCCTTCAGTGCCTCTCTATGGCTCACCATCTCTGGCTTCACTTGCAAAACCATCACCTCCAGTAAGGGAAGTGGGTAAAAAACCCCCCAAAATCAGAAAAAAAATTTTTTTTTTCCCCTCCATTAGGAATTTTAGCACCTTTTTGGCATTTTGTCTTCATTTCTTTAATGCTATGAAAAATGTTCAGAGCAGAACCATGCTCCTTAATCCTGTACAGTGGTAATATAATCTGCATTTGTTCAGAGCCATTCAACCTGAATCATCCCTGAGCACTGAAGCTGCTGTGCAATCAAGGCATGGTGATAAATCCACCCACCACCTCGACCTAGGCACTTCCAGTTAAAACACAGCAGGACAGCCCAGGTGCAGGTGGGGCAGGACAAGGACACTCGTTCCTTTACCAAGGAGCACATTGAATTGAAGCGTTGTCAGAAGATGCCCATTTCTGCTCTGTTGGCTGTGTAGGATTTACTGTGAAGCTACGTGAGCTCTGGACACATTTTGCCTGCACTGTCCAGCCATTCAGGGTTTCTGGAGGTTGGCAGTTCCAGCAGGGTCATGCTACATCTGCATATCCCTGAAAAAAATCCACTTTTCCACCTGGAAAAAAAATTTCAAGGAGGTATGTTAGAAGAAACACGGTATGTGGTGGAGGTAGTTAATTATCCCCTATCCTGGTGGGACTGAGCTGTCACCATCATTGCTAGCGCTGGAGAAGCAGAGCCATGAGAAGGGCAGCACCACAGCCCCGCTCACACGCAACGCCAGGCATCAGATGGAAAAGCAAAGTGTTTACGCTGCCAGACCCATCATCCCTGCCTGCAAAGGTAGAGAGCAGGGCAGGCAGCAGCTTGGGGAAACCTGAGGCACTTGTAACTTCTTTTTTTCCTTAGTTTTCTCCCGTTTCCCAGGACTTTCGAGGATTTTGCTCCATCGCAGGGTGAGGAAGCCAACAGATGGCACTGTGCTGTTTCTGGAGGAGCCCAGCCTTGCTGGAGGCCAGGCACGGGATGCCCGAATGCTGGAAAAGCATCGAGCTTCAGGGAACTTTCTCCCCATGCAAAAGCAGAGGGGAAATCTCCCCGTGTCCCTTCATCCACACTGAGCTGCTGCTGCTTTAGCCCAAAGCACTGTGCAAAGTGGGCATGTTTGTACACAACTCCAGGGCATGATCTGTCAGCAGAAGGGATGCAAAACCATCCTACAAATGAGGCGACTGTTAGAAAAGCTCAAATTCCAATTGAGAACATTTTTTTCCTTGCATCTTCTATGGCAGATTGGACACCTTCGATGTTGTGCTGGTGCTCAGCTGAGGAAATCAGTTGTGGGGAGCTGATTGTTTTGGCAGGAGGTTCAGGGTTCCTTGGGAGCAAGACTGGACCAGCTGGTGGCCCTCAGCTGGACTTCGACTTTATCCCTGGTGACTCCTGCTGTTTGGGATCGGTGGAGCAGAGGTGAGGGATGGGGTGATGCTGGGAGTGGTTCCTGGTAGTAAAATCCTGCCTGTTCTTTTCATCAAGTCTCTCCTCTACAAGAGTGCCCTTTATTTTACATGTCCCACAGGTTTTCACTTGCTGCTCTAGGAGCAGAGGCACAATCACAGCTTCAGTCACAGGTTTGTGCCTCATAGCAGGGTTAGGCAGGTGGTTTGAGGTGAATTACCCCCACCATTCAAAACATGCCTGTTTTCCAAGCTGAATCTCTAACTCACTGCAAAGTCCTGTGAAGCCATTCCCCAGTGTTCCCAGTCCTACCTGGTGAGTATTGCTGTCATCAGTGATGTGCTGGGCTTCCTTGCTTCCAGCGCCTTAACAAGTTCTCATGCCCCAAGATCTCTTCTCCCTCCTGTATTGGTATCGCATCCTCCATCCAATAGCAAATATCTGGGTTGGGGATGGGGAAAGCTGGGCTCCAAACCCAGTGTCAGGAGCTGCACTTATCTGGGAGCTACGTCTGAACAAGCTTAGCTGTCAGGATGGACGAAACTCAGGAACATGGCCCAATTTCTTGCCTTAAGCCACAAGACCTTTTCTAGCAAGTGGGGCAAGCAGTGGTTGCACACCACAGCTCCACACCCTGCGGTGCCATCTCTCTGCCTTGCCTTCCTACAATGTGCCATCGCTCTTTTTCCTCCCTCTCTCTTCTAAAAACCATCTCAAGGTCCAATCCAGCGGAGGTATGCAGTGTTGGCCAGGGGCTCCTGAGCATCCCCATCTCCTGTGGAACCCTCGTGCACCCTCCAAGGATGTGCTCAACATCATCACTGTGCCCCCCCTCACATGGTGGGCTCGACCCCGCTGTCGTCCAATGCCACCTTTCAAATTGCTGAAGTCAAATTAGGGTAAGTAGTTCTATTAGGCTGACCTATGCCTTGTCAATCTTTACATCATTCCAAGGCAATTTAGCCTATTCATTCATAACAAGAGGCTATTGATTGAATAATCTCTGTTATTAGCATTTGGGTAGAACTTGCTCTTTGTTTTATTTTATTATTGTTTTTGTTGGTGAGCTTAAACCTGCTTCTGTTTTGCCCTGCCTGCCGTAACTGCCACTGCAATTACAGTAAAAAGTATGAGCAGATACTTGATTAAGCCTCGCAGAGATTATTACAAAGCAAGGCCTCTTTCCAAATGCATATATTTCAGAAGAAATAGCATAAAGAAGCATGCGTGTGTGAATTCCTGGGTTCTGCAAGCACAATTTATCCTTGCAGGTCAATAGCTCATATTGTCTGCTCTGCCAAATTGTTCAAACATATATAATGCTCTCAAAACATTGCTTAATTAGATTCTAGAGAACATTGACACACAAACAAAAGATATTAATATCAAGGATTTCAGCATCAAATGTAGTTTACACAGATCAAAGAACATTTTTGGTGCAAAGAGGTTATGAATGTGACAGGTTGTTACTCCACAAGTGAAGAATATGACAAGAGGGGGAAGGAGTGATCTGAGAGAGGAGCACAAAGAGGAGTGAGTATGGACTCATGAGGGACACGGGGAAGATAAAGCTTTAGAAACAGAGAAAAAGGAAGATTATTGGAGAGGCAGGGGAAACATCTTACAGAAAACAGGGGCAGACTTAGTGGCAATGCTTCTTAAAATGGAGATGGAGCTTTTGCGGGGTACAGGGTTGTGAATTGCTGCTGTGGGGTAGGATGAGAATTTTTCTCTTTCATAGAGATGGAGTGTTAAGAGCAGGGTCCAAAACCTGAAAATGTGTTTGTGGGCAAAATCTTCCTCAAAATTAGTGGTTAAGGTCTGAATGGAGACTAGGTCCTTAGCTGGGAGCCTTTTGTTGCTTAGCCATTTGATGTGGCTTGTGTTGCCTGAAACTTGGATGAGGCAGTGAAGAGGTGAAGAGGATGTGGAGATGAGCTTGAAGAGTCATGAGGTGTCAGGTCAAAGTCAGATATGGGTTCTCAAAAGATATGTTGTCCTGGCTGTACCTGGGATCTTGAGGGGCAATAAGATAGGAAAGAGGGCAAATATAGTTAATGGTTGTCTGTCATGAGTTTCATAAATGTTACTGAGAACAAGTGACATATTTGCATATGCCTGATGTGGAGTAGATTGATAGTCTCCTTGGGATATGGATGTCTTGTCCCTTTTACCTTGAAATAACTACAGGGTCTGGGAGCAGTTTTGTGGAGCCTTGGTGATCCTGGGACAAGCAGGACTGCACCAAACCTGCAGTCTGAAGTGGGAAAATCTGGTTGACAGGATCTTAATTCAGCACATCCACAGGCCCTGGAACAGAAAAATACTCTCCAGTGGCTGCCTGGAGCAAAAGCAAGGAGCTGGAAAGAAAAGATGGGAAATGGAGGTAAGGGTAGGCAGAAAGTATCAGGCCAGGAAAACAAGCAAACAGCTAAAAGAGCAAGCCAAGGGGAAGTCAATAAAACTGACTTAAAATACATATGAATGAAAAAAAATTAATAAGGCAAAGCTGTATTTAATGTCAATATTGTTGTAGTAGTCTGAGAAGTCATGAATAAATAAAAGCAGATGGTGGATTGATCATACAACAGCAAGAAAGGCACTTGTGAAGAATATTTCCTTCTCAAGGCAGACAGACTCATATGTGTGCTCCTCGTTTGCTTTAATGGGAGTCATGTTTGCAAACTCCTGTGTATTGAGAAACAGGTAAACCTCGGTGGTTAAGGCTTGTTTTGACACAATTATTTCCTTTTTCTCCTGGAAAGTATTAACTTCTGTTTCAAAAGTGTTCCACCTGCATATTACGCTACGTATCACAGCAACCTGCCAAATCCACTGTAAATTATTCAAAAATACACTGACAAATTAAGGACTAGCATTTTAAAACGTGGGTAATTTGCAGCATTATTGAGGAGCACCCTCTGCCTTCAACTTTTGCCAACAAGCACTAAAAGCAAACTGTCCCTGTCACTTCTGACAAGGGATGTTACCCTCATCCAAATGCTGGCTGAGCTGCTGGGACCTGCACCTTGGTCCTGAGACATGCTGAGTGCTCTCAGAGCCAACCACGCTGAAGAAGCTCAGCTCCTTGCCCAGCTTTGCATCTATCGGTTTTTCTACATGGATAATGCATTGTAATATCCCATTAAAAAAACTGGGAAGAGAGGAAACTGCATCACAATGAGCTGCATATTCCTGGCACAGAGTGTTCACTATTAGACCCTTTTCCAGGAGATGGTTTAAGCATGCACTTTCTGAAAAATCTTATTTTTATTAGGCTTTTTCATTAGGTAGGTCCTTAGTTATGCTACAGGTGCAGAGACCAAGCAATTTGTCTGTCTATCTATCACTAGTTCTCACTGCCATGGTATGCAGCCTTCAGAGACTGAAATAATATCCTTAATGTCCCCGTGAAAGTGCATTATTTGTCTTAAAATGTAATTCCTACTCTTAAAATCAAAGTGAGAGCAGTAAGAAAGTGGCCAGGTAGAAGATTGTCAGAGTATGTTCAATTATGTGCCATTTTTATCCCAACTTTAGCTCTCCTCATCAAAAGGAAAAACAACTTCTGAGTTAGTTCTCAGAGAGTTGAATGTACAGCTGTGCCAAGGCATGGCATGGAGGGCATGTCCCACCATTGCTTCAGAGGGGTAATCAGACAAGGATGCAGAGGCAGAGCCATGAGCAGAGCAGAGAGGTGTCTCTGTTGCATGGAGTCACCAGTTCATGGTCACTTTGGGCCACCAAGTGGGAGTGGTGCAAGCTGGAGAGGGCTGGTGCATGATTTAGGAGCAGGGGTACTTCAAGAGCTGCTTGTACCTTACTGGACATTTTTGTCTGTGCCTTAAGCAATTCATGTTTAGAAAACTCCTGTTGTAACCTTCAAGATGGGTTGCTTTGCATTTTGACCCCTTTCTGAAGCCATGGAGCTGCCAGAAAAGTTTTGTCTACTTAAAATGAATTGCTGTGGAGCACCCGTACAAGGGATGGCCATTGAATACTTTGAGAGACACTGAAATGCCTGCTGGTTATGGTCTGATCCTGTAGACTTGCTCATTGGTCCCCAAAACAGTGCAGAGAAACCCAAGAGCCTCTTTATTTATCACTGTCACAATTTGCATCTTGTTTCAAACCTGGTTTTGTAGATCACAGCCCAAGTGTTCTTCTATTTGCGTTGTGCCTGTTACAGTGAGATCCAATTTATGGCTTGTGCTTTTCAAGTGTTTGACAGTTCTGGTTTATCTGCCCCAGGAGTTTTGTTTTTCCCTTGGAAATGATTGTGGAAATGGTTGTGAATTGACATGAGGAGCTATCAGGAGGAATAGGCAAGAAGACATTAATGTTCTGTAGAAAACACAGGAGACCTATATCAACAGGTATTTCAGAAAGGCATTAGGGGAGTTATTCTCAGCCCTTGCTAGAGGAAACAACTTGCAAAGCTATCACAGAATCACAGGCTGGAAGGGACCTCAAGGATCTTCTGGTCCAACCTTTCTTGGGAAAAGCACAGTCTAGATAAGACGGCCCAGCACCCTGTCCAGCTGAATCTTAAAAGTGTCCAATGTTGAGGAATCCACCACTTCCCCGGGGACATAATTCCAATGGCTGATTGGCTATCAACTCAACTGCTGCTGCACTTTAACCCAGCTTATAAAGTCACATATGATCCAAGTGTGTACATATACCCATGGTAGCTGCATGGGCACCTCAGATGTGAGGTTCTGTGTGTGCAGACTTGTGGGTTCAGAGGTGGAGGCTGCCTCTGCTTGTAGTGATGAAACCAAAATTCCCCAAAAGCGGCAGTGAGGTACAGGACAGACTATGTAATATTGAATGAAAATGCTGTTAATAGTTGGTTACTCATGGCTCTGAGCACCCTCAGCTGAGGAGCATCATCAGCGTAGGGACTGGAGACCCTTGTGTTAAATCAACAGTTAAGGAGATCCAGTCTCCCAGTGAAAAAGATGGACCAGCCCTTTGTGACAAGGTGCAGGCATGAAACACGAGTAGGGAATGGTGCTACCTGCCAGGCAGAGGTGGAACAGGCTGAGGGGAGATTTGGCTGAGGGTCAGAAAATCCTGAAGGCAGCGGATAAGCTGGACACAGAACGGTTGTTCACCAAATCCTGTAATAGAAGAACAAGGGGCACTCAATTGAAAACAGTAGGAGATTAAGTTTGAGGTAGATAAAAGAAAGCACTTCTGGACACGGCAGGTAGTGAACTTTGGGAACTTGCTGCCATGGGAGGAAAAGGGGATTAGACAAACTCATGGAAACAGCCTTTTAAGTGGCAGCTAAAATCTGTGAGCAGGAAGGCACCCTCCAGCATCTCTGCCAAGACAGCTCAGGGAGCGGGAGAGTGCGAGGGGGATGGAAAGTGGCCCAGGTAGCACAGTCTTCTTAAACACCATCTCCCACTGTGCTCATCAGGGACAGCATGCTGGGCTAGACGTCCCATGGGATGGAACCAGCCAGAGCACCCTGTTCACTGAGCTTTCTGGCATGAGCATTTCTGCTGCAGTGTGTAAATGCTGGTGTGCATGGGGCTGGCACGCTTCCCATGCCATGCGTGCAAAGGCCATCGCCCTGCAGCTCATTCTGCATCAAGGGGCAAGTGGCACAGCTGCTGGTGGGGGTGTCCCCCCATCCTCGGGGCGGGGGGCTCTGCTGTCTCCCCGCTCTCCATCCTTCCCCTACTGTTAGGAGCCCCAGCGATGGCAGCTGCCCAGAGAGTACCTCACTGCTACAACATAAGATGCATGGATCAATTACCGCAATTGCTGGGTTTCGCTTTTGAATCAATTAAGTGGAACTGAAATTAACTAAAAATATCCTTTGCTTATTAACAGACTGAACTAATTGCAATAAAAAGCGGAAAAAAAACGAGAAAGGCAGAGATGCTATTTGTCACAGCGCATCTCTGCCCTCATCTTTATCGCAAATATCCCTCGTTTACCAGGCGGACTAATGACTCCACAACCTCCAGATCGACAGTGTCATCCTACAATGAGGCATCTGCATTTCCCAGCATCCCCAGCACATCGCAGCTCTGTGGGGCTGGGATGGGGCCTGGTCGGGACCCACTCTCATCTCCACCAGCCCTCCTGCCCCAGCTGCTCCATGGGGCCTGGCAGCATGCAGCCCTCTTTGTCTCGCCTTCCTTCCCTTTGTTTCTGGCTCCAGCTCTTTGTTTGCCTGGTTTTTCCTTTTTTTTTTCATTGTTTGCATCCATCATTCCTCTGTTGGTCTTTCTTTCCTCATGCGTGCCCCCACTCCATCCCAGGGATTTCCATCCATCTCCCCCAGCCCTTTCTTTCTTCCCATTTCCACCATCCTCTTCCCCTTCTCTCCATCCGCAATGCTACCCTGCTCCTTCCCTCTGTCTTCCCAGCTGCAATTAGAGCTAATCAGATACCTGAGCAGCTCTGCAAAGCTATTAGTGGCTTCCCGCTCATCCCCAGGGGAGGTGAGCAGAGCTGGACAATTAGGCTTTTCTGTGCAGCCCCCGGTCTGATAAACGCCATAAACAACACAGTGCAATGGGTACACCTCTGCTGCTGGCGGGACCACGCTGGACACTGCCTGGTGAGCATCCCTGGCCACATTGGTTGTCCCATGGTGGGAGCTGGCACGTGGGGTGCTCCTGGGGAGCATGCTTGGCCACCTTCCTCCTGTCTCTGCTCCGGCTCTTGCTCCAGCTCACCCCATTTTAGGAGCTATGGGGGTGTTTTTGTCGGGGACCTCTCCTGTGGGGCCGACGCACGGTGTTTGTTGCAGAGAATTTCCCCTCTCGCTCGGCAGCCCTGCGCACCCCTCCTGCTGCTGGATCTATGAGCTGTGTGTGTGTTTTGTAATTAAGCAGTTAATTGCACTGGAGTTCTTGATTAGCTTTGGGGGATGGTAATGTTCTAGCAGGATGAGATGTTGTGTACAGTTCAGAATCATTTACAGAAATTGGAGCTAATTTTGCTGTCTGTGCTTATTACTGCATTAATTTAATTTGGGTTGCTTTTAGCTCATTAACACATCTAATTAATTCGTTGACATCACTATTAAGATGTCTCTTTGAAATTGGCGTCTCCAGATAATCAGGATGGAAGAGGCTGACAGATCAGGCGCGAAGCTGACTGGGAAAATGGGGAAGGAAAAAAAAAAGGGACGACTAATGAATTTTCCATCAGAATCGCACGGATTGTGAGAGTTGGTATCAGAGAGGCAGAGACAGAGCTAGCGAGACAGAGAGGGCATGAGAGAGACAGCCACGGAAAAGGGAGACTAGTCCTTTCAAAAATATTATGTTTGTTAGGAGAGCAAGCAAGACGCATGAGAGGACAATAAATATTCTTTAGCGGATCGACATCAAGGCTGTATATTTCTCGGTTAATTTTCCTCTCTCCCCGTTTTTCTGTTGTGGCCTTTTGGCTGTTGGTTGGGGGTTTTTTCCACACCACAAATGATTTTATAATACCAGTGCTGGGGGCTTTGATGACCCTGCTGCTGCAGGTCCTGCTCTGCCAGGGACAGGAGAAGGCTGCGGGGACGGGAGACCATCCGTGCCCCGTGCTGCGGCAAGTGAGGAGTTCAGGGGATGGACAGACAACTGCAAGCAATTAAATTATGGTTGTTTAATGAGTTAGCACATATCAGCAGAGCCTTGGTATCTGGCTCTCTGCCGGCCCGGCTGCATTTGTGAAATCAAACAGCTTAGCTTAAGCCTGCCTTCACGGTGGCTGTCCCTACCAGAAGAGAGATGTCCTATGGGTTTGGAGGGGTGGTTGTGGCTTGCTGGATTGAGTGGGAAGTCACAGCAAGACCATGCACTGGCCCAGGAGTTGCTGGTCCTGTGTGTGAGCAGGAGACCCAGAGCAGAGGTAGCTATGGGGCATCCAGGGCAGCCCATCTGCTCTGCAAGGAGGTTAAAAACACCTTTTGTGACATTCATGGGTGACATTCAACTGGAAGTCTAGGATGCTGCTGGAGGATGGGAAATCATCTGCTTGGGAGTAAACGTGAGCAAACCCAGCAAAATGAGGCTGGCATCAAGGAGGCAAATAACATCTTCCCCCAGGCAAGGGCTAGTGCCCTCGTCCAGGACATAAACTCACAGCCCATTCCTGGGTGCAGCCATGAAGAGAGTGCAATGTCCTGAGGCTGGGTGATGGCAGGGGATGGAGTTAGGTGGGTTGCAAGAGAGCAGGGAGAGAAGAGGAGCTGACACTGGCATTGCTCCATGGCACAGGTTCATAATGATGCGACATGTATTCAAAATGAGCCAGAAGAGCCATTTTTCTGGATCCAGGACCCAAATTTGGAGGGTTGATGTGCAAGTGAAGGGGTTGGGTAGCACAGCTGGCTGAAGACACACAAGGTGGAGGTGGGTGGTGGAGGTTTTGCACAGAGGGCAGAAATATCATAGGCAGAATTAAACCAGAAAGGCACAGGGGGTTCTTGTGTGAAAGGTGAGAACTGGGGGAGTCCTGGTATTAGAAATATCTACTAAAAGGCAAGACAACCCTTGAGGAGCAGATGGGGAAACACTGGACAGGGACTCTTTCCTTTCTCTTTAGCCACTCCAATGTCCACCTCTGCAAGGTGCTGAGCTTTGCAAGAACTCGGCACCCAGCCAAGCTCTCCAGCCTTTTAGGTTTTCACTGTTCTCATATGATTTCCTTATTTCCCTCAGATTTGCCCAGAAGCTCCTGGTCAGCATGGTGCAGAGCTGGGAGCTGGGAGCCTGAGTGTAACCATGCTGCCATAGTGGGAAACTCTCCCCTCCTCCAATTCTGGACGTATCTTCCCAAAAACACAGAGGTCCCAGACACAAGGGGAGGATGGAGCAGACACAGGTATGTTCTGAGGCTGATAATGGTTTTCTCCCACAGAAAATCCCCATCCAACTGCAGAAGACACAGCCTCTTTCCATTCCACATTCCCTGTGACAAGTGGAACGGAAATAAAAGAAGCAGCCCCAAAATTGACTTCATTCAGGATTTTAGCCTTTTTTGGATTCACAAAAAGGACAGGTTTTCATGGTGCATGTTCAGACCCCTTCATCTACTTAAAATTTGTGCTGACTGACAGCAAACCAGCTTTTCTCAGTTACCTTCCACAACCCCTGATGGGTCCCTCTGGAATCTGTAGGCAACACATTGAAACCACCAATCTAGTTAACTCAGCACACTCCCAACCGAGTACTGGATGTGCCAGCCAGCATGCTTGTTTCTGGAAGCATTTTCAGTGGAGTTAGTAACATTATCTGGGCTACAAACATAATGTTCCCTTCCCACCATCCCTCTGCCCCTCTCAAGGGAGATGCAAAGTGGATGGAGGCAGAAGAAGGAGCACTTTCACTGGGAATAGCTATCCTGCAGAAAGGCTTTTGTAAAATGGCTTCAAACTAATTGATTTTAAAAGAGAAGGAATTCTCAAGTTGCAGTAGGAAGACCATTGTGGAGGGAGAGGATGATTTTAAGGGGTCTATACCTTGCAGCTGATTCAATGGTAGAACTTGGCAGGCATGTTTCTCACTCCAGGGACATTCCTGTCCATATCAGATCTGTTGTTGGTTTGCCCTCTCAGACTGGAAAAGCCAAACAGAAAGCAAGTTCTTCCTCACAGCAAGTACAAACCTTGCTGAGAGTGAGATGCTGGGGGAGACCATAAGCAGGAAGGCTGGACCATGGGAAAGGAGGCTAAAGGTCCCTCCAGGCAGGGTCCAGGTCATGGTGAGGTGTTGCAGAGATGAAATCTCCATAGTTACTTTCTTTGCTTTGCTCTAACCTCACCTGGGAGAAGTTTGTGGAAGTTGATGAATGTGAAGGAGAACCAAGACTTTCCCATTACAGAGATAAAAGTAGTTCAGCTTTGTGTTGCACACCGTAGGATGGGTAAGGGGAGGCTGTGCACTTTGGCTGGGGTTGTTGGTCTTGGAAACACATGTCATGTGGAGGCATCTACCTGGTTTACAAAGGTATCAAACCAGACTGGGGCTAAATTATAAAAGAAGGCTGTTTTTAAGAGCTTCCTTTCTGGCAGTCTTGGTTTGCTCAGCTGCCATCAAGCTGAAACATCCAGGCTGGTGGCACCACTGGTGGTGTTGGCTGTTATCATAGAATCATAGAATGTTTTAGGCTGGAAGGGCCCTCTAGAGGTCATCTTGTCCAACCTCCCTACACAAGTAGGGACATCTCTACCTAGGTCAGGCTGCTCAGAGGCCCATCAAGCCTGACCTTGAGTGACTCCAGGGATGGGGCCTCCACCACCTCTCTGGGCAGCCCATTCCAGTGATCTGTCACCCTCATATTAAAGAACTTTTTTCTAATATCCAATCTAAATCTCTCCTTTCCCTGCTTAAAACCATTACATCCTTCCCAAATGGAGATCAAACCCTCCTTTCAGCCCACCCCAAAAGAGAGAAGCTCGGTATCCTACACAGTCAATCTGAAAAGCCACCTGAATGAATTGCACTGGCTTCCTGGGATTCCTTGTCCAACAGCAGGGCTAAAAATGGAGCAGGTTTGTAGGTCTCTTCTACCTATGATTGGGAGGTAAAAACCCCAAGAGTATCCCCCACATCCATAGTTTAACAAATAAACCCAAACAAATCTTTCTTCCCTACAACTCCAAACTGTCCCTGTGGGGAGCACAGGGCGATTTACTCCAACACTGAGCTGCAGTTTCCACCTGGAGAAGAGAAGGTTGCTCAAATTTCTATCCAATTTCATTCAAGAGAAGAATATTAGAAACTCCGCTCTTTAGCACTTCATTAAACACTTTAGTTTAATAACATCCTCCAGGGAATCCCAATCTGGACCACGTGAACCAGGAGTAAACAGCTGCATCAATTAACCCCATAATCTCAAGGGTGCTATTAGAAGGTGAGATACCCTTAGAAAGTGCATATGCCTGCAATTAGGCTTAAAATACTTATGTGTCAATAGCTTAAGTTATTTGTGCTCTCTGTTATTGATCTTGCTTATGTTTTCCACATTAAACAGTCTTTCTTACTTCATCAATAAATTAAGTGCTCTTTAGATTTATTCACTTTTCCTATTAACTGGTGCAAACTCCTGAGCTCCTGACCCTGGCCTGGCTCTATCTGAGATGAGGGGCTCCAAACCTCTTCAATGGCAGCTCCATCTTGCTTTTGTTTCAGGAGCTGGGGAAAGCAGCAGTGGGAAAAGAAATGCAGGAGCTGCTAATCTGGATTGACCATTAGCAGATCTTGGGCAGGGCAGAGGAGGTGTTTGGGCTGGGTTTGCTGAATATGTCACTTTACATGCTTGTTTTTTCCTGCCTAGGTGAGATCTGGAGGAGATCTTGGAGAAGGTCAGCTTTTGACACCGTGACCATAACAGAAACGACTGAGTTTCTGCCACAAGGGGGTTTGAGGATGGGGAAGGATCTACAAGACCATGCAGAAGATGAGACTCTCCTTGGCTTTTCTTCCTAGTGAAAGCTTTGGGAAGGGCTTTAAATCTGCTGAAATGGCAACTGAGCAGGCAAAGAGTAATGCTGCCAATAGTTATCTCACCAGGAACTGGTGGGGGAAGATGAAGGGCTGGTCCTCTCTTTTTCTTCCTCATATTTTCCATCAGCTTCTTTGCTGATTGCAACCTCTTCCTTCAGATTATTTGGCCCCAGACCAGGTGTATGCAAAGACAGGAATGTGACAGTGCTCAGTGTTTCTGGATGGAAGGTGGGACCACTGTGGGACACACAGGTGGTCCTGGGTATCTGAAAGACATGAAATGGTGGAGAGATATTTGCCTGCAGAGCTGGGTGAGAAAAGGGGGGAAGTTTTATGATTGTTTCTTCTTTATAGCCAGACTTTTAAGTCCTAATTCTTACTCAAATGGGGGTGGACCAAGGCTGGGGTCCTGCTGCAGGACAAGTGCTGTGCTGAGAGTTGAGCATACTGAGCAAAACAGCAGCTCTCACCAAGGGCTGGTGGCATCGTATGCTGAATATATCTATTATTCTTTAAGTTCTCCAGGAGTCTTTGTTTGTTTTCACCAGCTCCTCTTGAAGACCTGTTGGCTTTCTGTAAGGAAATTGCACAATTATTTTCATGGAAGAGAATTCTGGAGGTAATTCTTTTATTATTTTTTTTTCCTTTGGTCATCCTGGCTTTTCTGTGCTCTGCTTAAAGGATGTTGTGGTGTTTCATGAGGAGCATGGGTAAAAAAAGCAAAACTTTGGGCATTTAAAAGAATAATCTTTCAGGTAGTCTGCACTGTTTGGTTTGTTGTTCCCCTGTCTGTCTGGTGTGTATTGGTGCATGCAAAATTTTATTTTTAACTAGGCTCTCCTGACCAAACAGAGGCCGGCGGACCCTTGTTGTTACAATTAAGCCATGTGCTACTTTCCATAACTCATTAGGCCTTTAGTTTCTGGATTAATTCAATGTGCAAATAATGTCACAAATTGAATATTAGTAGACTGCTATTGAGGATTAAGCGGCAGTAAAAGCATATCACTGTGTCTTCATTTTGCTTTGCATGACTGTGGTTTGTCCAGCGTGGCAAGTGGTTAGTTAACTACTCGATAGCTCGCTGCCTTCTTTCCTGTGCTGTTTTATCATGTAATAGCCCAGCTATTAGAAGAGAAAAACAACAACTGTGTATGTAAAAGTGGGGGAACACAAAATGATTCTCTCTCTTAGCACTGCGAGGTGTCCCAACTCTTTTTTGAAGGAGAGCTTTGCATGAAGATGGCCCCAGATCTTCGTGCGTAGCTAATGGGCTTCACTTGCTCTGAGTTAAACCCTTCACCTGTGTCATTGCATGGGTTTTGTAATGCACTTTATCACCTCTAATTCTCTGCAAACACAAAATTTGGGTAGGATTGCTTAAACCAGCCTGGGCATCAATATTGTTGCCGCAGAGATGAAGCAGAAAAATAGGCTTTAGAAGGGTTGCAATGTCCCATCCCAGTCAAAGATCTCCATGGGGGTCCCAGGTTTGGGACTTATGGTGGACACTGCAATGCCAACATGAACCCAAAGTTTTTAACTTCAGACATATTGGTGTTGTCAATGTGGGGAGAATGGCTCCATGCCATGAGAACTTTCAGGACATTGCTGAGCAAAATGGGTGCAGCTTTCTTTTAATGCACTGAAGTGGAGGCAAATTTCAATCTAATAATGTAAAGCAGCAATAACCATTATAATTAATTTATATAAAAGACATTATAAAATTACACTTGATGCATTTAAATCCCATCCAGGAGCAGTGCTCGTTTTCCAGTTAAGCTATGGGCTGTGCTAAGGCAGACGGGGAAAGAGGTATTTCAATATTTCTTATAATTTTATATTCTTTCTAATATCTCTCATGCTAATTTCATTATGCAACACAGTCAGCACAGTGATGTAATTATTGAAAAGTAATTTTGCAATAAATGGATTTAAATGTGTTCGAGTCCATTGTAAATTCAATCTCTTGGTAAAGGTGGATTGAACAGGCAGGAAAAAGGGAGCAGGGACGCTGCTGGGTGAAAGCTGAGAAGTCCTGGGCGTCCCATGTCGAGCATCTGCTTACACCAACTAATAACATCACCTCAGATGGAAACCGCTCATGGAGCTGTCCTCCCTCCCCTTGAGCCCCCAAAGCTGCTGCTTGCAGAAGGCACTTCCAACCTTCATGGTGGGGGAAATTTTGGATCATCCAAGTCTCCTCCTGGAGCAAGGAGCTGCCGTTGCTGGGTGTCTGTGCCACTCTCAGCAAAGTGTGGGTGTCTTAGTCTGGATTAAGGGCTCAGTTACTGGGCAGGGACATAAAGATATTCTTCTGCATAAGACATGGGAGACGTGATTTCTATTCCTGGCTCTGTCAGAGACTTCCTGTATGATACTGGGCAAGCAGTATATCATCTCTGTGCTTCCATTTCCTCATCTGCACAATAGGGATAAAGAGTGCTTCCCCAGCTCATCGGTGAAATTAATGTAACATATGTAAAGTGCATGTATATCCCCAGATGAAAGGTGCCATTGTAATAATATTCAAATTATTATGGAAAATAGATAAAGCGACCAACCCCTGCTAAATGATCGTCTAGCTTTTCACCAGATTCATGAGATCCACACAAAATGTGATAAGAAAAACCTCAGATGTCAAGTGGTTTAGAGTCAGACTTTGCTCATGAAACAGAGCTCGCTGTGCCTTTTAACTGCAGGATGAGATAGTGAAGAATTTGGGGCTTGGAAAGTTATTGTCGTGGTTAAGCTGTCCTGGTTTACTGGATGCCACCGTTCATCTAGAGAGGAAGCCTGGGGGATACCTCACCTAATGTCCAAATCAGCACCCAGGAACCCTTTGGTGACACTGAAATCAAAGTGATAAAGCAGGGCTATTTGTTTTTTCTGACCCTAATGGCTGCATACAAGTTGGGATATCCCAGAAAGGTCATGTTCAGATGGAGGTGACAAAGGGGAGATTGGATGAACTGGCTTAGTAGGAATAATTAACCCACAGGGCTTATGTTAGACCTTTACCTAGAGGTAAAGGAAATAGCTCTGGTGTCACTTGTAGAGCATTAGCAGATACTGCAATGGAAGGATGTTCAGGTCTAGGCATCGAGGTGATGATATCTCTTCTCTGATTTTCTTTGTGCATCTCCCTTTTTCCTCAGCATTACTGCAAGGTGTGTTTGGGCAGCACAAAGACCTCTGCTCTATAAGCAGTATCCATGTTCTTGGCAATAGGCTGGTATCAGAGCAAGGCTGGCAGCAGGCAGATACTTGTGTGTTTTCTCTGAAACAAATGTGCCTCCTGGAGTTTCCTCCCATTGAAGGAGGTGCTGACTTGGCCTTCAGAAGAGCCATGTTGGGGATCACTTAAAACCTGAACCCACTGGAGATTTGACTCCAAAACTGCTGTGCCAGTCTCTTCTGGCACCATTGTAGAGCTGCCCAGCACCAAATGCTCAATTATAGACAAAATTGAATTTACAATTTGCTTTTGGGCAATGTGTAAATTGGCCCTTCATTGATTATTAATGAAGTGCTAATTGCTCTTTGCAACCAATTTTTATGCAAATGCTGTTAGTGCTATTTGCACAATCCTGCAATTTACAGTTTTACATTTGCAATGGCCTGGTGAAAAGACGTGAAAAGATGACAGCTTGTCCTGAAAGAAAACAAGAAGGGGAGGGGGGAGGCGATGGCAAAACTTGCAAAACTTGGAGTAGCAAAATAACACAATTAGGAATGAGAAAACATTAGAGAAAAAAACCCCAAACCAAAACAACAAAACCCGAACAAACAAACCCTCTCTCTTTATTGATTGTTACAGATTCAGTGTTGACAGGGGTTGTTCTGAATGTAACGGGATCCCATGGCATATGTAAACCAGACTCCAGGCATTTGCTGCGTGTTTCACCGTGGAGGTCAGCATATGAATTTGCCTGTGAAAACATTGATGTGAGGCTGCCAGCATCACCCATTCAAGAACCAGGGGCTTTTCTTGGTGATAAATGACGTGGCGTTAGTTTGTGAATCAAGTGTGGGCAGCTGCTGAACTGTTTTGGCGCAGAGTTCCTCCCTGAGCTGACACCTCTCCTCTGCATGGGGCCGGGAGCTGAGCCCTCACCATCATCTGCCCAGGGCTGGTGTCAATGCACTTCCCTCCTCCACTGTCACACCAGGCTTCTTTAGACCTCCCTTTGCTTCTGCGTCACCTCCTAGATGGTGCAGGGAGTTATATTTTGGCTGGGGAGCTCTGCATGAGAAGACTGAGTCCTGCAAAATGGGAGCACTATGGGTCTCACTTTGCTAGTGGGGAATGAGGGTTTCCAGTAAGGGCTTGTTTGCAAGTCCAGTTTCCTTGGAGGCTCTAGGTGTTGCTGCCTGCTCTGAGACATTACAGGAAGCCTTTGGTGGAGTGAAAAGTCAGATTTGGCTCCAAGCTATTCCCTAATTGCTTCTCCTCTATCAGACAGACTTTTCAGTGAACTCCACTGAAGGTGTTTGAGGCAGCAGAGTGGCCTCATCTGCTGTCGGGTGGCAGATGTTGCTGGTGGAACAGGGCTTGCTGAGTCCCTAATAGAATGTTCTAAAATTTGGTAGGGACAGGCTGCTGTCATTAGGACACAAGGAAGCCCCAGGTAGCCCCTGCGTGATGGGCTAACAAGGAAACAGCTCATACTAGTGCCTGCGTGGGTAGTGCTAGCTAGACAGGATGAAAATAAACATAATCTGGGGAGCCTGAAGTGGGCACAGTGAAAGTGGATGTCAGCTTGAACCTGTCTGTACGGGGGAGAATGTGATAACAGGAGAGTTTGCTGTTGATCCACAGCCACCCTTCTTTATTCTATCTTATTATTTGTTTTATTGTTTATATCTTTGAGCAGAATTATGTTGTTTTTACGTGCAAATCCTGCATTCATACAGCCAGAGATCCTGTTTATTCTTCGGCCAGAACAGCACACTAGGAGCTGGTGCTGAGCTGCTGCTTCATGGCAGCTCCTGGTGCCTCTAGAGCTGCTCTTTTTCTAGATGCATCCCTCTGTGCTTTAGAAGATCACTGTGCTCTTCGTCCTGACATACATGACCTACCCTTGTCCATATTAATAGCTTTTGCTGAGACGAGTCCAAGCAGCCAAGAGATCTCGACTGCACTTGTTTCCACCCTGGTTTTGTGTCACACCCAACTTTTCCAGCAGTGATTTAAAGTTTTCTTTCCAGAGCTTTGATGAGAACATCAGTTCTGCTAGAAATCGTGCCATTCTTGTCTTCAGCTTTCAGAGGAGGAGGAATAAAATGGATCACTGCCCAGGTGTGTTACCCCCTCCCAGACCTTGCTAAGGGCATGAGCAGTTGGTCCATACCCCCAGTAAATGGCAGGGCCCTTGAAGGGGTCTCTGCTGCCTCATTGCCATGAGCAGCTGCCACTCACAGGGGTCTGCCATGGTGCTGCCCAGGCAGTCGCTCCCTGCCTGCTCTCTTTCCATGGGCAGCAGTGCAGGAATTCTCTCCAGCTGCAGGGATGCTGCGGCTGCCTTTCTCTCACTGGCAGCATAGCAAGATTTCCTCTTGCTCTGATTACAACACAGGTTGTTTTCTCAGTGGGACACTGCTCCTGGCCACTCCTGGTGTGGTTACTGGTAGTGCAGCAAGCACTAGGGTGCCAGGGAAGCCACAGGGATGGAGAATGGCTGGAGCTGGTGGCTGCGTTTCCCCCGAGGAGATGTGTGCTGTAAGGCCCTGCACAGACACAGCGTGTCACTCTTTTCCACAGCACTGTGCCTGGTGCCCATGGGATCCTGTCCCCATGCCTGTCCCCACAGCTGACCCCATCCCTGACCTCACCAGCAGCTACATGTGCCCCAGTGCTGTACCACACCTTGCTCTGGCCACCCTGGGTGCAGACCTTCTGACCCAACACTGGTGCTTCGCTGAGCATCGTGGCTCAGAGACCTGCAGCCACTGGAGCCATCCCAGGGCTCAGCCATGGGGAAGTGTTCAGAGGATGCTTTACAACTGCTTAGAGTGTATATCAGGATGTGTGCATCTATGCACCATGAATATTTTGTGGATGGAACAGCCAGGAAATACCTTCCAAGGGAGTAAAAGCTGCTTTTTTAAACCTGGGAGAACTGTTTAGATGTAACTTGAAGTGTTGTAGGTTGTCTTGGTTTTGGGGGATATAATCTGCTTTTTCAAGGTGGATGTTGTCCTAATCAGGATGAGGACTCTGCTGTGACAGCTGAAGGTTCAAAAGATGGGAATGCAACCAAACCACCCCAGAGGTAAATGCTACCCAGTCACATCCCCCCAAAAAACCCTGCTTGGTGTAAAATATACATTATGCCCAGGAAGACAAGTTTCTTAGCCTAGAAAACTCAAGGACCAGAGCTTGGCCTTGCCCGAAGGTGGCTGGTGATGGTGGACAAGTCTCCTGGTGCTTTAAGGTGGGTGCAACAACACTCACAGCCTCCCATGAGCAATGCCCTGGGTGCAAACAGCCCTGCTGAAACCCCCCCAAAAGGCAGACGCCGGTACCACTCCCCCCACTCCTGCAGAAAGGGGGTTACAGCTTCAGTTTAAATAATTGTTGCCAGGGTTTTGACAGTGACTCATTCATCTCCGAGACAGGAGAGACAGGATCCCTTGTTAGCAGGGGGCTATCTGGGGAACACCCCCCCGACGTTGCCAAGGCACCTTGTCCAGAGGGACTTTCTGCACCTCCTTCTGCTTGTTCCTCTCACCTTTTGTTTTCCAAAACACACCAGATTGGCAGAGCCCTTCCATGCACCTCAGCTCTGCAGGTGTACAGGGATGTGCTGTCTGCACCCCGAAAGGGCTCTGTTCTGCCATGGTGGCTGGGGTCTTGTGTCTTTGCTCTGTGTTTTACAAGAGATGGGGGAAAGACCATTTTGCCGGACTACTGAGCATCTTGTGAGTCAGTTCATACTGCTTTGGCATCAGGGTGTCATCTGCATCCTGAGGCCCCAGCACAGCAGATCACTGTTGAGCTTCCCTAAGCCAGGTGGGCATCTCAAGGAAGGGTAAACTTGGGTGGTGAGACAGGAGGGGAATGAACTCACTTAAGCTGGTTTAGCTTTCAGATTCCCCCTAGGCTTAAAGCATGTTTTAATTGTCAGCATTTTCTTCTGTGTTCTTTACAACATCTGGTCTGGAAGGCTCTTCTACCAATGAAATAGGAACAAAATTGTGTTTTCCCTGAGTCCTTGGTAATAACTGTTTGTTGTTGACAGTAGCAGTCTGGGGTAGACTTGTTCTGTTCATCCTTAGTCTCTAGACAGCACAGGGAGGCTCAGAAGATGGAGGAGGAAACCTCTTCTCCACCCTATACAAGAACACTTCCCTCCCTGTGCTGCTGGGTTGTGGTGTCCATAAAAAAGTCCATCTTCCCCCTGGAAAACAAAACACATGAAGAATTTGTAAGCCTTGTTTTCCAGGACCAGCAGGACCTCATTTTAGATCCCCCCAAAATTGAGGAATATATATTTTAAATATGTTATAAAAACGTAGTAAATATTTAATTTTATTTTTATTAAATACTGAATTGATGATGGCTGACACTTTATTAAAGTGTCAAAGTGAGTGTTCATACATTCTAATTACTTATTCTAACAAGGAGGCAGCCTCGTCAGGAGCCATGTGCTGGCGTGCACAGGCGAGGGGTGCTCCCGTTAAGTAACACCTATTAAACTATCATTTGCACCTAGAGGCATCTCATTAATATCTCAACTGGTGAGACTACACTGCCAGTGCCTACCTGACCCAGGGCGTTGACAGGAGGAACGGCTCCAGGAGGCCTTTCCTCGCTCCAGGCTTCTCCTGTACAAATAATTCCTATAAAATTAATAACGACTATTCCACTTAATTGAATTCCTGATAAATGAAGATTCTTCCAGGCCCCTGTTCAATGCATCCAGGAGTTGCAGGAGGAGTTCTGCACTGCAATCTGGGGAAAGTTTTGTTCTTCTCCTCTCTCCCCTCCCTGCTTCCTTGGTCTCTCCGAGCTTCTTCTCACCCTATCCATCCCTCCTGCTGATTCCTTCTTATCACTCTTTTCCTTCCCCTCCTGACCATGTCTTCTCTTTTCTGCAGCAGTTTCCTTTCTGCTCTCCCATTTGACTCCCTCCCACTTCTCTGCCTCAATCTACCTTTATAGTTATCTATCTCGATTACTTATTTTCTTTCTGAGCCTCCTTCTTTCCTATCTTCCCCTCCATCTTTCTTTCCCTTTCTTCTGTTTGGCCCTTCATCTCAATGATAAAAGCCATTTTTCTCAGGTTTTCTTTCAGGCCCTGAAATGGTTGTCTTAGAGGAATGTCCTCAGTGTGGTGAGATCTCTGTTGGATGAGGTTGTGGCATTGCATCTTCAGAGCTGTCCAGTTACCAAGAAGATGTGTCCTCCACCAAAGTGAAGACTGTCATCCCCAAAAAACTTATGGAATATGCAAGCCTCCTTTCATCCCATCTTCCCCATGGATGGAGAGATCCCTGTGTAGGAAAAGGAGCTTGTCCTCAAGACAGAGTTTATAAGGTCACCATGTGGATGCCAAATCATTACAAGAGAGGTAACAGGCTTCTGAGAGGGACACTTTGGAGTCTGAGGGTTTTTTGTTGCACTGCAGGGCTGTCCTTAATGTCATTTGCTCTGCTCCTGGCAGTAAAGGGGCTGCCCTTTGCCCTTATCCCATGCAGCTGCACTGCTGGCATTGGGGTTGGGTCATCAGCTGTCAGGGTTTTGTTTTTGTCATTCTTTTGATAAATATAAAAATATCCACTGAAAAACTCCATTCTATTTTTATTTCGTTCCAATTAGAAAAACAAACTAGAAACTACACTTGATATTAAAAACACCAACTCGAGATTCAAAGCAAGCAACTTAAAAATAAATAAATATGTAATGGAAAAAATATCATTAAATAACACATGAATAACAAGTAATGGGATTTTAATCTTCTTGCTAGAAGAGGCTACTTCTTCAGCACTAAAGGTGACTCACAAGCAGCATCACTCTGGGAAAGTTAAAAGTGATAATTCAATAAGACTCAAGGATTGTGTGGGACTCAAAGAGGAATAAAATAGCCTTGCAGGGGGCTCTCCTTCCTCTGTCTCTTGGTGATGAATGAAACTGGAAAACCTGATCAGTTCAGAGCTGCTGAAAAATAAAACATGATCTTGTCTTCATGAACACCCAGGTAGGCTGGAAATTGCTGTCCTACGATGCCACGATGGCTGAGAGCTGAACAGAGTTCAAAAGGAGGTTCAGCATTTTTATGGATAACTATATTCAGAGTCATGGGAAATATTATTTTAAAAAATAAATCAATCCAACAAAATGACACCACCACGTGAAAGGGTCTGGAGAGCATCTCTGGGTGCCTGCATCAGGACTCAGCTAACCATCGAAGTTAGGAAGAAACCTCCTGTGGTGGTAAGTTACTTTCAAAACAGGTTTTCTTGCACCAGCTTCTGCTGCCTCCGGTGGTGGAGCTGAGGTGGAGCCTGAGACCTCTGGGGCACCTGGAAATGGGGCTGTTGTGTCCAAAGTTTGCACTTGAGTGATGTGTTTCTGTTCACATACTGCTGTGGAGACATCCAGAATAGAGTGAAACAGGTGGAGGTGGGAAAGGAAGAGAATAAGTCAGGGAAGGAAAAGATTGGGCTTATGGTGGCAGTGGGAAAGCCAGAACGGAAGAAGGGGAAAATATGAAAGAAAGGAGAAGCAGATGGAGAAGGAAGAAGAATTTATTTCTACAGGTAGTGGGAGATTTTCAGAGGCCAGTTTTAGCAGAGGAGAACCTCTCACTGAAATCCAACAGCACAGACTTGGAGCAAGTCTTTTGCAATATATCAAACAAAGCAGAAAGAATGGATTGTTTTTATTAAATTAGTGTTTGATGCTGGGATGGTGGGTGAGCAAATGTGGAAACAGAAAATGCGAAGCAAAACTGTGAGCTGTGAGGAAAAGGTGCAGGAAAGAAGCTGAAGAAAAAATTTATTTAAGCAAAGGAGCGGTGTGCAGAGCACTTAGAGGGACTGATATTGTGTGGGGGGGATGTTTTATACATTTTAGTCTAAAAGAAGTGACAACCAAAAGTTGTGAAAGCTTGAAGAGGATGTACCTACTGGTGTGTTTCCTTTGAGTGCAGAGAGAACTGGGAGGTGCAGCAGGAGCAGGGACTTCACTGCCCAACAGCAGGTCCCCCGCTGCCTTCCCCATCTCATGGCTCGTCATTGCCAGGAGTACAATTTAAGGCAGAACTTGGCCTTTCTTACATATTTCACTTACTCCCTTGATTTTAATTGATCCCGTTGTGTGCATTTCAACCATTTCATCTGCCTGTGGTGCCTGGTTTTCCAGGTGAGAGGCAGGTGAGCACAATTCCTCTGCTGGAAGGGAGCATAAGCTTTGGGATGGAGAGAGGGCTGTGAGTTGGTGCTGAACATGGGTACACCTTGGAATATTTCTGCAGCTGCTTTGCCTGCCTTGGTTCACCCTTCCCTTGCCCTTCACCATCCCTCTTTCTTTTCTCTGCTTAGAGAGTCTGTTTCTTTATACTCATGGCCTTTGCAGGAGCCCATCCCACTCTCATGTGGGGTTAGCTCTGCCACCATCTCAGCCAGGAGGTTAACGGGGGCTTCCACATGTCCCTTGGCTGCAGGTCTGGGCATGGGGTGGCTCAGGATGCTGGGTGTGCCTGTCCCTATCGTGCAGGCAGGTTCCTGGGTGGTGGGGCACACCATTCAGGGGTGCTGTGGGGTCGGGTGCTGCGGGTCGGGGTGCAGGACAGGGGTGCCGTGTCACCCCTCTGGTGAGCAGCCAGATGCTTGCCCTCCTCCTTGCATGGCAGTGGAAGGGGCAGGCTGGTCAGAGGTACAGCTGCCCGGCTTCAGATTAGTGTTTATTTTCCAGGCTGAAAGGAAGCTTGTGATCCCAAAGCCCTTCTGTGTTTGGCCAGACCTCTCATTCACTTGCAGAGGAAACCCATGTCAGCCGCTCCCCTTTGTCTCCCCTGAGCTATTGCTTTGAATCTGAAAGGATTGGGTGCAGATTTCAAGGGATGTTCAGACAAAGGCTGTTTGAACAGCACTTGTGTAAATAACCCATGAAAAACTCTTTGAATAACCTCAATGAAATTTTCTCTGAATTTGCTATTCTTTTTCTCCAGCGGCAGAAAGAAGTGGAAGTCAGGAAAGGGAGGAGAGTCAGAGGAAGGGAGGGAGAGAGGGACGAAAGGGGTGGGAGAAGGACCGGCACTTTTTTGTCTCTGCCAACTTCTCTGAATGCCAAGAAGTAGCTTGGCTTAGAAAAAAATCTCTTTGTTATTTTCACAGCTTTAGGAATAATCTCATATGGGACGTCCATGTCCTCAAACTTCTCCGTACATTAAATGTAAGGGGACACCCTTGTATTTAGCACAGCAAGGGTAATGTGGAGCCAGTTAATTATTAGCCGTATGGTTTAATGTTCACTTGCTGTACATATGTAAGAAACAATTCCCCTTTAACATGTCGTTTAGTTTGCATTAAAATGGAGATAATTGTTTTGATGCCAAATGGTCCCGTCCGTCCTCCCCCCTCCATTCCTCTCCATACAATTTATATAAATTACATCCTTAAACAAGAGGGACAAAAAGTCCTTTGATTTGGTTTCTTTTGAAGATACCCAAATTGAATCCCGTGCTGTGCCTGGGGACACCTCAGCCCAGACTGGGCGAGGTGGGATCAGGAGGGACCTTCTGTGCCTCCCCCCGAGTACCCCGGAATGGGGCCAGGGAGCTGCACCCACATGGGCAAGAGGCTTTGGGGGGCTCTTGGCATTTTCAGGATGTCCAGGAGATGGAGCAGTGTTTCTGTGGCCTCTGCCGCCGATGCCCCTAACGAGCCAGTCTGTCTGAACTCGGAATGAATTTTGTTCCCTTTTCATCACTCTCTGATGTCCAGCTGCTCCTGTCAACACCTTCTTATAGCATGTAATTCATCGCTCAGACTGACAGCTGGGGCCGTGGGCCTGGGACCAGCTCCTCCTGCCATCGGCTGCACCCAGAGAGAGTCCCTGGCCGGAGCAAGGGCTTCCCTCACCCCCTCCCCGCACCTGAGGCTCACCAACTCTCCAAAGGATTGCCCAGACAAAACCGGGAGCAGCCCAGCTTGCCCCGTCCCCCTCCCACTCTCTCTGGTAGGGGCTTTGTGAGGGACATCTCCTGGTGGGTGCTGCAGGGCTGGGGGAGGCTCCTGAGAAGGGAATGTGAGGAGGGGAGGATGGCCAAGAACATGACGACAGCTCTTGCAGGATGTGATGCCGTCTGGGCTGTGATCACCCCGTCCTTTTATTCCTGGGTTTTAGCTCATTTTGACTATAGACCAAAGCAGGAACAACCTTGTCCTCAGATTGTGCTCAAATAATGAATAGTGGCCCTCGCCCCACACCATGCCCAAGGTACATCCCAGAGACACACCTAATATTATGCTTTGCTAATGCCACTGAGCACAAAATCACACAGCTTCCTTTAGTACCTATCCCCCTGCCCACACACCAGCTTCTAATAATTATCCTTTAACTCGGCACTTCTGCCTTCAATTCTCCTCCCATACCTTCCTGTCTTCCCACAATTTATTCTATATTTCACCCATTTCTTGTCCTCATTTATAATTCTTCTTTATTTTATTACTTTGCATAATTTCCTTTTAGGATTTGTCATAAAATAAATTCTGCCACCTCAATCTTCTCATTTCTGCTCTCAAGTGTCAGCGTGCACTCTCCTGCAGCAGTTCCTGACACCTTCCAAGCCCCTATGCTGGAGCTACCCCAGCCTTGAGGGATCTGGGGAGACACTGGCAGTGACCTCAGTTTCAGAAAGGCCTTTCCAAATGAATCAAAGCCCCAGGTGACGTCTGTAAAGAAGACTCTGAGTGTAAATTCAGGCTGAACCTCCAGCCAGGTTTCTTTGCTATGGTGAAAAGCTGATATGGGCAGAATCATCATCCCATGGTTGCCCAAATCTGAGTTAAAAATATTGATGACTAAGTGAATGAGGAAGCTGAGGAGAAAAACTGCTGATGTACCGATGTCCAATCTGTTCTGGAAGGTAGGAAAGCACATGGGGAAACTGGGGCACAGAGCTCTAATCCAGATCCTTCAAGGTGTTTAGATATTTGGCTCTCTTTGAAATCAGTGGGAAGGAGATGTCTGACATTTTTGACAGTTTGTGCCCAATTCACCTGTTCAAGGTCACATGGGACACTTGTAGAAAGGTGATACAGAAAACTGAATGCAAATTTTTCTATGATTCATCTCAGAATCTGAATCTTTTAGCTGAAAGATGGCCCAGCATGAGGGAAAGCAGAAGACTTGGGTGAGTTGCTCTGTGTTTCACTGCACTCCATCTCCAAGGAAAATAGAAAGTATTTATGTGGGGTTGGAGATCAAACACTGGTATCTGCTGGTGCATCTGCTGGAGGTCCACATCCATTGAGCAGCCCCAGAAGCACACATTTCCAGTTACCTCCATGGAGTGGAAATTTGAAATTTGCTCAACAACTTTTATGCAGGGTAGAGAATTTGAGAAAACTATAGGAATCCTGATTCACGAATGGTCCTTGCTGTCCTGACACACGGAGCTGCCAGAACAAGAGCTCATGACAAGGCTCCCTCACTCTTGTAAAGACCTTTGAAAGAGGAGAGCATCCAGGAAGGACCAGCTCTACAAAAGGCAGTGGAGCCTTAATGCAGAAATGAGATCTGGATGGTGATGAAGTTGCATTCAACAAAAATAAAACCCAATCAAATCCCAATCCTGGTAATGTGGCTCCCTCCTTGAAAGCACCTTTCCCCCTGCAGACATAAAGATGTCTCATTCCAGCACACACTTAGAACAAAGTTTGGGGCCATTCCTGGAGGTGACTGTGCAGGGAACTGGGAGTCTGTGGTTCATTTCATTTTTAAGTGAGGGAGTTCTGATAGGAGAGTATAGAAACAAATGAAAGCGCCCTCCCTGTGCCCAAGATCTGCAATGGTTTCTCCAGCTGCAGACATCTCACCTGCTTTGAAAAGTTTGAAGTTGTGACACAATACGCTAAGGTTCATGAACCTTTTTGAAGGCTCTTTTTGAATGAACTCGGGCTAAAAGATGGCTTTGTGTGTGAGAACACATGATCTCATTTGCCATTCCCTTGATATTTAAGATTTGCTTGGATTTGAAGCTCAAAGTAAAACCTGTGAGAACAAAATCTCGGGGGGATCAGATGGAAAATGTCCTTCTGACTCCCATTGCTGGAAGAAAACCACCAGCTTCATCTTCCTAACGTATTTTGTTTTGGTTTGTTTGTTGGGGGTTTTTTTCCTAGTATGGAGAAATCCCTGTGTGGTTTGGGTTTACGAGAAGGATTTTCCCTTCATGTGCTGCCACAACAACTGAGATCAGCTGAGGCGCTCAAGTGAATGGATCCTGGCTGTAATTGTCTGAGGGCTGGTGGCCAGGTTTTTTCAGAAGAGGGTCTGTCTGGCTCTGTTTCAGTTCCACCTCTGCCTTGACAGAGCCTGTCTCCTTTAATCAGTAGAGTTCAGTGCGCGGCTTTTGCCTGGCATGAGTTGGAATTTCATTTGTTTTGAAGCAAGATTGCTTCTTTTGTTAGTTTAGGTCTTTCGGTTCCAGTTGTGTAAACTGGAACAAGCTGAACTCATTGGCTCCAAGGAGCTGGTGGCCAGGAGAAGGCTGGTCTGCTATTCAGTTTGGGGGTTGGTTTTCAATCTTTAGGATGCCATCCTAGTGTCTATAGAAGCATTCTGGTTTCTATAATGAGACACATTTTATGAACTGCCAACAAAATGAATGTAGGTTTTTCCCAAACTCTGGGCAGTCAACACACACTCAGCACCATAAACTGAGTTTCCTGAGTAAAGTGAGTTTTGAATTTATTCAAATGAAAGTAAATGTTGTGTTATTACAGCCTTGCAAAACTCCAGTTAATTTATGGTGGTATAAAATCCATTTTTTTAATGACTGTGGCACTGCCAAAATCTTTGCAGATGCAGAAACAGCTTCGCGGGAGAATTTCAATCTAACATCAACAGGAGATTTGGAAGATGAATTGTGCATGGATCTCCTTCCTCCAAAGATGTTGCTTTGTTTTGCTTTTTAGCATTTGGTTTGGCTCCAATATTGTCTGGTTTATGATGTTTTAATTATTGTTGCTTATTTATTATAATCATATTTTAATTGTTTGTGTAGTGCCTTGAGTGCCTTGGCAGGGGGGCACATTATAAATTAAATTATTATTAAAAAGTTATTGTTATGTGTACCTACTCCAAACTGAGCTAGAGCAGGGAGCACACTCAACTGCTTGGAATTAATTCCTCCTTTTTTTTCCCTTTGTCTCCCCTCTACTCAGGAGCATAGTTCAAAGGGTTGGAGAGAGAAAATGATGTTTCAATGTGTCCTCCTGGGATTCAGTGAGGCAAGGGAAGCTCTGCTGTGGGCTCCTTCAGGGACTTGACACGGCCTCCCTTGGGTGCCAAGGATGAAGTTGGGGGAAGGATGTGCTCTCTGAGCTAGGCAGGGGCTGGGGTTATTTTTTTAACCCCTTTCTGCGTGTCCCCCTCCTTGCTCCTGGAGGGTAGATCATTGGAAGAAGCTAGTTGATGTTTGCTGCAGTACATCAGAATTTGCTGGTTCTTCAAATAAAAGGGACACTGTCATATGTGCTTGTGGTGTGCATGGAAGGAAGGAAGGGGCTGTCACCTCTGGTGACCAGGCGAGAAAGGCAGGGGCTCCTGACCCTGTCTAAATCCCGCTTCACTTCTCCTGACCTTTCTGGTTTGCTGCAGACATCCTCATGCCCACTAGTAGGGTCCCAGCCATCCCAGGGAAATCCCATCTGGGGAGTCTACAGCTCTTGAAGTCCCAGCTGAGGTTTCAGCCCTCTGGTCCCATCACTGGTGCACAGGGTAGATGCTCTGGCTCCTCCACTTCTACTTTTACCTCTTTGGAGTTTCCATGCGCCATGAGGCAGTGACTAGTGATTGTTTTAAGACTGGTGATGGGAAGGTCAAAGGTAAACATCCCAAGGCCAAATAGGACCACACAAAGCTTGTGGAGAGACATTCCTTCCATTTTCTTTTCATTTATCTCCCCAAAGGTTTTCTCAGACCAATGCGTCCCAACATAGCCCAGTTGTTGGTGTGTTGGTGTTCCCTCCACTGGGACAACCAATTTCACTGGGACTAGGATCCAGCTTGAAGGTCACCAAGCAGTCAGATCAACTGATCCCATGAAGACACTTCCACCAGCATGGAAAAGAAGGCTTTCACCTCCCTCAGACCTCCTCACCACTTGCTCAGAGGCTCAGGTATGGAGGGTTCTCCATGGATAATCATCTTGCTGCTCCTCACAGACATGCTGCAGGCATGCTAGAGGCACTCAGGTGTTATAGTGATGGGAGACCCACAAGTACCATTGATGGATTAGTGATAATGTGAAGGTACCTGTTACATTAGCCGTCAGTTTGCTAACGAATATTAAGAGACACATGTCATATGAGCACCTCTACACTTCGGAGCTGGTGGCAAACTTCACACCTTCAGCTCTTGTAATAAGACAGTATTTCATCCTGCTCAAAATGCTTATTATAGTTAATCTGATAGGTACTGTAAGATCTCATTTTTTATCTATATGCTTTATTTTGGATAGATAATAGAAAAAAATTATCTAGAAGGGCAGCAATTTATTCCTACCATTTAGGAATAAAACTGTGATTTTTAACTTATTTCAGTCTGTGAACTCCTGGATGAAGTTTTCCAGCAGAGGCACAGATCTCTTTGTGTGTTGCTCTGGAGCAAAAAGATCTTGCTTTATTTCATGGCCTGCTACAGATCTCTATTCACAACCCATGGGGGTCTGGAGGTCACAAGGACAGGAGGGGGAAACGGGTTTGGTGTCTCTGTAGGACTCCTAATGCCTTAATAAACCCACAGGGTCTCACTAACACTCTCCCATGGTGGCATCAGACAGGGTCAGCAAAAATAGCTGTTCCTGCAGACATTTGGTGTAAGTCCTAAGAGAAGTCATCTTTTCTGTCTCCTTTATTCCTCCTGCTCAACCAGAGCCACACGCCAGACCCCTTCTCCTTCCCTGACACACATCCATTTATCGGTCCTGCTTTGGGCGCTGCTGCTTAGCCTCTGTTTTTCCCACCCCTCTCTGTCATGTCCTTGGGGATCTCCATCCCGGGCTCAGCTGCTGCCCTTCTCCATATGCACTCCCTCATCCTCAGGCCCTTTCTGCCTGGCTGTGATGGGAAGGGAGCTGCAATTCCCCGTGCCTCCCCATCCTCCAGCAAAGCCCTGGTAATCCTGCACCCAGGGGCTGTTTAGACCTGTCTGCCTGGTTTGCAGCTCTGCTACTGAAGGGTCCTAATTTGGTGTCATGTCGAGAGAGGACTGGGAGGCAGGGCAGGGCTCCTGAGGTTTGGGGTCTGCTTCTGGTGTCACATCCATATAAAGAGTAAGCTCCATGAGCCCCTTCCCCTCCAGTCCTCATGGCAGGGGTGAAAAAAGGCTGGAAAAGGGTGTTAGTTAAAACCAAGCACCCACTAGCTGTGTTGTTACTCTAAGTCTAATCTCCTCCCCCTGACATCCAGGCTTAAGGTTTTAATTTTATTGGGTTCATTACTGGTTATTACTAAACAGATGTTGGTTTGGCAAAAAGACTTTTAGCTTCTCTAACTTTCTGAGTCTGTAATAGGCCAAGTAACCCTGTACTTGGAATAAAATAACTTTAGACCCTCTGCACCACATATTATTATACATACAATGTATTTTTTATCTCCTGCAGCTGACAAACCCTTGTTATGTCTAAGGAGAACATTCGAGTGTGTTTGGCTCTTCAACATGATGCTCACTCCTTTTCCTGCCCTAGGCACCCAGCTTTTTTATCACTTGTGCTGGTGCAGGGGAGTTGTGCCTCTCCCTCTGGTTTTATGGCTGTTTATGGCACCAGTTGTCACTGCTTCAGGACTGGGAGATCTGGAGGCTGCACAGCTCGCTGCAGAGCTCAGTGGTGAGGAGTGCTGCTGGTGCCACTTGGGTGCTGGGTGTCACTTCTGCCTGAGCTTCTGATGATGGAGTTATATGCCCCAGGTTTCATTTTTCCAAAAATGTCCTCCACAAGAAAACTCTTAGTTTGTGTTACCAAAAAGGGATAGTGGAATGGCTATTGTCTTTACTTCTTTCTCTGAGCTTACACTCAGGCTGGGCAAAATACACCCACCCCTCACCCTGTCCACCATCCTCTTGCTGGGGTAACAAAAAGCAAAGAGCACTCTTTTCCAGGGGGGTTGTCTGGGGTCAGAAGGACATAAAGAGGCAAACAGACATGTCTCCCTCACATACTAGTTATAGTGGATGTAGCCATGGGTTATGTGTAACAACACACTGCCCTGTGATAAATTACGCTTATCTCAGCTCTGTTCTTCCCACTAATCCACCTCCAGTGGGACCTCTCCTACCACTGCAGACCCCTGCATGCTTCAGAGAGTGGTCCTTTGGAAAGCAAAGCCAAACCAACCACATGCCACCTGTCTGGGGGTTGGGTTGTCCCCCAGGAACAAGCCCTTGCTGTCCCGGTTCGTTCCCCTGCCCACAGCCCAGCACACACCATTCACCCTCATGCCTCCACCAAGCCCTGCCACGCTGGGGAGTCCACCTCCCATGTGCGGTCAGGATTCAGACCTGGAGATTTACATCCCCAGCCCTTCCCACAGAGTTCTCCTGGATTTATAAGAGGGCAGGATTTGACCTGCAGAGTTTAACAATGGTTGTTAACCTTGACTGTGATCAAATTAGGCTGGGGCACAAGCTGGTTGTTGTATCGGGAGCTAAGTTGCAACCTGCCTAGAAACAATATGCATTCTCTTCTCTTGCATTAACATATTTTTTTCCAATGAGTAGGGATATGTTCTGGCTGTGTCTGTGCTGGGGAAGGATCAGCAGGATAACAGGACTTTCTGACCCAGATGGGCTCCATCCTTTTCTATTATCTAGCTGGAGCCAGAGGAGCTTTTAACTGAGAACAAATATTTTTAGACCCTCTCTGTGCTCCTACTCTTCAGATATGTTTGAAGATGTTTCTCTCAGTGCCTGATGTGTTTGTAACATGTTCTAACTTCAATGTGGCTAAATGCTTGTCTCTTGCAGGTCTGCAGCACAGCTTCTC
This sequence comes from Brachypteracias leptosomus, assembly GCA_013401335.1. Lineage (NCBI taxonomy): Eukaryota > Metazoa > Chordata > Aves > Coraciiformes > Brachypteraciidae > Brachypteracias > Brachypteracias leptosomus. Next base: position 1,034,364 of record VYZX01006341.1, read on the forward strand.
TTTTGCCTGGCTGAAAATCAGATCTCTATATGCATTTGCATAGTGGAGCTGGGCTATGATCTTGCCAGCCAGCCAGTTCATTCCCTCTGTAGACAGGTCCTTGGTGTATCTCTTCCCAGACAAGAAAGCCCTTGTGGTAGAGATGCTGAAAATAACAAATGTATCTTCATGCCTTGAGTAAGACGGGCCATGGGTGGGCACAGCCTGGCTTTTAAAGGGTTAAGGAGGCTGTGTCCTTGGTGACATGCAATTTATGATCTTGTGAATCCTTTTTTAATTATTTTGCTGTGACAGAGGTGGAAATATCCAACTTCAAACGACTGGCTTTATTGATATGCTGCTATTTGTGCCTCTGTGGAGGAACAATCCCATAAAAGCAATAAATTAGAAAAACCCCTTTTCTCATCAGAGAGAGAGATACTTTCTGGCTGGGAGAGAGAGAACTGGTGCAAAAGCATTTCAGCTCCACGAAGGGGCTCCCTGTGATCTGTGGTGAGAAGCCCTTTCTCACTCACCAGGCCCATTTCTGGAGCACCCACCTTCTTGGGTACGTGGTCCCCTCTGAGCCAGGCCTGGCCCATTGCATGAGGTTGGAGTTTGGGAATGGAGGAGGAATTTTTGTCTGCATTCACGGACCTTGGCTTAACAGCTGTAAAACGTTTATGGCTTTGTGGCTGTTCGCGTTGGTTAGTTATTTACAATATCTGCACTGAGAGGATGATCAGAAAGCACATTTTAGGACAGAAAAATGGGATTTTAAAGTACAATTAACTAATGCTGTTGGGGATGAGCTGGTTGAAGCCAAAATGGCAGTGTTTATTTGCAGACACGAATGACCGGTTTTCACCACAGAGAACGTAGCAAAATCCATCTCATGAATCCAGATGAGAGCAAATATGACACTGTATTTTTTTTTTTAAGTGTAAATAGTTACTCGTAACAAAGATGTACAGGGCTGGCCACAGGAGTACCCAGGCGCAGCCTTACAAACACCAGCAGTTATGAAATAATTTGTGCTTCCAGCTGCATTTGGCAGGTGCCAGAGCTGAGCTGGGCTCTGTCGGTGTGCATGGGGTGAGCATCATATAGGGCAGACCCATTTATGGCATGTGAGCAATCCTGTTCCCCTCTCCTTAGACAGGCACCACCAGATGTGGAGTAGAACATAGATGGAGATTGACCCTGCAGCCCCAAGGACACCCAGTCACCCAACTGTGAGAGCTGCTGCCACCATGAAAACTACTGAGCCTTGCAGGGAGACTGCAAAAGGTTCTCAGTCCTGTGGCTGTTCTAATAACAACCCGCCCACATGAACAAGGACTGAGCTTCTTGGCTGCTTCTTTTTATTATATATGTTATCTGATCCAATGTGCTCTGAGGTCCTCAAGAGACTGGGATCCAGCACACCTGTATATCATGGGGGAGGGTGGTAAGGTCCAGTTCTGGTCCATACTAGGGGCTTTTGTGCCAGTGCAGGAGTGTGGATGGAGCAGTAAGAGCAATGATGGCTGGAGCTGGTGTCCAGCACAAAGCTATCAGTGTGCTCAGACCACGCTTGTGGTGAAAAGCCACATAGATTATACAAAATCTTTAGTGTATACTAGTTCTGATGAAGGTGACAATTCTTGAAGGTGAAGTCTTCTTGGGTTCAGAACAGGTTCTGGCTCCTCTCCATTAGTATGGCCCAGCCCAGCCCCAGGAAACCATCCCTCAGGATGGAGATTTCGTCTCTGTGTTGGTGCACACTTCAGCTTCTCCCTTATAGATCAAACGAGACTGTCAGTCAAGGCCACCACCAAAGATACTGTAAGTCAATGCTACAAAGGAATTGGGAATTTTGGGGAAAATTGATTCCGTGATCATCCTGACCACCCTGTGTGGAACTGTAGCTTCGGCCTCCTCAGTACTAGCCCTAGAAGCAGAGGGAGAATTCACCCAGGGATGAGCTCACACATTTCTAACAAAAGCCAAATATTAACCCCAAGTCTCATCTTTACCAAAGTGGAGACAGCAGAGTACCAAGAGCTTCAACCTGTCATTTGTTTTTGCTAAGAAAATCTGTGAAATATCTGCTGTTCTTCTACCAGTGGAAATTTCTGTCGTACCCAAGACCTCCACTCATTTCAGAGGCTGTCCTTTGGTAATGACTTTCACTGGCAGCCAACCTGGCCCAGGTCTGACTAGATGACCTCAAAGTAAAATTGCTCCAATTGCCATCACTATCCCCTGGAAGCACCCAAAAAGCAGAAAGTAGGGCCTGATTCTCTTTTGCACCCTGTCATAAATCAGGAATGCCTTCACTGAAGTCCCAGCACTTCACACACTCTAGAAGTGGCACGAGATAAAGATGATTTAGTCTCTGAGTATTTACCTGTCGTTGATCTAATCCTGAGATGCTGCAGTAAATGGGATATTGCTTTTGACTTACACAGATGCTGAATCAAGCCTACAGTGATTAACATTCAACACCTGTGCTTCAATCAAGCTACTTTTCTGTAGTAATATCATTTATGCTGAAACTTCTTCTCCTTCAGTCACTGATCTTCAGGCTTATCTGCCTTAGCCTGGTGTAAATCCAGGGTAACCCTGTTCTTATTGGAGTTATTCCTGATCAGCACTGGTTTAAATGAAATCCGAATGCGACCCACAGATGACATCATTTCAGGGCCCTGTAAAGATCAGAGCTATAATACAAGTTCACTGGTATTGATAACCTCATCTATGCCAACGAGACCAAACAAAGCAACGTGGCTGAGACGCTATTGCATTTTAACTCCCTGACGTGGTAAAATCTATTGTGCAACAGAGTCTTCAACATTCTCTGTTTAGAGGTGGTGTTTCTGTTGAGGTGGGAATCTCCTACCTCTGTGCAGGCCCATCCTCAGGGTTTTTCCTTCAAATTCATGAAACTTCCAGGCTTAGCATGTGCTGCACTGGCAGAGATTGAATTGAACCAATCTGAGGGATGGAGAACATTTCCCATCGAGGGAATGAGAGACTGAGCAGAAAAACAATCCTGGCCTCAGAAAACTGTATCTGCTGCCAGATGGAGTTGGTCATCCATGTGGACAGCCCATCTTCTAGATGGGAGGATTTTCCCATGACATCAAGAAAACTCCATTGGTGAGTGGCAGTTCAACATTACCCCGGGTTCACAGCCCACCAGGACTGGTGCCTTCAGGTTGGACTGGGTACCCAACACCAGGGTGCCTGCCAGCTCAGCCTACCTGGGCTGGGTTTTCAGAGTCTGTTTCTACCAGCACCTTGCCATGCCCATGGGAAAGGTGAAGCACTACCAGCAACCAGCATGGGGTGGAACCCAGTGCACTGCTGCAGAGCTGGAGCAAACTGGACCCTGGTCCTAAACAGTCTTTTGCTGCTGCTTGGTAACATCTTGAAGGTCACCAGTGAGGCCAGACAAGGAGAAACTAATGTCTGCCACCTCGCTGGGCCTCTGGGCATATTCACACCTCTGACCTTGTGACCCCCTCAGGAAATCATCCCACTAGAGGGCACTGGGAGTCGATTTTCCACCCCCTTCTCTTAGTCTCTGCTCTTTATTTGAGTTTCTCCTCGCTTAGCGTTCTCCCCACCTCTCCCTCCTCTTTGCTGGCCAGCTCAGACTGTTTAAATTGGAAATTATTTGTATTACTGTCTGTAAATAATAGATGAGGGAGTGAAGTGGAGTTGGTGTCCCTTCCATAAACTCCTCCTCACTTTAATTAGTGCGAAACAGCCTGGTGAGAATGCGAGCTGCCTTGATGCTGGTAATTAAAATTGAAACCACTGAAAAGCTGCTCTATTTTTTATCGGAGCTGCTGTTCGGAGCCGGGAGCCTGTGGACGGCTCTGCAGTAAAGAGTGATAATGAAGGTGTGAATTCCCGGGGGGAGGAGGGGCAGCTGTAGCGATGGCTGAACTTACACCAGATGAAAATGCAGGAGCAATTAGAGGTGGCTGTGTACAAGCTGGGCATCGGAGATTAGTTGGCACCTTGGGAACATGGCAGGGAGGGATAGGGAAGGGGGAGGGATTTATTTTTTTTCCCCCTTTTTGAAAAATCTTAATAACAACAAAAAAAAAAAGGGCGGGGGAAATGGTTGGTAACTTAAAATAAAGACAAACCTGTGTAGTGTCCCTGCCTGGCCTGCACCAGCAAGGGATGGGAGGGATGGTGGAAGATGGGGCTGCAGTATAGAGCATGTGGGGTGGGAGACAGCAGGGACCCTTGCATTGGGGGACAGCAGCATTGGCCACGCTGGGGTTTTCAGCAGCTCCACAGCTGCCCTCGCAGCAAAGGCAAGGGCTTGTTGCAGCCCCTGGGTGTGCTGCTCCTGAACATGGGCTCCATGCATCTGAATTTCTCTGCATGTCCTTGCTCCTGCCCATGGGACTGATCCAAAGCTAAGCAGTGTCCAGTGAAGGCTTCCTCTCATCTTCAATTAGGCTTTGTACTAGACTCCAGCCCTGAAAAATAATAACTGTTGACTTGGGTATCCGAGAGTGACGGCAGCAGTGCCGGAGATGGAAGAGCACGGGCAGTGGCCTTTGTTATTGCTAGCCAAGGAGGAGTTTGGGAAGAGCTGCTCTGAGTAATCAGATTTTGTTATTAATTGCTTCTTGTCCTGGCACGTTCATCCTAGTGTGGGCTTCACCAAACAGCAGATAGCCTCTGCTCAGCAGCAGCAAAGATGTCAGATAATACAATGTACTCAGTCAGAGCTGTGAGCCTGCAAAATCTTCTTCTGGCTACAGTCACCTTGCAAGGAAAACACTCCCTGTGAAAAAAAGCACTTGAGGCAGAGGTGTTTTGTGAGAAGAGGAGCTCCTCCATTCTCCAGGGCCCTCTGGGTGATGTTGGGCACCTTGTCCCACCCCAGCTCATTAGTCACCCAGACGCTGGGGAACACCTGAAGGGGCCAAGTGGTCTTAATTTAGATTGAGAAGTTTTGTAGAAAGGAAGTTAAAAAGACTGTAAATAGCCTATGCCAAATCAGGTGTGGTCTCAGAGGGTTGATTATTGGGTGCTTCTTGGATCAGGAGTTGCTTTCAGAGGTTGGAGCCCCATGGAAGCTTGTAATGCTGTTCCCCTTGTGAACTTGGGTTTTGAAGTAGAAGCAGCTCAGACTTTCTGTAGGGAATTTCAATATCGGAATGAAAAGAGAAAATTTAAAAACTGACTATGAAAGGAACAGATTTAATATATCCTGTAATATCATGATCTTGGAAGAGGTTTAAAATAGCCTGTGCATTAGTGATCTTATGCACTAAAAATAAGAAAAATAATTGCTTAATCTGAAACGTACTTGGACTTTAGCAGAATGAAGGATTCTGATGGGTTTTCATTGAAACACTCAGCACAGTGTTGGATTTTTAGCAAACTCCGTATCTGTGTGGAATTAGCATTTTCTAGAAAAAAACTGCTCAGCTTTGGTATCTTTTCTTTGTCATTGCCTCACAGTAACAAAATGCTTTAACACTTGAAATTTATCGCTTGATCTCCTGATGGAAGAATCTGAGAGAAGATTGAGGGCAAAGGAAGGAGAGCTGAGATGCCCACGGGAGGTGCTTTGGTGATTTTGTTTGGTTTTAGTCAAGATGATATTCTGAGGAACACGCTGATCCAGGTATAACAGACTGTCCACAATGCTGACTAGAGCCTTAGCATATTAGTGAGATCTCTGTGATTCATGCTTATTTCCTATGTCTTCTCTACCTATTGGTTTCTAAGGCTTCTCTGTGACTTCGTTTGTAACATTTGCACACCCCTCAGAGAGACTTTGCTGAGCTCTCCAGAGTGTAGAAACTCTGGCAATTTATAAACCCTGGAGATGGGCAAGTTTAGATTCGTGTGGGGCTTAGAGACTCTGAAGAATTGTATTTTCACTTGTTTGTTGTAATGAGGCTCTTTTATTTTATTACAAACCAGTCAGGCCTTACAGTTCACTGAGCTTTTTTTCACTGTTGTATACTTTGTTCAACATTATTTTCTCAGTTAATAGGTTGTATTTTCTCACCTGTTAGGTGTGACACAAAAATGTTACAGAGCAGATTTCAAAACTAAAAGGACGTTTTCCCAAGTCTATGGGACATGTTTGTTTATCAGCTTGTTTCACGTGCTGTCAGTGGCTGCTGTTATTTAAACCAAGAAGAAGGAAGAGCAGATTTGTATCTGAACCATCTTGTATATAAATTCTTAGGATTCTGAATGTGTCTTGATGCTTTTCCAAAGAACTTTTTCAAGACAAACGAGCTCTCAATAGAAGGAAAAAAATAACCCTTTAGAAATGCTTATTTCCTTTACTGAAAGTTAGGAAATTCCCAAGGGAAAAAACCCTCCTTATTAGGATAGAACTAAGTTGAAGATAAATTGAAATCCTTTGATTGAAAGTAATGTTATTAAAAAGTTTTAATTATTGAGAAGAAAATGTAGGAAAGGCACTCAGAGCTAACATAAAAATGATTGGAAACTGGTAATTAAAACAAAATGGTTGAAAATTAAACATCACAAAATATGAAAATGCAAACTTGGCTCTGATTCATTATCACACTTAAAACCTGGGATTGCTATTACATTGTAGATGTTTGGTTTGAGTTCTGTGGGTCTATGATGATGCTGAACATTGGGCAAACACTGTAGTACTTTGCTGACCGAGGCCATCAGGTTCCAGATCCCATCCTTGTTCTCCCCTTTCCCATCTCTTGCCATCCTCCATTTAGATTTCTGCTCTAAAGCAAAACTTCTTGCTTTCTCAGAGACTATCTGGATGCTACATTCCCCAGGCATTTTTAAAGTTCATCAGTTTCTCCCTTTCAAATATTTAAGGCTTTATTTTGCAATCCTGATATAATTACTTTAAATGAAGGGCTGTGTCTCTCTGTAGAACACCAATTTCTGCTCAACACAGGTTGCTTTCCTTGAGTGGCAGCCTGGAGATTTCTACACGAACATCTCCAGAACATTCTTGGGATCTTCCAGGACCCAGTCTGCATTTCCTCAGGAATCCTTCATGAGTCAGTTGGCATCAGAGAGTCGGTTCCTGTGGTCAGTGAACCAGTTTGGGAGTCTATGTCACCAAAACATAGCAAGGAGCCCTGCAATAGGTAGGAAGTTCTAACATGCTTCTGTTGACATTTTTGGTACCAGAAAAGCCACCACAACTCTGAGTCATAGGCAGACAAGACACATCCAGCCATCTTTTCCTATGAATATATTGGGTTCTTCTACGTGAACAGTGAATAACACCTTGTTTCCTTCTTCTGATGGAAAGACTGCCTTGTCCCTGCCTTGGGGACATCTAGGACAAACTTCCCCAGCCCCACACAGGACAGCCCTGGCTCCCCACAACCCTCTTTGCCCACGGTGCTTTTTCCCAGGAGAGACCGAGAGAGAGCAATCTTAGACTTGGAAGAAGGTAATTTGAATTGGATGTGAAGTTGTTACTAATTTAATGTTTATCCAATAACAAGGACTTTGCAAAACCCCTTACCTTTTCATGAGCCTCAGGTAACACTGTCAATTCATAATTGCTATGATCCCTTTATCCTGTGGTTTAATAAATAATTTACCTAAATTATTAAAATGAAAATTTCAACATTATTAAAAATTAACCAGGTTAAATGAGCAAACAGTAAATAGTGCTGGGCTTGTCCTGCGTGACAGGAGTCCGCAGCTTTTATTGTCTTTTTCCCAGGCACAGAGGGTACATTTCTCCCTCCCCCTCTTCCTGTCTCCACTTCCACCGCTCTACTCTTGCCTTTCACAAACTCCTCTCCTTGATATTAGTTTTCTTCACAGCCTGTTCTTTCATCTCTGTGTCCTCTCCGCCACTGTTGGTTTACTCTTCCTTCCCATGAACCCTCTCCTTCCCTGCTGTAGCACCAGGCATCCATCTCTTCTTGCACATTATATTTTGCACACATATGTAGCACAAGATGCCTGGCAGGCCTTTTTGTGCTTTCTCTCTTTGATCCGTGGCTGGCAATCCCATCTGATGCCAGGAAGACATAGATCCAGGAGGACACATGATCTCCAAAGAGTAAAGAGTTTGTCAGGTCTTCAGGATATGGGCTGCTTCCATTCATGAAAAATTTATTAAAATCTGACTGCTCTTAAAGGATGGCAGCTCTGTCATTTTTAATTGAAACGTTCAGTTTGCCCAAAATGAAGTGCTCCATCTTTCAGGCTGTATCTCTTGCCAGATTTTTTTTTTTCTTCTCTGTAATTCCTGCTGAACTGCTCCTTCTGCTGTTTTCTGGCAGAATTCCTCATTGACTTAAAAGGATTCCCCCCCTTCAGGCTACATCCCATCCATTTTCCCCTTCAGCACATGGGAGTCCTGGAAATGGCCCTTCTCCTACCTAGCATTTTTCACCCAAAACACTTGCACCAGTGCATAACTCAAGGCACACAGCTGATCTTTTCCTGCAGACCTGGGAGAGTTAGATCCCAGCTCCTATTGAGTTTTGGTAAGAGCTTAGTGCCTGTGGAAACGCCAGCAAGCCTGTCCAGCCCTTCTCCGGGGTGCCCATAACACTATTACACATCCCCTGCAGATATCTGACAGGCAGATGTGGGCTTCTTAATGTGCTCCAGTAACGCTCTTCTTTTCTTTCTGCTGCTAAGAGACCACAAAGTGAGTAAGGCAACATTTGCTACTGAAATTCAGCTTGGTAGACAGGCTCCTTCCTACCCTTTTCTGAGCAGCCCTTGGGTAGTACCCAGCACTGTTACAGCTCTTTAAGGATGTTACAGCATCTGTAAGGATGGAAAGTGAAGAAAAACATCCCACCTGCATGCAACAGCAGAGGTGGTGTGAGCCAGAAGGATAACTCAGCTGGAGTGTGTTCAGGAGACCAAACCTCCAGTGCCTGCTCTTACGAAACACCCCGTGAGGTGAAGCCCCAAGGGCATCGTTGAAGTGAAGGCAAATGGATGCACTAAGGCAGTGGTGAGACCCAGAGCCTATAAAACACAGGAGCTGTGTCCGTGGGGAATGTGGCAGTTATTGACTGCACTGTCACATGGCATGGCCCTTTCCTTCCACAGTCAAGCCTGGTATCTGAATTACTTTGGATTTTAACCACAATTAAAGAGCTAATCAAGGTCAACAGCTCCTTTCAAATACAGTTTAGTACAAAATCCTAATGCAGGAATTACACAAATTGATATTGTCAATATAATGGATTCAAACCAATTGCGCTAAACAAGGTTGGATCAAGTCTGCACTCTGTGTTAGGTGAGGGCTAATTCTGTCTAGCAGCAGTGGAGGCAAACAGAAAAACAGATACATCAAGCCTTCACAGCCTGGATTTATTACTGAGCTGGTTTTTACCCCTCTCAAAGAATTCATTAGTCTAAGAAAATGGTGCAGTTCTGAGGATTTGGTTCCATTCAGAAGGCAGAACGTGTAAAATTGAATGCATGCAGTGCATTGGTCTAATATATAGGAGATAAAAGAAGGACTGGTCAAGAGAAATGGTGAGCCTGGAGAATAAATCTAAGGAGCAGCCACCCTTGGTGAAAAAAAATGGTGACAAAAGACTCTGTTCAGGCACCCAGATGCATTGCACTGTTTGAGACATCCTAGAATATCCAAGACACCAGGCATGGCTAGATGTGACAAGAGACCTATAGAAAACCCATGTTCTTCCAGCATGGCAGATACTCTAGAGCATCTCAAATGGACCCTAAGAGGTCTAACCCTCTCACATCAGGTGACATCTAGACCTCTTATTTGTTTTTCACCAACACCAATAACTTTGACATGCTAATTGTATCCCCAAAGTGGCAAGACCCAAGAAGACAGACCACACTGTATTTGTTGCTCTGCATGAAGAAAAGACAACCCCTGTCCAAAAAGCTACTGGTGTGAAGAACATGTTGTTAAGGGTTGGGAAAAAGGCTCCTGGTGAAGAATCAGCCTAGTTCAGGAGAGGAAGGTGATGTCTTTATCCCTACAGGTAATGGTGCATTAGATCCCACCAGAAAGTTTCTTCCCAGCTTTGTAGACATGAGCTAGCTCTTTCCCTTCATCTCAGTATCCATTTTTTCGTTCCTCTCCTCAGAGGAAATGTGAGGAGTGACCCCAGCCCTTACTCCCATCCTCCAACCTGCTTTGGAAGGGTGGGAGACAATCAACCTTTCCGGGGTCCGTGTGAAAGAAGCTAAATGGGACCATGAAGGTGGTAATGGAGTGGAAGCAAAGCAAGGAAAGTCTCACTGATGGATTATTAGGCACTGACAAAGTTTCAGCAGAGTGGAAAACTTGAAGGCTTGGAGTGAGTAGTAACCCATGAAAAATCACCTCTTCCTTTTCCTGTTCATGGCAGGGCAGCGTGTCCAGATCAAAGCCACCCGTCACCGCTTGGGCTCAGTCACACAATTTACGAGGCACTGGGGCACTAGCCCATTAACAGCCCTGGTAATTCATTGCAAGGGCAACAGGAGGTGTAAATCCCCTCCCCTCCAAACTTACACATTTACCTAATTGTCCCCTCAGTTGATAGACCTGGGCATCAGAGGGGTTGATGTTACAAATGAGAAGGGCCACAAGAGGTGCAACAGGCAAGGAGAGGAGGCTGAGGAGACAGTCTGGGGTGGGAGAGACATGACCCAAGAGGCAGACCCTCTTTCCTTTGCATCCATTAAGTAGCAGAAAACCTCATTGGCTTTAATTGCATTTTGACCTTCCGGAGCTCCTCTTGGCTGTTTCCCTTGGGATCAGCGTTGGAGAAGGAGCATGCTTCATGCACATGGGCAGCTGAGAGGCCTCCACATTTTTTCAAGATGTGTGGAACATTGTGTTCTACGTTCATTGCAGTCCCTGCTGCCAGCAGCTGGTTCAGGGGTTCAGCAACATCAAAATCATCGATGGCAGCAGGTTACATCAGCTAAGAGAAGAACACAAGGCCCTGACATGCTTTGGGGTCTCAAGATATAGCAACCCTTAGGTGGAGAACATTCATCACCTATCACTTTACTGGTGGTACTCAGACATATTGTCATCTCTTACAGTCTTCTGCAACATTCCCACATTCAAAAATAGCCTTGTAGAAAGCAAATTCTTTGTTGTTCTCCAAAGATCAGGTTTACTCTTTGTTTTCTTGTTTCTGGTTACTCTATCCATTCATTCTCACTCTCTTTCTCTCCATCTTTGCCCTCTTAGTTTGCCAGGTCCCTTTTTTCGTTTCCCATCACTATTTCTCACATCATGTTCTATTTTCCTTGCACTAGTATCTTTCTGCTCTTTTGTGCTTGGCTCCAGCTGTTTCTGGCTTTCAAAAAATCTCCTTCAGTTTCCTCTTCCCTGACTTTGTTCATTCTTCTGGGGTTCCCTGTATAAATGTTCATCTCTGTAACATTAGCTAATATTAGATATCAGAAAACTTACCCTCAGCTATATGAGTAGGTTTAAAACACCTATATATTTACAAGAAAACTTTGACTGTACATTTACCACTCTCACAATCTGTACACTAGAATGAAACCCTCATCAGAGGTGCTTGCCTTTAAGAACAACACTGGAGGTAAACAGGCTCTGAAGCAGAAATGGGAGGCTCACCAGTAGTATTCAGCAGGGGAGATAAGATCACCAGATCAATGGAGTGATTTCTTGCAAAGACCTTTCAAATTTCCCTAAAAAATGGACTTTTCAAAATTAATTCCACTGCAGTTTCTTTTGCATCATTTTTAAATTACCACTCATTATTTCCTTTTGAAGCAAGACTAGAAACAGATTTCCATGAGCTGTTTCCTTCAGAAACCCATTTTCTTTTTCATATTCTGAAGTTCACAAGAAATACATCTTATTTCCCAGCCACTGCTTGCCATGCACTTGACCCCATGGTCGCAGGAGCAGGCAGGTGTGCCTATGAGACAGGAGAGCACTGGTCTGGCTCATCAAGGCACAGGGCGGTGACCAGCTAAATGGGGACGAGGTCTGTTTCCTGTTCCTCCTCACAGAGCAAACACTGCCCCTTAAAGCATGACCAAGAATAAGGATCAGGCAATGGTCTTCGGTTAAAAGATAACCAGAAAGGGGGTAAATGGAGAGAAAATGCAAATGAGAAGAGACTGGTCTAGCTGGGAGAAAAGGGCACTGTTAGGGTTAACAATTTGGAAGGAAAATCTATGAGTTTTGGGTTTATAAATGCTTGTGACTCTTGAAAATGTGATTTAGGCACTGGAGTGCTTTTCAGGTGCAAGACATTAATTTCTGGTTAAGAGGAAGGAACACAGAAATGTAGCACTTCTATGAAGTACTTGTAGTAGGGCAAGGGACTTTGCAAGTCAAGACTTACTGGAAAGCAGATCTCAGCCTCACATGCAGCTTCTCCAGGGTCTGTAACCCTGAGGGAACCCAAGAAGGAGATGAGGAATGGTTTTGATGACTCGTCTGTGTTATTTTCCCAGACAGGAGCCTCGTAAATGTTCTTGGATGTTGCCACAGGAGTTATAGCCAATTTAAGACTCAGAGTTATGGTTCATTCCCACCTCTAAAAGCAGATGGCTCAACTTTGCCAATGAGAAGGGAAGAGGAGGGATGAGATGGAGCTCTTCAGCAGAGAGGGAGAAATCAGGTCCGTGAGATGCCAAACTTTTGATATCGCACAGAAGAGAAGTCCAGTGTGTGAAAGGGCAGAGCCTCCACCAGGTCTTGCAACACATGTGAAACCCATCAGGGTCACCGATCCCGCGGTGTTCTGTTGCCCAAGCCATAACACGACACCCTACAGGGAGGGAAAGGCATCCTGTGGGCAGGGGGAAGAGCTATCTGTGCTTTTAAGAGGTTGGCTGGGAATTAAGAGAATACTTTATGGTGGTTACACTCTGAATTTATAGTTTCCTCCTCTTGTTTTTTAATGTTCTCCTGCCAAATTACCTATGGTTTGTCCCATAACTTCAAGCTGCCCTGTGGTCTGACATGTCCCAGCACCACCTGGGACATATGAAAGAATACAAACCAAACAATCCATCAAAGAAGAGAAGGGCTGCACTGCAGAATGTAGATTCTTGTCTGGACATAAACCCTAATTGTCCAGACTCTTGAGTCAGGATTTAATAGATTTGCCCTTTTGTGATAGGACAATGGTGACAATTAGAAGCTTAGAACTTTTCTATTCCAAAAGTGTGGCTTGGGCACCACATTTTCAAGAAACTGTGAAGTTCAGCAGATATCTACTGCCTATCAACCAGTGATTCTGTCTTACTAGGTAAAGGTCTAAGCTATTCTGCACAAATCTGTTCTCCAGAGATAGAAGAAGGTTCGTTAGTATTTCCCAGAGATTCAGAGGACAGTTGGACACCTGCTCAGAGCAGACCTTCTGATACTTTCCGTTGCTTTCCTGGAGAAGCTAATATCAGGTCACTTGTAGCTGCTAATAAAACTTCTGCCTAGAACCTTCTGGCCATTCATAACTTGAAGGTGAGTAGTTGCCCGAGAGTCAAGAGTTTGGGAACCTACATAAAATATTTCTGGAAACCTGAGTGTATTCTGTAGATGGCTGGAAGAGTGGGTGTCTTTTATAGAGCTGTCTAGGGAAACCCAAAAACCAGCAGTGGACACTTTCAGAGAGAAAGGAGAGATCTGGAAAAATTTAGATGTAAAGGAGGCAAGTGTGCAATAGAAGAGGACATCGAGTCACCATCCACAGTTACATCATTGGACTCACAACAGACCTCTTGCAAGAATAGGCACAAACAGTATATTTGCAAGTGCCTGCTAAGGTGGTGCTGCAGCATGTGTGAAGGAGTCCCAGGGCATCATCAATTCATTTTCCTCCGCTTTTCTGAGGGGAGAAAAGCGTTCCCTAGTCATAGATGCTCCTGTCCCAGTCAGTCTCTGTGCCATTGTCTGGCCTTCAAAGCAAACCCTCAAAATTAAAGCCATGTACTCCCAATGGAGAAAGTCTTCTGGTAGTAGAGAAGAAGAGAAAATAAAACCTTCTCCACAGGTGGTATTGTTAGCATGACCTTTGTTTCAGAGAGTTAGTCAGGGTTTATAACTGCTTGTCTGTGTGTCCTGGGGTCTGCCTATGTCTTAATCTTCATTAAGGTCTTTTCTCATCTCCCAGATTGTGTCCTGTGCCTCTGTCCTTCTGCAACAGACCCATCTCTCCTTCTATCCCCGTCTCTTCCTGGTGGGAAGCACAGGAGCTGAGGTTGCCATATGTGGGCTTCCAGCAGAGCAGTTCCCTGCCACATGTGTCCTCACCAGGAGCAGAAATCAAACCCAGCAGTGGGAATGAGCTGCCTTTTCTTTCAACTGCCCTCCCCGATGCTGTGTTCCAGCAGCTCACCTCAGTGGCTCTAAAACAATTAGGAGGTTTGAAGTTTCACACACCCCAGCAGATACAGACAGGACAACTCATCTGTTATTGCAGCCCCAGCGCACAACACTTTGTAATGATATTGGGAATCCTGAACTTGGCAACCCTTCATTGACCTTTGCCTGAGAGTAGGGTCAGCCCCAATATCCGGGGTGGATGCTGGCTGAGCTCGTGTACCAGCCTTTTTCAGCTGCAGAGCAGGGAACCCAAGCATCTCGACACAGGGCATCACCTATCAACTCAAGCATGAAACATTAATCCCGGTAGGACTTTCACTCCTCCACCTCTGAGGTGGGAGCAGATTAGGAATTCGATCTCCCAAGATTACTGCGTGAAAGTTGCCCTTGAATAGGCTCCCTGTAGCTTGTCCATCTCTAAATAAATTTGCCTTTCATTAGATGCTGCAGTCTTATGGCTTTTTTTTTTTTAGGTTTCCTCTTTCACCTACAGGGGAATTGCAGGGGGACCTGGAGGGTGCCCAAAGTATCTGGCTGCAAATTTGAGTGAACCCCAGTGGTTGTAAGCACTTCTTCAAAAGCATGGTACCTACACTGTGGGACTTCATGGTCAGAGGAGAACTCAAGGGTCTTGCTGGGACTGTGAGGAGGCCACAGTTGTGGGAGAGGAAAAAACCACTGCATGCAGTAATGGCTGTTTTTGCCTGTGGGCAGGGTGAAGGAAAGACCACAGGTGTGGTATATAAGGGCTCATCTGAGGCAGATCTGGCAATGGAGTGTGGGTAGTATCAAGGTGGCATGGAGAACAAGGTCTTCTCTCAGATCTGTAGCCATGGGGACTCAAATTCCTGTCCTTGCAAGCGCTCTGCAATCCCAGGCCTTCACCATGGCCTCCACCCTACAGACGTGCTACGGATCAGTGGAAGGAGAAGTCCTTTCCTACTTGCCCATCATTTCACACCCAACACTATCATATTGTGTCAAAGCAGTTAGTCATAAACCTTCCAACCTGCCTCCAGTGCCTTCATTTGGTCTTGCCATGCTGCAGGGAGCCAGCCCTTACCCTAAAAGCTCTTACAAAGTCAGGTCAGGTCCCCAGTGGGGTCTCCCCATCTCCTCCTATTGTTATGGGTTGCTGTATGAGTGGAGAAACCCATGGATCCCGTTCCTGACCATGCCTGGTGGGGAGGGGGCAACACCGACCATGATGCTGTTTAATTCCTGTTGCCGTTCTCCACCGACAGCACCTCTCGCAGGGATTGCAGAGTAGCCAGCGTGCCGCGGTTGGATTGAGCAGACAGATTTAATTAAGTTGCGATTTAATTACCTATCAGCATCCCTATTTAATAAAGCTCAGGAGGATTTTAATTTAAAAAAAAAAAAATAAAAAATGATATGGCCTGTCACAGAGCGGCGGTAACGGCACCCGGTGCGGGCAGCATCCCTGCCCTGCAGGGACAAGGCAGCAGGAGGTGGCCGGGCTCGGGCAGAGCGGGCACAGATTGCAGGGAGGGGAGCATGACCTGCCTTGGCAGCCAGCACAAAGCTGTGTGCTCAGGGCTCACCTCTGAGAGTTTCTGATCCTGCCTCCTTTCCTTATTTCACCACTTGCTTGCAGAGGTTGAAAGGGACTCGCAAGCCCACACCCACAGCCAACAGCCCCATATTTTCCTGAATATGGTCTGTCACTTTTGCCATGTGATGAAGTTTTCTACCTGTGATGGGAGGTTGGCTTTTGTGGTGGTTAGCATCTTTCTGGTGTCCCTGCTAAGTAGCAAAACCAGGATATGGATGCTGGTTGGGTTTGCTGGTGAGGGTCTGAATGCCTCGAGAGAGACCCAGTGGGTTATTTTAACCTGAGGTTTGGTTTCAACTCACTAAGCCAAAGTCAAAGTGCAGATGCCTGGCTGTGTGTGATGCTCAGGGCCATCTGGATATCAGGAGGTTTGAAGAAGACTCTTTGCTTTGACTTCTCTCTGAGCAGTAAGTTAAGATGTCAGCTAGTGGCCATGGCCAACATCTGGGAGAGTTTCCATCAAAGAAGATATACATCCACTCCAGTGTTTTAGCCACTATCTCTTTCCAAGCTCCTCCCAGTATTGCTGACTTGCACACAACATTCATCTCCCTGTTTTGCCAAGGATGTTTCCTAAGGGTTCAATTGTGCTTGAGGTTTGGTTTTATTTCTTTTGGTCCGGTCCCAGCCCTGCAGCAAGCAATAGTTGTTGTCTCAGGGTGAGACTCACCAGCTTTACATGAGCTCAGATGTTGGCCAGGGACCTTCTGGTCTTTGTTACCAGCAGGGACAAGTTTCTTCCTCTGCCATCTGTGTTCATCCTGTTTTCTGTTTTAGAGCTCTTCTTTAATAGAGACTCACCTGGGACCTCAGTGACTTGCAGGGCCCCATTGCATCTCCCCACTGATGAGGATATGCTGACACCAAGTTTAGCACTTCTTGAACTGTGATAACTGTAAACACAGTATAAAGGAAGCAGTCTTTTTAAACAAGAAAAATGAAGGAAAGCCCAAACCTTTCCCTAGTCGCCAGCATCACATCAGACAAGATCTAGCCCAAGCTACAAAATACCTCCAAGGGGATCGTATATCCATATGTGCTTCCCACCTGCGCCTGGGACATCACATACGGCTTCCTTAGCTCTTGCTCTGGCCTCTAAAAGACATCTAGATTTGGGGCATTTGTTTTTAGGCACCCCTCAGTTAGGCATAGTGGGTCCCCTCTCTCTGTCCCCCCCGCAAAAGCCACTTTCCAGCAGGGATAACAGCTGAGACAGAGAGAAACAGACCTTGATATTTCTATTGTTTCATGGTAACAGTGCCTGTCCTGAGACCCCAGGCCTGACAGATTGACATAACAGGTTAATAAGTGCTTTCCACTTCTCCTAAAGGCTAATTAAATATTAATCCACTTGGTGAGGTCAGCAAAAATAACAAACAATTGGCAGAGTGAAATTCGTTTAATTAATTCTCCTGTGGAGGTTTTTCAAGCATCTTCCTCCCCTGACACACCGCTGCCTCAGCTCTGGTAACCTGCAGTGAAATCAGACCTTATTGGTTCTGGGTCCGCTTTTCTCAGATATTTAATTTTGCTTCTTTTTTTTTTTTGGTTGGTTTGGTTTTTTTTTAGTTTTTGAATGCTTGTCGGGTGTTGCCCAGGGCCCTAAGAACAGAATTGAGAGGGGAAGAGAAAGAAGGGAATGCAGAAGTGGAGTGCAAAGATGAGGAAGAAGAGGCAGACAAAGGCTTCTTAGAAGGCTCCAACTTTCATCTGCCAAAGACATAAGGTACTCTTTAGTCTTTGCAAAATGAAACTCAGGAACAGCTTTTTGATATTAATTTTATTGTTGGAAATATCCAGCAATCAGTATCTTCCTTATTTCTAGACAAAATCTCCTTGTAGAGACTAGTGGGACTGGATTGTAACTGGTGCTGCCAGTGAAAGCAGCTGTCCCACCATGATCTCCATTACCTGCATGTGAATTGGTGGCTTGTGTACAAATAGGTGCAGTTTGCAAGTAAAAGCACCAACAAATCCAGAACGTGCAGGGACTCAACCCTGATACCCATAACAGCATCCCCAGCACCCTGTACCCTCTAGTACCCTTTGTACCCTCAAGCCAAGCTGTCTGTCCCTTGCTTCCTTGTCACCCTCTCCAGGAGGGTAGGGGAGAGCCCCTATGTCTCTGGGCATTGTGAGTACCCACAGCTCCTGAACCTCTTCATGCAACTACATACTAGAGCATCTTTCCTCCTCTCACTCCCAGTTCCCTTAAAGATAACTGCAACAGGATGACTTGAACATCCTTTTTGGTGTCTGGCCTGGTCTTTCACCAGAACAAGTTCACTTCCAGTGTAATGAAATTCATCTGACTAATGATCCCTATTCTAACAGTTCTACAGCAAGAGCCCATTTACTTTGGTAATAGCTCCATTAAAGCACATCCCTGCATGGCAGGGATGCCAAGGGTTGCTCTGGAGATGGTGCTCTTGCTGTCTTCTGTGCCCACCATCCTTAACACAAGTGTGTCAGTGGCTTGCTCAGTGTTATTCTCCTCAATTCCAAAAAATCTCCCTGGAAGTGCTTCCCATTGGCCTTCAGCTCCATTTTGAACATTTCTGGATGCAGCCCCTCGCTGCACTCCAGCAATGAACACCACATTTCTGCTCGTGCACTCACTTATCCCTCCACACCACCACTGATGTAGACGCAGCAGCTGGAAACAGGCAAGAAAGACTGGGAATTTCTCCTGTCTCTGCTAGAGGACAGACCCATTAAAGAAATAATTTCTTGAGTGACCCCTGTCTCCTCTGTCGCAGCCTTCGCGCGGCAGTGTGCCCAGCATGCTGAGTGGGAGCACAGCGCTTGGGGCATCTGTCACTGCAGAAATCACACAGCCCGTGCCCCTTAGCCTTGGTGGGGTGAGGTACAAGGGGGGCAAGTCATCTCAGCCAGCCTTTAGGCAAGCCTTTAGTTGTCTTTTTCACAGCTGTAATCTTGGGAATGAGCAAGAAAGAGGTGAAGCAGAAGACAACGCAACTGGGAAACAACAAATAACTACAGAAGGAAACCAGAGCCTCCTTGCCTCCAAAATGCACTCTTAGAAACAAATAACAGAAACTTCTCTAGGAAAGAGTCAAAAAGAAGGTCTTCATAGACAGGGGTTGCATTGGGTCTGTTTCCAGCTATTTCTTCAAGCATCTGCACATCTGTAGGAGGATGTCCCCAGGGACACTCCATGGCTGATTTCCCTGTGCCGTGACCTACAATCTAAGCTCACCTTTCATGACAGGGGAAAGCTTCTTTGGACATGGAGCTTTCCAGGCATCAGCCCATACTTGGAGAGGGAGAGTGGGGAAACTTTCTCTGGGTTACTGCTTTAGTTCCACGTTAATTTTTTATTTATCTGAAAGTGGCACTGGAAGGGTTTTCAAAGTGAGTCTAAAGTAATTAGGTGCTCCTGCTGATGGATTGCACTGGAGAGACATGTGGATTATTTATTACAAAGTCACTTGCTGGAAAGGTTAGAGGCTGAGAAGTAATTATTTTTTCCTTTTCTTCCCCTTTTTTATTTTTTTTTAAGTGGAGGAATCAGCAGGGGAGAGCAGCTAAAGTTCCTCTGTGAAATATTCCCTCCTGGCTAAGTTCCCCTTTTGTCCCTCCTCCTGTGGTGGCAAATGAGATGGGTCCCACAGGAGGATGTGAAAGAGGAGCTCATGAAGCCTTGACTGTTGGAAGCGTGTTTTGGGTTGAGATCCCTGCCCAGCACCCACCCTTCTGCACCAGGGACACTTAGGGGTTCCCCACTCTTTGATCTCAGCATGTCATACCTGCATCCAGGGTCAGTTTTGAGGCTGCCCGGCTCACCTAACCAAGCCTACAAAGGCTATGAGGACAGCTGCTTCACATGGCATGTCTGGCACACGTCTGGTGGTTGTTTTGAGCAATACCAGGAGGATTCAACGCTTCCAGCAACCTCAGCTGCCTCCTCCTCTCCTGCCTTGTAATCTATGTCTAGGATGGGAATTGAATCCAAAGAAATGCAATCCTCGACCTTGAAAAACAAAGCCAGGCTTGGCGCAGTCTACGGATGAATATGCAACAGCCCTAATCAGGAATCCTTTGTCAGAAAGGGGATAATTGTGGCTAACAACATGTTAGTGTAGTGCTGGATCTTCAGGCTTCTAACAGCTTATAAAATCAGGATCCTTTTTTGGTGGGAAAAGCTGAACGAACAAAGATGTGCTCAAGCAATTAGTCACTGGAGAATTTGGTTCCTGCCGGACAGTTTTAGAGTTGTGTAAAACCACATGAAGTCTCTCGACATTCGGAGCAAGAGCCTGGGATGGAGTCAGGAATTAAGAGGATGGTCTCAGGGGAGTGGTGTTAACACAGGGAAGTTGGGAGAATCTAGCATTAACAGCTCTGCTCTGTGTTCTTTAAAAGGTGCCCATCACCATGGTGTCTGGGCATGTATTGTCTCAGCTTTATAGGGGACAGCTATTTGAGGTCCTTGCCAAAAAAACCTAAAATACTGAATAACCCTTGTCCCTTTGCAGGGGTCAGTCCAGTTTTAGGTGAAAAATTATATGAGCTGCTCAAGGCCAGCAAGAAGCAGCTATCAGTGCTGGGGCTGGTGCTGAGGACCTCCCAGCCCTATACTCCCATTGCCCAGCCACGTTTCCAGCTGTCACTGGCCATGCATCAGCACAGCCCTGGGAAGACCCTGCCTGGTCACGTTTCCCCAGGGCACCCAGCCAGGGACACAGCCTGTGTTCCTGGGGTCCATTGTCCATGGCTGGCCTCCAGGCCACCCAGGCAGAGCTCTCCTCTGACAGCAGCAGCCCCTGGCTTGTGGTATTTATAGATCCCGTCCATGTCCTCAGCTAGGAAGGCATCTGTAATCTCTTACAGATGTTGGCGAGAACAAAGCCAGCCAGTGACTCAAAAGGACCGCCCAGCAGAGTAATGGATGGAGACCCATTTCTTAGTCAACTCTGACATTCCTCCCCCTGCATGCTCTCCCTCTTCCCCAGGAGGCTCACTGGGGCCTTCCTGGTGCTCCCTGGTGCCCAAAAACCTTCCCTTGGGCAGGGACTCATCTGCATTCCTAGTAGAGAGAGTCTCAGGAAACTGTTCTTCATCCTCCCCCAAAAGGATGGGATGTTCTCCTAGAAATCCCAAAGACTACGTGGATAAGGAGGAAGAGCACAGGAGGAAGATGACTCTGCATGCTGGTGAGGCACATGGCTCCTGCCTGGTGGACTGGCTGCTCCAACACGTACAGCCACCCCAAGGTGCTCCCTGCCAGCTCTTCTGGGGCTTAGGGTTAGGTAGCACCCATGCTACCTTGCTGCCCATGTACATCTCCTGGTTTTCCTGCACATCAGGGTGTTTCATTGTTCATCCTTATATTACCACCTCAAGTTTTCTCCTCCAGTTGCAAATATCTCCTGCACAGGAACAAAAATCTTCTCTGATCTCTTCAGCATTCTTTCCCTTTTTTAACTCACCATCTCAGATTTCCCCTTCACCCCATGCCCATACTCAATTTCTCCCTTCTTTCCCCTTCACTTTCTTTTCCACTTTCCCTTTCTGAATCTTTTCTGTACCTTCCTCCAATTTCCCACTTGCCCTGCCCCAAATCCTGCCCTGCCTTCTGCACAGGGAGGCTGGTACTGAGCAGTGCCAGCATGGGGCCACCCAGCTGCCCCAGGGTATGGCCAAGCATGTCCTGTCCTCTTTTTCAGGTCGATGTCCTGTGTGCCAGAAACCCAACTGTTCGCCTGGCAAAAACCAAGGTGTGAGATCTGATTAGGAATTTACTGGCCTGAATGCTGTCATCTCCTGCTTTGCAATTGCCTGGGACCTTTGTCCCTTCTTTGGCTTGTCTCATGGAGGTTTCTGGGGAGTTTTGGGAGCTGATAAGGAGCAATAAGCTCATGGACTCACACCCCAAGCAGGTGAACCCAAAATAGCACTGGCAAGGGAGATGAGCCAACTCAGTGGAAAATGAAGCACATGGAGCTGCTGGACACAGTCTTCTGGCAGCACCAAGGGGAAGGAGGTGTGTGTTGGCTGGAGAGGTTCGCCTGGGAAAGCAGTGCCGGCTCCCGTCCACTCTACACTTAATTGCACAAGGATCTGCAGCCAAGCAACCTTTTAACGAGGGTCCAATTTGTAACACGTGCATTTTCCTTGAATCACTGCTAGAAATAACTTTGAGGTCATATATCCTGGATGACCACCTGCTGAGCTGGGCATGGTGTTTAGGGGCTTAACTATTTCACATATTTTGGAGCCGTATGGGAGCACGCTGAGCTGCAGTCTTGTCCAGCTACACCATCCTACAGCTGCGTTTTGCTTGCTTTTAATTGTGTCTTCTGTGGCACCTTATGCTGTCCAAAAAATCCACTACAGGAACTGAGGCAGCAGGTAGAGGGAAGCTGGTTCCTCCTCTGGCTTTGCTCAAGTCTCAAATCTTCTGCCCCAAAAGCCATCCATGTCGATGCCCTCCTCCTTGCTGCAGCATGGCCTCTTGGATGGCTGTGCTGGAATTTGTACCTGGAAATTCCTATGAGGCTGAAGTTGTTGTTAGACCTCGGCTGAAGCTTGACTGTGGAGAAGAGAAGCCCTTTGGAGACTACCCTGAAGCTTGGGCTCCTTAAGGGTGCTGACCTCCTCCATGGGGAGGGAGGCAGCATAGACAGACGGAGGGATGGGCAGGCAGTGGGTTGGCAGCACTTGGCAAAACAGTGCCTTTGTATTGAGCCAGAGAAGGACTGGTCGAGGACCTTTTAATGAGTTATTCTGGTCAGGGCAGCCCGCCAAGACAATATTCACATTGATGCTCAGGCTAATGGCAAAACCGGCTTCCAAACCCGTGGTGGCCAAGGGAGGGAGAGGGGCGGCCGCCAACGCAGGGGAAGGGGAGGCTGGACCAAGAGGATGAGCAGGGAAAGGAGGAATCTCCTCCCATTGCCAACGTCCCCTGCAAAGGGGACAGCCCTCCTGGTTTCACCACCCTTTGAATTTGTTGGGGTTTCTCCCCCCCCATCAGCCCCTCGCCCCCTCCCCAGCCCCTCTGGCAGCATGTGTGGTTGGAGCCGTTTTGGGGGTGTGGGGTCTCCACAGGTCTGTCCCCCACCCCCAAGAGCCTCCGTGCAGCCAACACAGCCCTTGGCGGGGCTTTGTCAGGAACCAAACACAGTAACTGTTTAACGATTTAACTGCACTAATGAATATTGGGCCAGATATTTTCAAGGCCTGTTCAGACTGATTACTTGGAGAGCTGAGTATGTCTACCAATTACCCAGGCAATTAGGCAACTAATTAAACACTTACCCTCAGCTTCATAAACAGAAGAGAGAGAGAGGAAAAAAAAGGAGGGAGGGAGAGAGCTGGCTCCGGTTTCTGTGAAATATTAGCTGTCAGAAATTGCTGCTTGCAAGGAAAGGTGCACAAAGGCAGACGGAGCTGGGCAGACAGAAAGACTGACAGCTCGTGCAGTGAAGCACAGCCCTCAGACCCTTCACTTTGCCATCACCAAGAGCATGGAAGGGTGTGGAACTGCTGGGTTTCCCGGACAGACAATGGGCTTCAGGACACATTGAAGCCATCACTCCCTGCCCCTTTCCCACTCGCCTGTGATCATCAGGGCCGCAGACCCAGAGCTCATCAACGTGCCATCATCCAGCATGGCACTGGCAGGGAGGTGCCAGGAAGGGTGCTCACCCCGGGGATGCCCAAGCACTTGGCAGCTCCCACCCTATGCAAAAATACATGTGGTAAAAGAAAGAGCAGTGAGCTGCAAGGCAGACTGCTGGGACAATTGTTTTGCAATGGAGAACAAGAAGAAATGGCCCCAGAGCGTGTATGCAATAGGATTTATGCCAGTTTAGGACACTATGATTTCATCCTTTTAGAGATTTTTAGGTCCCACACTGGTGACCAGCTCAACAACCTGCCAAGGGCCAGGGGGTGGAGGTCATGCACTGATGAAATCCCACATCTGGCATTTGCTCAGGCTACTGCTACAAAGGATTTTCATGTTAAGCCCAAAGCTCATGTGACAAAGTGAAGCAGCGTGGTTGCCCCCAGGTAAGGTCCAGCAGAGGCATTTCACATCGGGCTCTCCACTTCTTCCCTGCTCAGCATTGGTGGTAGGAACCAGTCAGGTCCTGCCATTCACCCAACCTCTGCAGAGACATGTATTTTCCTAGAAATAGTGGACTCAGGAAAGAATGTTGTTGGAGGGTATTCAGAAACGCTCAAAGCTTTGGGGCAGATTTTAACAAATAGTTCTTGCTTGGAAAAAATCTTAAAACATTGGAAAAAGGTGGAAATATTATTTTTCAATTATTTTGCTATATATTTTTCCTATTGAAAATATGCCTGCCTTTCCATTTTCAAGATAGATTTTGGAGAATTTGAAGACTGCATGGGAGCTGTGCTCCTGCCCGATTGCAGGATCAACCCTGTGGTTGTTGAACCTGATGGAGGCTCAGGAAGCTACCAGCTGTACCCTTTTTAGCAGGTTGCAAAGGAATCTGTCAATTTTTAGATACGTCACATCTTCATGACATTTGTTTGTCCATCCAGTTGCAAATTTGAAACCAGAATGGGATCAGAGAGATGCTCAATGATAGATTATTTCCACTTCACAGCCATTGGGTTCTCTGCCTGACTAGATGGGATCTTGCAAGGGGTTACATTTTATGTACTTTTGGGATATTCTCAGATTTGAAAGGACAGGAGGAAAATCCTGAAGTCTCTCTTCACTGAGACACTCCAACAGCATAGACCTATCTACTCTCTTTTGATAATGTTCATCTTGAAATGGTGCTACCTTCTGAAGACCATAATAAGGTGAATCAGATTGCTTGGGGGTAGCTCCAAATATTTCAGAGGATAAAATCAGCTCCATGAAGGTGGGATACTGCAGGAGCTGCCTTGACAAGCTATGTATTGGTAGTATGGGCAGATGGACTTCACCTCGCTCGTGAATATTCAGATATAGATGTACCTTTGCTGAGCACAGTGATGGAGCTGGTAGGAATAACTGGATGTGACATGTAGTTGACAATGCACAGATGGCATTTAACAAGGTAAATGAGTGAGCTGATGGGCTTCACTGGAGCCTTCAGACAAGGCAGAGATGGAGTTTGCGTAGTCCTGGAGTTTGAATGACCTAGAGGTTATTCACAGAAGAGCTCTCCCTGTACCTGCTGGAGTGGCACATCTGGGCTCAGAGCAGCTGTAGTCACCTATTTCCTCCTTCCAAGCCCTCCAAGACTTGTTCACTCTGCAGCATTGCGATCCTTCAAAAATACCTCCTCTATTACCATGTATCCCAGGAGGGCTGGATAATGATTCACCAAGACTTGTTTCATTGTTGGGCTTCTGTCTCACCGTTCAAGTCCCTCCACAACCTCCTTCCTCTGGGCTGCCTGCTCTGGCAGCTAGCAGTGGCTCCTGGGTGAGCATCCTGACTTTGCAGCTCAGTTCTCCTCCACGTCATTGAACTTCCCAGATGTACACCACTCACCACACTGGGAAAAACAATCCAACTTTGTATATTGCCCATACTGAATGTAACAATTACTGATGAGCTGGTTTTATTCATATCTCATCTACTATTTTTTTTTCCTCTTAGTATGCATTAATTTCCAACTCCTAAAGGTTTCCAATCTCATTCTGACACCTCCTCTCTCCACCTTTCTGAGGCATAGCCCTGAAGAGCTGAGATTTCTGAGGCCCTAGGGACTGTGGTACTGCTCTCTGGCTTCCAGATGTCCAAGCGACATGGACAAAAGGTCGATCAGCTGTAGGACACTGTGAAACCTGGTGGCCTGCCATCACCAATCAGCCTATAGCAGCATCGTTTGGTGATGCCAGCTTCTGCCTTGCATTTCATTGGGAAGCCACAGTGTCTCCACCTTTGTGTAGGTGGAGTCATGGCAGAACTTGCTTGAACTGGTTTTGCTTCCTTAAGGAAAGGCAAAAATACCCTCCCAGTAACAGCAGTGTCTCTAATGTACCATGTGGCTCTCTTGGACTCAGGCCCACTGGGGGCAAGGAGAGTTTTCTCGCTGGCTCCAGGGATGCAGGATGGGACCCTTAACTATTACTCCAAACAAAACAAGCTGTCCTGGTAATTGGGGTAGGTCTGCTCTCGCACTGGAGAGTTGAAATGTTTATTGTGTGAAACATTAGAGAAAGGAAAGGAATCTGCTGGGAGCACTTGGTTCGTTCCCGTACAACATGCCCCGAGTCTCTGTTTGAATGCCGGGTCTGTGGCACGGAGACGGGAGCTTGTTTTGATAGTTTCTCTGCATTCAGAGGCATGAACACTTTACAGTTTTCTGTTTAAATGACCCATTTCTGAGAGCGGAAAGCACCAGCCAATAAGCGCCTGGGCCCCTCCGTATGTATCCGGAGTTTACAAACCGTCCCCACCGATCCGTGGTAGTTAATGGACACTCCCGCTGCTTAGGGGGGCTGGAAAACTGTTCCAGGTGACTACCGGCCTCGGCTAGAGACAACTCAGTCCCCAGAGGTCTGAGGAGACACATGAGAATGAACTCAGCGTTCCTGCCGAAGCGTGACGTTGATTAATGACGGTACACAGCTACGTCCTGCTGGCCAGCAGCTCGCCTGATGCAATCTGGGGGGAATTGCTGTATATAAAGGAACTGAGCGCCACTGTTCACAATGAGCCAGCCGCCCACTGTCCGTGAGAGGCTTTCAGACATAAAATTGGCAAGCAGCTTGTAGCAATTGCAAAGCTACACCTCATCTCTGCCTGCTCTTGTCACCCGCTCGCCCTTTGTCACCTGGTGTTTTGGCTTCAGCCTCCAGACAGACTCCACAGACACCCTCCTCTCTGGGGACCAACCTCTTTTTGAGCTGAGTCTGGTTTTCGACTGAGCAGTACACTTGCTCTTAAGAATCTGAAGCAGTGCTTCTGCCACGAAAGATGATTTTCCTTCTTCTCTTTGTTGTTTCAGCTCCTGCCTGCGCTTCCATGGGTGATGTCTGAGGCTACAAGAGTCCATGAGTCGATCTAGATGATCTTTCTGCATAATACCAACTGCAGGAGCAGAAAGGTGGGAAAGGAGATAGAGGGGAGGTTGAAGAACCTAATTCTTTGGGGGGTCAGACCGTTCATATCTGACATCCTAAGAAAATCTAATTGTGGCTCGAGGACTTGAGCTCCGCCTAAAACTTCATCCCTCCTCAGTGGAGAATGGTGGGCTTATCTGGCATGTGGCTTCAAGAAGCCCTTCTTGGAAGTCTCTGAGCTGGGCATGATGAATACTCAGAATAGCAGCTTAGTTGTAGCTGAGTCTGTCTGGATGTGGTCCTTTAGGCTTCTTTACCCTCTCTAGAAGGAGTCTGTTTTCCCACCCACCCACTCACCCAACAGTGTGTGTATGATGAAGGTCTATGCACCATGCTGTGCAACTGCTGTGGAAGGCTGCTGCTTTCTGCTTCCTCTCTGTCACTGGCCAAGGAGGACCAGCATCATCCTGTGGTATATATCCTCAAACACCATTTTTGTATGAAACAGTAGTTTGGAGTCTAGGAAGAGCTGGAAAATGCTTCTCTTCCAGTAGGGCAAGACTGCAGCCTTGAGAAAAGTTTCCTCCAGACCTGTTTCCTTGTTCATCCCTGAAGTGCTGTACATTTCTTCTTTGCTCCTTTGGGCAGGCAGAGGAGGAAGATCCTAACATTAGGAAGATTCTAACACCTTTGCTGTCTCAGCACAGTGCAGACTGAGTGAAGCATGGGCACCTCAGCATCTTTCTTCCCATGTGCTCTGTGTCTAAGGCTTCCTGGGAGCTCCTTGCCCAAAGACAAAAACATCTGCAAAAGCAAAGGTTAAGAAAGCTGCTGGGGATTCATGTTACCTCTCTCTGTGACTTTCATCCACACCACTTCCCGCATAATCAAAAAACAAACCTTGAATGCCCAAGAATGTAACTTTTCTCAGAGGTAGGACCCACTGGTTGTAAACCCTTTGTAAAACAGCAGGTTTTCTGGTAAAGGACACTGGCTGTTTCCCAAGGGGGGTGACGCTATCTCTACAAACCCAAGCAAGATTCACAGCAGGAGGCTTTTGCAAACAGATACCAGGGCAGGAGTGATCTGGGGTGAGGAGAGCTATGAAGCTGGCTCTGTTTTTGTGGGGGATGGTGAATGAGGAGCTGATCAGCCAACCTTTCACCCTTCTGTCCCCCAAAGACAGCAATGATTTAGCAATGGTTTACCAGACCCCAACCAGAGCTGAGACTCACCTGAGCTGGCTGCTGAGGATCTGCCATGCCCCTTCCCAAAAGCCTTTAGGTACAACCAGAATCAAACTGGAAAGGAAAAGGGAAACCCGATGCACTATGTAAGAGTAGAGATAAGAGGCTCCCAATCAGGGCATTAAACCACCCACATGCCTATGGTTTTGCTTTCATGAAGATTAAATTTGCTGGAGTCTTCTGGATTAAGCTCCCAGTGTGGGGCATACGGAGAAGGCAAAATACTAGGGCTTGAAGGATGCTCTTTTAAAAGCTGCGTACTCTTTTGGGAGTCTGCCATTATTTGGAGAGTTGGAAGTGAAACAGAAGTCCATGTCTGTCAGTTTAACACAGTCCAAGCTGTGCCTGCATATTTATTTTTATCCAATGTACATAATATACGTTCCGGTTTCCATAACCTGCTCTCTGATGGTGCAGCCAGAGATGCTGCCTCCCGTTTACCCTTAGTTCAAACAATGCCAGGAGATGTCCGCAGCTTTCTGTGACATGCAGAAGGAAAATGTCTGTTTATTTCTGCGTGAGCAGCAGGTTTCCTCTGGGATGCCTTGATTGATACCCTGCTATTGATTCCAGCTGCAGCTGGGCGGGATGCAGGGTGCCCAAATAGGAACCTGAGAGGAAGCATGTGTGCAGACCACAGCTGTCCTGTCTCCCCTTCCCACCTGAAGCCTCCTGATCCCTCTCTATCAACCACAGCCCCAAAGCAGGGTGCTAGCAGGGTGTCTGCCACCTCCAGGCTTTTTAGCAAACCTCCCTCCCAGCCTTGACCCTGGAGCCTGGCCACAGCTGCTCTTGGGACAGACACAGAACCCACCCAGAGGAGGACATCTAGGTGGGCTGGTGGAGCAGCTCCAGAGCACCTCTGGAGCTGTAGATTTGTGGACATGTAAGTCAGGCTGATTTCTGGATGTAACGTTCCTCCCCCCTCTGCCATGGGCTGATACAGTCCTATAGCAGAGTCTGATAGGCGGGACAGGGAGGAAATCACCAAAACTCAAGCTGGACAAGTATAGGATTTTTAGTTAGGGAAAATGAAGGAAACTGTTCTTTTTGACACCTCTGCCTGTGTCTATTCCCATGATATTTTTGAAACTGAAGAAATGCCAATCAGGACAGAAAGGATAAGCAAATATGAATGCTGCCTTCTGGAAAACAGTTGGCATAAAATAATAAATGATAAAACAAGGCAACTTGCAAAAGCAGGTGGGAACAGAGTGAATATGCAAAAACTTCTGGACAGGTATTTTTCTTTCCCTCTCTCCAAGAGAAGCCAACTGCAGAAGTTTGAGATCCAGCTCCCAAATTCTCTGCAGTTTGGTGGAAGAAGAGGTCTCTGTTCTGTGTTTCTAGCATGTGTCCACAACCAAAAGCCAGAACCGTTGTGTCTGGATTTTATTTTCATCACTCCAGTCCCATACCTGCACCAAGGTGTTTCCATTCCTGTGTCCTCCTGGTGCCAAAGGAATACGCCAGCACTTGGAGGTGAAGTACGGCAAGTTTCTGGAGAGCAGGAATGAAATTTCCCCCAGAGTCTGGAAAGACCCTATCATTTAAATTAAATGTTAGCCTTTGAGAAGACAAAAAGAGCACTGTCTCCAACAGGGCTGCCTGGCGACATGGCTAATATTTATTACAGTGCAGGTAGTTTAAGAAAACAGAGGCATTTCACTGGAGACTTGGATCTTCAGCCTAACTAGAAGCTTGGGCTGGAAAGGTTCAGTTGCTAATTAAATCTAAGTTGGACACTGTTCCATAGAGGGCAGATTGTAACTATAAGAGGATGTTAATGTGGATTTTAAATATTTATTATAACTGAGGTAGGTTATAAAAACAGACATTCTTCCTTTCAACACTCTATAATGTCAGATTTAGAGGTTTGTCTCGGGCCGTGAGTGATTTCCCAGCAGCTGTCAGGGGCTGGAGGGCAATTTATCACCCTCCCAGTGAGAGATCTCTCCGGACAGTGAAAGATTAACGTGCTGATTTATGGCACGCAAGGAAAAAACAACGTTGTTCGAGCGGGTGCCTGGGTGCTGATTTTCACACACCTGTTCCCAGCCCAGCCACACGAGTTGGTGATTTCACTTCTCTGGCAGCACCTCATGAAGCCAAGGCTTTAAATTACACCAGGACCAGGCACTCCCCCTCTGAGGATGGCACGGGTCCCCCCCCAAGGGGCTTGGTATTTAGGGCTTCACAGCAAGGCTTAGTTTGAATTTTGTGGTTCCTAGTGGAGTTGGGGTTTTTCTTTGACAAGGAGTCATTGCAATGAGCTCTATCCAAGTCAGAGCAATGAGGCAAGATCTGGAGACAGTGCACACATCTCTGCAGAAAAGAGAAAAGGTTATCAAGGGCCAAAGAAGGAGTGTTTTGCTCTGGCAGCAGCACAAGCCCCTGGCATTGCTCCTTGGAGGGCATTAAGTCCCACTCCTCACAGATAGGCGAGCACCTCTCACCTCTAAAGAGCACAACCCCACAAGGGTTAAAGCCCCCTGCTCAGCCCCACAGGGTAAATCTGCTTTGAACCATGATCCCCATGTCTCATGACATGATATGCTCACTCTTTGGTCCCTTGCCCTTCACCCAAAGCCAGCCCATGCACAGCCCCAGCTCCTGGCCAGCCCCAGCAGCACAGTGATGGGCAGCCCCACATCAGCACTCCCCCCTGCCAGCCCCACACAGCCCGGCTTCCTCCCAGGGACCCCAGGAACTGGGCCCCCACCGCCCCTGGATTTCGTGACCACAGCAGTTGCTGCATAATTTAGGGTCTGCCAGGGAAATTAATTTACAAGGATGCCGGCTTTGTTTAGCTTCTCCTCCTCCCTCCTCATTATCTCTCCCCCCTACCCCCTCTTCTCTTCTTTCTGAAGATGCTTATTAATAGGCATGTCTTCAACACATCTTCAGGAGCCTGAAAGCCCGTCTTCAGTGATGAAAAGGAAGGGACAAGATGGACCTGGGGTGTGGGGATGGCAGGACAGCTGTATGGGATGTTGGGATGCATGGAAACGGGGCTTTTGTTTAACTGTTAATGATGCTCTGTTCAAAGGCAGGACTGAGGGTCCTCAGTCTTTTTAGTTTTGAGAAAATCTCCTTCAAATCTTGGAGGAAACTCCACACAGGTGGCTTGGTGAAGTGGGAGGGGTGACCAGCACTTGCTGGTGAAATGCTCCATCCCATACATCAGTTGCCAGCCATGGGCACTGCAGGTTTCACCTCCCCAGCCACAGGAGGGGATAAAGATGGGAGAGGTGAGCAAAAAACTATAGATCTCCATGTTACTTGTGTGAGTGGTGGGTGAAGAGGGTCCCCTGGTGACCACACCACTGGAGCCCAGGATGAGCTTGGTGTGGAAATGTCTCTGGTTTGTCCACCTTGGAAATAAGGTGACTGGGAGCTGGAATACCAGCTCTGGGGAGAAATGGGTGTGCACCCAAATGGGGACAGACAGAGGATGGAGGTGTTTTCAGTGAGCCCAACAGAATTGGGTTGGAAATCTCACTCAGTAGAACAATTATTAAAACTGTGGCTTTGCAGTGAAAGTATCTTTTTAAACCAGATGAATATCAATGTTTTCAATGGAGCAGATGCATCCAAAAGACAAGCTGACTTGTCCCACACATGATCTCAAATCCACATGGCCTAAGTCATGCTATGATGAATCATCAAACCATGCATGATCTTGGCATGAAGGAGACTCCCACCCAACTTTCACATGCCTGAACCCCAGTGCTCTTGACAAGCTGTACTGCCCTTACAGAGGTCTCCAGTCTTATGAGTGCTGGACCTTGATGTCCAGGTCTGGTCCTGCTTCCTCTCTCCCTCAGTGTGGGATTTATTGATATCTTCACACGCTTTGTCTCCCCCAGTGTAGCACAGCTGATGCCCACATCCTGAGACATGGACACACTTGTGCAGCTCCGTCAATTAGAGGAGACCGTGCCATCATCTGATTTGGTTTGTTACTTAGGAAAGGCGACAGTGGAGACAGGATTGATTCAATAGTCTAAGATGAAGCTTGGGATGCTCGAATAAGGGGCTGTGTGTAAGTGTTAGTGATTGGTTTTAAATCAGTCTTCCTTGGCTTTGGATTTCATGTGGAGGGGGGCTGGAACTGAAAATCCTCTTGTCGGAGAAAACGTGCTAAAAGGGCAATTTACTCACTCCCTGTATTGCCATCCAGGCTCAGCAGGGCTCTGGAGCTGTAGGAGGCCGTCTAGTTAAACACTTAGAGTGGAAAAAGCAACTTTCAGGTGTGGTTTATGATGTACCAAAACCAGATCCTGTGAGTCTGCCCAGTCCACAGCCATTTCCAAGAGGCAGCAAAGCGGCCAGAGCACCTGGAGCCTCAGGAGGGCTGAGCTGGCACCAGCTCCCATTTGGGCATCCTTTGTGGGGAGGAAAAGTCTGGGGTGGTCCAAGATTTTGCAGCTATTAGTGAGAATGGGGAGGGGGAGCATAGAGGGGGTTATGTCTGGGGATTTTCTCATAAAAAGAGTGGGAGGAGGGTTTGGGTGGGGGTCCCTCTGTCTCCCAATCCAGGATGGGGTATCTGGGAGGGGGACAGAAAGCTGTTTCTTGCTGAGATTTGTCTCCACTGGAGCCAAAAATGTTGGATTAAAGGCCTTCATGAAAACATGCATTTAAAGAAATGAATCTTGCTGAGCAAAATATGACTCAGAAATCCAGGAAACAATCTGATTCCCCCTTGCAGAAATGTCCCGGTCACTAAGCGAAAATGGTTTTAAATCAAAGCTGCCAAAGAATTCCATTAAATGGGCTGAGCGGGAGAAAAGAGGCTGTGTGCAGCAAATAACTGCATTAACCACACGACAAAACAAATATAACAAAAGCCTCCAAACAAAATTACATTTCACAAATTAGGGAATGAATAACTCTTTAGACAAAAACAAGGCAATGGAAAAAATTTTAGCATAGACTGACGCTTCTAATTGTCTTTCTTTGAGCTCCTCTGTTCACTGATCCATTGAGCAATGATAAAGGCATTAAATTTGGTGATTATGTTCAGTGTTTCTAATGACAGTGAGCTGCCTGTGACTTGACTGGCTGTGCTCAGGTGTGGGCTGGAGGGAGCTCTGTGTGTCTCCACACCACACTGCAGTGTGCAACTGGCTATATGGAGGAGGTGAGTCAAGGTACATATCTCAAACACCTCCATCCTTAGCAACTCTGGCAAGACCCTTGTCAGGGCAACATCCCGGAGTGTCAACACAGAGGAAAACTCCTGTTGGAGATGGCTCTGGCTGCATTTAGCTCTTGAGGTGGCAGAGATGGCCTGATTGTGGAAGACCCACATTGAGGATGCTCTGTTCCTGGGATGCTGAGAGGTGCTCATTGCACTTGGGCTGGGCTGTCTCTGCACAGTACGAGTGCACTGGCATCACAGACTGTGATTCCCCCTTTGATTTATTTTCTTCACTGTAGGAGCTTGCTTTCCCAAGCACATCC
Organism: Brachypteracias leptosomus; assembly: GCA_013401335.1. Taxonomy (NCBI): domain Eukaryota; kingdom Metazoa; phylum Chordata; class Aves; order Coraciiformes; family Brachypteraciidae; genus Brachypteracias; species Brachypteracias leptosomus. The sequence goes on from VYZX01006341.1 coordinate 1,067,947, forward strand.
CCAGCTACTGCTAGCTCAGGCTTTCTTCCGATTCAGATCAAGTTTGTACTTATGGCTTTGATTGAAATAGGCATGTGATCTTATTATCCATATGTCCACCAGGGTGCATGTCACAGCTTGCCTAGCACATGGTAGTGCTTATAATATCATTAACAATGTCTGAATAACAACTGTTAGTTAGACTCAGTCTTTATGATCACGTGGGGTTTCACTGGGTTTTCTCCTATTATTATTTTTTTCCAGCTTGTTGTGAATGCCTCCCAAATCTGCACTAATTAAACACAGTTGCCTGCAGAAGGGTGCAAGAACATTTTTCAAAGATACTTGTGATGGTCTCGGTGTGGGTGAGAGGTGGGATGTTTTAAACAACTACACTGATCCCAGACACACTAATGCTGCCTGAGTTACATGACCCAGATCTTTATGTTTCTACTCCTTCCAGGTGAGATTAATACAGAACAAGGCCTGGTGACAAAATATGGACTTGAACTCCTTCCTGCTGGACTTTCAATTTCCACAGCCCTGCTACTTTGCCAGATAGATTAACTTCTATTTTCCTGTTTATAAGGGACTTGGGTCCTGGCTTGGTCTTTTCTCCCACTGCCAACATCTCTGCTCCTGGGATGGGATGCTGCGGCCCATGGAGACATCACGTGCAGCGTATCAGTGCCAGAGCCAACACTGGACCCCAGCTCCTCCTGAGTCCAATGGTCATAACCACTGCTCTGTATGAGGTTATTCAGCAGCTTTTCCTTCACTTTTCCCCATGCTTTAGCAAGTGTCTGAGCTTCCATGAGCATCCTCAGGTCAGGAAAGTTCCCAAACCTGTGGATGTCCTGAGCATTAGGGGAAATGAGGCAGGATTTGCACTGCATCAATGACGTGAGTTTTATGCCTCTTCCCTTTCAAGTGTGTGCCCTGTGATGTATTGACCCACTGTGTTTTTTCAGTTGTGTTGTGGTTTGCAAAAAACCAGCTCAGCTCCTGAGAGCAAGGCAGCTCTGAACTGGGGCAGACTGGGCAGGACAAGCTTGTAAAACTCTGCTGTGAGCCGTGATAGGTGGAAGAGTAGGAAGAAAGCCTCCATGGTGTGGGAGGAGTGTAGAGATGTTTTCCATCACTGCCAGGTTGAACAAGCACAACTCACAAAGCAGGTGGTGACCTGGTTGCAAACCCCTTCTTTCTCTCTCCAGTGCCTCTCAAGGGCTGGGCTTGCCCCCAGCCTGGGCTGGGGAAGAGGCAGGACAGAGGCAGACATGAATATCCTCACTCAAACACTGTTGCTTGCATTGCCTCTAAGCTTGGAACCTCATCTGCTCCCTGCAAAGTGCCTTCTCACAGGGTTGCTGCACATGCACACACGTCCCCATGTGTGCTCCCTCCCCTGCAGTTGTCTGCTCAAAGATAGGAGCTGGAAGACATCGGCCATGAGTCCTCCTATTCACATGTGCATTAGTGTCCCTTTTACCCCATGAGATGCCCTGTGCATTCCCTCCTCTTAGAAAACAATCTCAGCACCAAGATTCCTCCTCTTGAGGTCTCCAGCTGCCCTGGCACAAAGTATCTCTCTTATCAAACTGGCCTTTTTTGGGCTCAGATGGAGCCAGGACAGTGTGACACCCTCCATCAGCCACCATCCTGTTCAGGAGCACCCTTGGCTTCTTGCCTCCAGCCAGACTCATCCCCAGGATGGACAGACAGACCCACACCTGTACCTGAGAAGGTTTCAAGTGCTTTTCACTCAAATTCACTGTCCTGCTCCTCCCATTCTGCTGTCTTCTTGCAGACCAGTTTTTCCAAATTTCCCTTGCAACTGTTTAATTTTGTCATGAGCTTTTGAGGAAAAGGGCAGTGTAGAGAGTGGAACTGGAAACACGAGATCAGAGGATCTGGAGAGCTGGTGCTGCAGGTCCAAGCACAAGGAACGTGACCATACATTGATTTGTATGTTGTGTGCCCTGACTGCAGCCACACATGCCTCTCCAGCGAGCAGAATGCACTATGTACTCAACTAATGAATTAAACAACTATAATTAATTCTATTTATAAGATGCCTCTAGGTGTATTTACAACAAGAACAATAAAAACAATAACACATTACATGGTGCCAGGCAGCATTAGTTAATGTAAACGAGAACACGTCACAACCAAGCCCCAGCTTTGGCTGCCCTGTGCCACCAGCCTGTCTGAGCAGCATTGCCTGAGCCACTTCTAATTTGGTTTTCCTCCCCTCTGCTCTGACTCATGAACTCATTGGCTTTTTGACAAGGTCCTCCTTTCTATTCTTTCAGCTGGAGAGATCTCAAGTCTAATAATCAGTCTTAAGATGAGTCTTTCCCTTATCTCATCATGTCCAGATTTCAAGGGACAAGTGTGTCCATCTCAAATAATAGAATTTTCCACCCATTTACAACCAACTACTGCCCTAAAGCCCCAGAAGAACCTAACAAAGTGGGCCTGGTGCTGCCAGAGGGCAGTAGGGTTGGGTAGTCATCTGAGCAAACCCCAGCATGATGCAGGAGGTGGCTGGTGGGGACCCTGCACCATCATCATTCCCAGCACAGGGACTTGCCCAGGGCAGGTGGCAGCTGGGGATGGAGGTGCAGCAGAAGCAGCACTGGAGGAAAGAAGAGTCATCTATCTCCTGGGAGGGAGCTCAGAGCTGCCAGGGTTTGCAAGGGGGATTTCCCCACATTTAGTATTAGCACCACATCCTTCTCCTGTTGGGATCACTGGAGTTTGGGCTAATGGCTGCTGCTGGTTTGGCTTTGCTCATTTGATGGCAAAGTTGGGGTAAAATATTCTGCCTGCCTCTGCATACCAGCTCTCCAGGGCAAGAGCACACATCTAAACCCTCCAATGGCCATTAGACTTGGTTAAACCAACACTCATTTTTATTATTTTTCTGGCAATAAGCATATGGGCTGTAACTCTTTTTGTCAGCACTCCAAGAAGGGTTTAACACTTTCCCCTTAGAGGACAGCCTACTGATTACCTGCTGCTCTGCTGGGATGTCTGCAGCCTGCCTTCCCTAGCTCCAAACCCATTTACAAATCCAGCATGCCTGATTCCAGGGAGAGCTGCAGCACTTTCCTTAGCACAAGCAGCATGTGGTGGTCTGCACTCCAGGAGAAGACACACAGTCAGAGCCTGAGCTTGGCCGCTGCTCACTCTCTATTTGCTGTAGCACCTGGGGAATGGAGTTGGGTGTAGCAGAGGATCTGTCCCTTCCCCGGGGTCCCTCCATGATCCTTAATGTGTTGTGCAAGGGATGATGAACGTCATCAGTGAGGGTTTGACTCCCAAAATCCACCTTCATGCAGTCTTGGGATGCCCCAGGCTGCACACACTGTGTTTTCCCCTCCTTCTGTTCCTGGGGCTGCCAGTTATTGATGTGTTGAATGATGGGAGTGTGAGCAATTAATGATGAGAGACTCCAAAGATTTGTTGTTCCACTTGTGGCTATCAGGTGTGATCTGTCCACAGCAGTGCTCCTGTGAGCCAATTTCCCTTCCAAGAGATCAGGCACAATCCAGAGCCGAACTCAGTACTGGCTCTCTCTTTCCCCGTGTTGTATGGACTGAGCTGACATCCAAGATGTCTGGGGGGCCAAGGCTACAGTATGTCAAGGCAAACCCACTCACCCCATTTCCATGCTCTGGTTCATTCTGGCCACCAACAGCAGCAGCGGGATGTGACTCCTGGCAAGCAGCCAATCCCCAAATGCAGTGAGCCCCCCTCTGCCCTCCTCTGCAGCCCCTCTGCAAGGGGAGCTGTGCAGCCCCCCATCCCTGTTTTCTTTGGCAGAGATTTCCTCGAGCCTTTCGGTTTCAATAGCTCCTCCTGGCACACAGCCAGCCGGCTCCGTGCTCCTCTTTGCTCATCAATCTTTTCACCAAAACGTGGTGATATACACTGTGATATACACTGAGCAGCGTCCCCATGGGCTCCCCAGACAGCGGACAAATTGCCAGATTATTTGTGAATTTTAGCCACCCAATGGGAATTCAATGCTTCGACTGTAAACGTGAAATCAGCTACTTCCTACAACTTCAAAACAGGGAGCTGTTAACAAGTCAGGTAAATTAAACAGCAGACTCACTCCACTAACAGGCAGAGCTGTCAGGAGAAGACAGATGCGTGCAATCAGCGCGGAGCTCAGCCCAGCTCCACGGGGTCCAGGCTCCTCATCCCTGGCTTGAGGAAAAAAGCACTGACTTGCTCCATACCCGGTGGCTGCGAAGTTCCTCCAGGAGCAGATCTACCCCATGCCTTTGCTCACCCTTTGCTGGGCTGCTCTTGCACAAACCCAAGTGGGGCAGGGATACCTCTCTATGCTGCCCCATCATCCTGCTCCATTTTGGTCCCTGCAAATCCTTCAACAACCCTTAACATGAAGCATCCAAGAGCTACAGGAGAAAAAAACTCCAGAAATCACACCGTGAGCACAAAATTACTTTAAAACCTCACATTGCCCAAGATCAGATAGAGGAGGGAACAGCATTCAATTGGAGATCAAGTAGAGGGTATTGCTCAGCTGAACAAAGCCACTTTTCCTACCAAAAAACATCAAACCACGGTTACATGGGCTCACCTTCTCCCACGCGCACGGAGCTCCATTAAGCCAGGGTGTAACTCTCCCAGTCAGAGAAACTCTGGCAAGGGGAAAATGCAGCTACACTCAAATTTGTTAGGTAAATTTATTATGGATAATTTAAATACACTGCAGAACTTAGTGTGCTGTATGCATCCTTTGATAGGGCTCCACAGTGCTGTAATCAACTAGTGCTGACAATAGGAAATGCAGATTTATTAATTCTCATTTATATATTGGTTTAAATACCGTAAAGTTAAATAAGCAGACTTTTTCTTTTTTTTTAATTCCCCCTCCTTACTGCATGGCAGATCAGGTTAAAATTCTTAAGAAGAGTCACTGGCATGAACTAATTTATATAGCACTCTTCTCAAATGCTAAAAGTATTCATCAAAATTAATAATTTTTTGAGTGAAACCAGGCAAAGGCATCAGGGTGGGAGATTTCTTTTTTTCTCGCCTGACTGCTTGGAACAAAGTTGCTACAGAGAAGCATATGCCATCCTTGCACCTCCCTTGGAAAATTCTTCTGTAGCTTATTTAAAATATTTATGTGGGCACAGAAGGAACTACTCTCAGCTTTGTGTCTGCAAATAATTCCCAACAAATTATTGCAGGAGGCTTTCAAGGTTTGGGCCTTTTTCAAAGTAGTTAGGAGCCCTTTGCATAAATGTCATCTGGTTTTATTGTTTTGACACTTGCGCAATGATAAATATTGTTACTGAAAGTCAGCAAAACAGATGGATGGCTGCCTTGGCGAATTTTGTGAAATCTCATGCTAATTAAGGGACTGTCAGGAAAAAAAAAGAGAGAGAATTGAGATATTGCGTTCGCTTCCCTGACTTGATGCACGGGGATAAGGGCAGCAGCCTGACAAGTCAAACCTCCTGCAATTCCAGGGCAATCGTGCTCCATAAAAGCATCAGGTCTGCTCCACAGCACTTCCTGATGGTCCTTTTCATGAGAGCACCACTGGACTTCACAGTGCTCCCTAGTGCATCCCTATTTCTCTGCCCAAACTAATTTGCCAGCTCTTTGCCCATCCCTGGCCTCTGCCACGTGTGGCTCTGGAGTGGTGGCTGAACTGTCAACACTCAGAGAGGATGTCCCTGGAATTGTGATGCTTCAGGTGGGGAGGTGCTGCTGGGGCTTGAGGAGCATATGACTCAAGAGGCTTTGCACCTCCCCCTGTTGCTCACTTCTCAGAAACCTAGCAAGTTTTTGGAGTAATGTTGCCTTTCTCAGTGTTTTAGAGGGAGTGGATGACCTCATGGTAGAGGGCAAAAGGTGTCGGGAACTCAGTGCTAAACCAGGAGGATGATAAAACTCCCTGTGTGCATCTCTCTTGGCAGGTCCATTAGGATGTAGACCTGAGATGGCAGGACAGTTGTGGACCCAGTGATGAAAAAGCAGCTGAGGACCCCTCAGGGTCTGAGAGAACAGGGGCAGGAGAGGTCTCAGCGCTGGACAGAGGGGAAGGGAGGCAGCACCTGGTAGTCTTTAACTGAAACAGCCACAACATCAGTAAAAAGTTACAGGCTGGCACGAAATTGATTGGTTCTAGGAGGTAAAGATTGAAAAACATCAGTAGACTCCAAGGGCTGGTGGGAATGAGGTGGACCTGCCCAGGGTTTTGTTTACACTTCCAGGTTCCCACCATTAAGCAGAGGAGCTGCCAGGGTTGTTTTCCTTCCAGCAGCTTGAACTCATCTGTTTGTCTTCATCTCTATCTGCAAACAGCAGCCCAGGGCCAGCTTTGCTTTCACTTTATCCTCAGTGGCAGGGAGAGCTGCAGAAACGAGAGCCACAGCCCATCCAGCAGCATGAGGGATGGGAAACAGCTGAGAGGGGAGAGCCCTGATCCCCCGAGGAGCCCAGGTTAAATAAGCTGAGCACAGGACCCAAAGACATTCATTCTCAAGCCTTCCCACCAGCCTGGGAAAGGTGTTGAAACATGGCCAAAAGTGTGCCCTCGCTGCAGGCTCCACACCTTGCAAGCCTCCTTCTTGTGAATGGGTAAGAGGATCCTGATGACATCCTTGAAGATCCTGATTATCCTTGATAATCCTTGATGAGCATCCTTGATGCTCTGCTATACATGATTTTTTTCTGAGACACCTGAACTGTGTAATGTGGGGCAGCAAAATGCAATGGACCAGTTGCTGGTCCAGGATCCAGGAGTGGTTGTTTCAGCAATGGATCTGTCACTAACTCATTGACAAAGTTACTGATAGTTCATCAAGGATGTTAATAGTCTTTTCCATCATCAGAGCCTTTGGTTGGTTTTTCTCACAGTAGCATTATATGCATCACCTGGGCAAATAGTGCTGACAATAAAAATCCATCCTTCCCCAAAGGGAAGAGACCATTCATCACTGGGTGCCTCTGCTGTTCTGGAGGTACACATGGGTGGTTGGAAACAGGCCATGGTTCATCTCTCTCATTCCTCCCCAAATATTCCCAAGGATGTTTTAAGGAGAGCGCTCCCAGGCCTGGATTTGTTTCAGCAGTGGTTACCAGGAGAGTTTTGGTGGGATCTTCAACCTTCTGAGTTTCTCCTCCAACCAGGGCAGCGAGTGAAGACTTCAGGGAGCAATTTCTCCAACCCAGCAGGGAATTGCTCGCCAGGATGTCCCTGCATAGGTACCAGCCTGCTGTCCCATGATGAATAACCTCCACCACACTTGTGCAGTGGCAGGGGGATAACCTCCACCCTAGCCTCTTCCCCTGCAGCAGGATCTCACCTTTCCACATCCAGAATAGCCAACTATTTCCCCACTTTCATGGGGCTGTCCTAGATAGCCCCCTACTTTGCTTCCAACCCTAAAAAGACCTTCTCACTGACATCTGTGCTCCCTGCTTCTGTATTTGGTTAGAGTTCTACCACTGTTCACTCAGCAGCATTGCCCAAATACCCCCAAAATGGGCGCCAAGAATCAGAAAAGCCCAACCACTGCCCCTTCATTTGTCAGTAAGCATCTCCCGACCCTCCAGGCCTCCAGAGGACTCAGCCTTTGTAAGCTTGGCCAGACCTTTCTTGGCCTTCATGCTCCTCTTGTTGTTGCATCTAAGGCTTGCTTTTAATTTAAAAAATTTCATCGATATTTTGCATCTTTCTTTTTTTTTTTTTTTTTTTATTTCCCAGGATGCTAATATTCCTTTCAACAGACCTTGATTAATGGCTGAAACCTCAGGAATATTCCTGGTATTCACTTAGCCAGAGCAATTACACTGCAAAGAACAGCATGAGGACCCCGGTTTGACATGCAAATAGCCATGTTACACAATTAGTTGATGCACAATTAATTGGAATAACGACAAATATAGTCAAATAAGGCTGGATTTAGGCTATGTAAATCTGAGGCATACCTTAGGGTTATACAATTAAGAAAAGTAAGGAGACAACAGCAGAATCCTTCAAGGACAAAAAGCCTATTCCTGAGAAAAATGCTTTTCTCTTTAGATCCAACCTAAGAAAAACTGGCAAAATAACAGGCAAAGTGACCTGACCGTGACAAAGACTAGACAGACACACGTCCCTTACCTACAGGGGCTTGCACCGAGAATTAACCAACGCTGGCCAGGGCACCTCGCCACAGAGACAGGGGACAGGAGAGGGGAGCCCAGGAAGGGATGACCTCCTAAACCTGTTGACAGTCAAGGTTCAAAGAGGGAGGCACTCCAGAGTGGGTGTTCCTGCCCCTGCTCCTGTCCAGCAGCACCCAGGACCCTGACAGGGCTCCTCCACACCAGTCTCACAGGCTTGGCAAGGGTCAGTCACCCCCAAACCTGACCAAGCCTCACAGCATAGTTTCAATTCTGTTTCTTATCCTTTTTTAATAACCCAAGAACCTCTGAACTTTCTTGGAAGAAGAAGAAGAAAAAAAATCCCAAGAGGATCTTGCACAGCATTGCCACAATGGTCTCCACTACGACCCACTAAAAATGAGGATAAACTTTGAATGTTCATCTGTCAATTTTATTTCCCTCCCATCTGTTTCTCCCTGGTTTGCAAGCCCAGAAATGGGGAGAGGAAGTGGGATGCAAACACTTTTTTTTCCTGCAGCTGCTTCAGAGCTTGTCTTTCTGTCCTCCAGGCTGTCGGTGGTCTGTGATCCACACAGTGACCAAACCTGCACAGCCCCACGGTAACAAAATAATTAATCAGCAGGCGGGGAGCACTGGGGGCTTCCCGCAGCAGTAAAAACCCAGGACACGTTCCTCTCTGGATTGTGCAGAGGACAGGCATGCCTCAGAGTCCTTCCAACGTTCATTTTATTTTATTACTGCTTTATTTTCCAGTCTTTTTGAAAACTGCCACATTAACCCCCAGATCTTAGATATTGAGCTTAGCCGGTGTTCAAAGTTTAATTACTCTTACTGTTAATTACAGTGCTTGGAGAGAGCGCTTGCCATCCAGTCCTGGCAAGCTCTGACTCCCTGCACGTTTTTAATGACGGGTGTATTTTGGGGGGAGTTTTATGCCCTCTGATTATAGAAGCCCCTGATGGATGCTGGGTGTAGAGACACCAAGATGTCTGAGAGCATCCCAGGATGCCCCCAGGCAAGGTCCTTGAAATGTGGCAGTAAGGAATGGAGTTGTCCCAACCCAGTCTACAATCCTTTTACTATTCCTGGTACCTTTGTCCATGGGCTTGGATGACCACTTTGGGTTTTTCCTGGTCTCTATTTAACCTTTAGTCCTGCTGTTTCTTACTCATCTTCCCAAACACTTCTTTTCTCCAAGTTCCCATCAGACAGACCTGCAGAGTGGATCCCAGTATAGCTGAAGCAAATTAATTTAAAAATTGGATAGGTTTGCAGAAAACTTTTTGGCATGCTTCACCAGCTTGTGATATTCTGGATATTTTCACAGGCTTTAGATATCCACTTATTCTTCTGTCTTGATCAGTAGTTATGTGTCATAACATTACTCCATTGGTAGGAGAGGGAATTAATCAAACCCTATAAAACATTCTCCACGTTCAGTCTCTTACTGGGGTTCTATTGGGAAACAAATGATCCTTTAGGACTTAAATCAATGTCCATTGAGCCAATATCCTTCACGTGATTTCAGTGGGGTTTGGATCAGCTCTTTAGCATGCACATTATTACAGTAAGTGTTATTTATCTAGAGATGATATTTAGCCTTGAAAAACGATCAGGAAAATTTTAAGCAGCCAAAGACAAATTCTACTTGATCACACATACAATAATGATTGATGGTAATGGAAAAAAACAAATGCTGTAATGATGATTTACTTGCCTGTCAAAAAAAATCAGTCATCCTAGAATTGTGCCAAGCTTATGTGGATATGTACACAAACACACATGTATAGGTACGTATGTGATGCTGGGAATGCACACACGTGCTCTGGGGCTGGAGAACACAATGACAAAGAGTCTCTTGCATCATCTAAAATATAATTCACAAGGGTGGCAGCAATACTTTGCAGAAGGATGAGGAGAGGAAGCATCTAATTATCAACATGTGCCATATGAGCTCGTCGCTGGTATGTAGGAAAACATACAAAACACGTATGCTGAGGCCTCATTTCACACTGTAAGTTAAACCCATCTATTTTTAAGCATGGACAGTCTGACCATATTTCATCCCGGGGATTTCTGGTGGTACGGAATGGGGCTGATTTTGCAGGACTCCAGTGTCATCTATGTACTGTCACATATTTGAAGTAGATGTGCAATGTGTTTGATCCAATGTTTATTTTGCCAGCTGGGCTGTGGGGGTTGCTGCTATCAAACATTTGGGCTCCTTGCTGTGGGGAGGGGGCGCTTTGTGGGTTTTTATTTGTTGGGGCTTTTTCCCCCCACAGCAAAATTTCAGGTAGTTTCAGGTCATTAATGCTGGTCCTGAACCTCCCCTCACATTTGAAACCATCACGAGGGCACAGGAGTGGATGATACCACCCCAAGATTTCTGTTTCTTTACATAAATCAAATTCTTTTACAATCCTTCAACATAACACATTAAAATATGCCTGTCTCACCCGCTCTCTCCTGGCAGCGTTCTCCCGGATTGCCTGCGAGAGGAGTGGAGACCCCGGGGAATTGTTTAGCAGCGATTCACTGGGTCAGTGTATTAGAACAGACTCAAGTCTATCAGCCAGATGGTGACTTCAGAAAAAAATTGACACACCATTTCAAACTGATTTCACGCAAACCCTCCTGAGGGGAGCCAGTGGGAATCCAGCAATCAGATCTGTTGTGAATAAATATTACAAAATTGTCAATTACAAAAGGGATGTTTAAAATGTTTGACTGATTTAGAAGCCTATTCATTCCTTGCCTTATGCTTGGATGACGGATCTTTCAATATCACTGACTGATTGATTCTCTTGGCCAGACAAATCTCAGCTTTTAATTTTTTTATTGGATGAAGTTACTGTCCTGCCTTTCCAGGCTTTTACGGTAAACAGGCATCCAAGATAAAAGCTAAGCCAGGTACAATTTGGAGCATGATGTCTTCTACAGATAGCAGCTTAAAAATGAGCATTGGACTTAATAAGGTTATCAGGTCTGCACACTTTCAAAGCTACACAGGACTGAGATCTCTCATGGGTAAATTTAATCAATGTACATGCAAATGTCTGCTTTAGCAAAGAGAATTTGGAATATTTTTCCAAGCTATACATGATCATCAAGTTAGATATTCAGCTGAAAAGGTATTTGCCTCACATTGCAACTCACATCAGAGACAATTTTTGCCATCCTGACACCCGTGTGACTGCTGTCGATCCATCACTTGCTCCGGCCTCATTTCTTTGTCTTGAACTGCACATCCAGACGAGTTATTCCCATCTCAGCAGGGCTCACTGAGCCTTTCCCATCCTTGGCCACCCTCTCCTTCCATCGGACCAGAGCAATCCACGGTCAGTTTCCTTTGGGCCACCTGAGCCTGTTCCTGAAATGCTGCAGCTTCCTCATCATAGACACTTCTGTTTCCAAGGCATCTTTGATTTTATCAGCACTAGTGGACCACTCTCTGCTTCCCTCTGATGGACACCAAATCCCTGATATGGTCACTGTTCACTCCTGAGTTTTTTGAAATTTTTTTTCCATCTCTGAGGTGGCTTAATTTATTGTCCCAGGATGGTGTTACCAGTTGTCTCTGTCTTTAGATCTTCATATAGCAAAGCTCACCTCTGACTGAAGCTGTTGTTCCCACGTGGCTTTTAGCTGGTCTGTGCAGGTCACTCTCGCCAGTCCTTTGCTCCCACCAGATGGAGATACGATCACTGGAAAGGATAATGAGGCATAAATCAAAGTTATTCCAGAAACAGAATTTCAAAGGAGTTTTCAGGATGAAAATTAAATGTATAAAGCTTTATTAGTGTAGTATTATCTAACTGTACCCAGATTGTGGTAAAGGATATGTGATTTATAGAAATTTATATACTATGTTTCCATCCTAGATTTATCTCCATTTCTGAAGGATTATAGCACTTTCCAGCAGTCCTAACATTTCTTCTATAAACAGATAAATCTCTTTTTAAAAAAATCCAGATCCCAAGCCTCGCCTCTCCAGATTATATGTACAATTCAGCCATCAGCCTGAACCCAAGCCAGGCCTGGAAGAGCCTTTCTTGGCAAATATTTGTCCACCTTTTTAGAGATTTGGTTTGCCTGACTCGGAGGTGCTCTGGACACAAGCGGCGATGTGTGGTATTTATATTGCCTTTCACTCTGCCCCTGCTCCCTGTGCAATGGCCGTAGGCAGCTCTGAAGAGGAAAGAGCCATAAAAGCTGATATCTCTGCCCAGGAGGGACAGAAGATGACCTCGCATCTGGGTGACATCTGTGGGCTCTGCCCCTCTTGCTCTAAATACCTGCTGTTCCTCAGCATGGCTGCCCTGATCTTTGCTGAAACACCCCATGACTTTGGGACAATGTGGGTCATGCTGGTTCATGAGAAACCCTTGCTGCAGACCCTCTTGCCTTGGGCACACATCACCCTTCCCAGTGCAGTTGCACTCTAGTGTGCAACTTCACTTCTCCTTCTTGGCCCAGAGACGTCACTGACCCACCGGTACCCCCAGCCCTGGCTTTGTCTTTCCTTGAAATTGTATCTGGCTGCCCCCTCAGCAAGGCCTGGGAGAATCACATGTTTTGCAATGGCAATGTCATGGTGTGGCAGCCCCAGGCAGCCCTGGGAAGCTGAGATGGACCCCAAGTCCCTCTGGCACTGGGGGCATCTCCTTACCACCACCCCTTTCAGCTCTTTGTGTCTGTCCCTGTGGTCCCCCAAGTGCTCACCCACTGCTGGTTCCTTGGGGTGAAGCTACAAGCCAAAGGCAAATGTGTACATGATTTGTGTGGCTGTGCTCAAGGTTTTCCTGCTGAGGTCTGAGGCCACTCTCCAACCTGCCTGGCCACCAGGGCCATGCTCTTCCTTTAACGTCCTTCCCAGGCACCAGAGAAACTCTTTGGTGGCAATAGATCTCTGCCATCAATCTTCTGCAGAGCTCCTCCTAGTCAGACCTCTCAGAGGTTTCCCAAACCCCTGTATGCCTCTCGAGCTCTCTCCCCAGCCTTCCCCATACCCTGCTGGGGCCCTGCCACATGGAGCTTCAGACAGCATCCAACCTGCTTGCCTGGGAAACTGCCTACCAGGGGGACCGGTGGAAATAGAGACCCGGGGACATCAGATTGAGTTGCAGGGTCATTATTTCCAGAAGCCTCTTGATCGGTGGTATGAAAGACAACAACAAAGGTCATCCTGAACTTTAAACTCAACACCATGCCCCATCCCCCCAACAAAGCACTTTCCACCCAGGCAATAAATCTTGCCCCGATGAGAGAAAGATCACAATTTCCAAAGTGCAGATCCTTCCCAGACATCAACTTCATCATCCGAGCCTGTGTTCATCCAAGGGAGACACCCAAACACTTGGTTTTGAAGCTCTTACCCACCTCAGCCAGCTTCTTTACCACCACAAGGCATTGGGTGATGCAGCCTTGGTCCTGCACTGGGCTGTTTCTGCAGCACAGCAGGGCACAGGGATGGGTCTGAGAAGCTTGGTTGTGGGGAGCTAGAGACATACACAGGATCACTAAAGGGACCTGGGTCTACCTGTCACCTCAAAGACAGGAAGATGCAACATCAGTTTTCTCCACCTCCATGCTTCAGGGGGATTTTACATCCCAGGGAGTATTGAAGGCTTGTTGGGGGATCAGTGTCCCCAAATCACTGCTGTGCTTTCGAAGTGTCTCTCTCCATGGTGGGGGGGGCGGCATCTTTACAATATCTGCTCTTTGCACACGAAGAGACGTCGCTTGTAGCAAAGAGAAACACTCAAAGGACAAGAAAATAAGTCTCTTGCCCCAGAAACGCTTCCGCCCAAAACATTCGGATTTGGGTCAATATTCTGGAGAATTTCTAACAAAATGATGCAGAATTTTTCCTCTGAATGGCAATCTGAAATCACTTTTGTCAGCCACTGAAATTGCCTTGCACCCTCCTAGGTTGTCTCTGAGGTTTCATACTCTTGCATGCTCCCTCTTTCTTTTTTTTTCTTCCTTTCCTATAATAAGATTTATTATTGGGTTATTCTTCATGGTATATTAGCCCTTAGCCAGAGTCGGTGCTGACAGAAATGTTAGTCATTTGGGCTCTGCTTAACCTGCTAAGAAGAACTGAATTTACAGAATGGGACGAGGCTTTTTATGATTTCATTCCAGAGCCAAATCAGATAAGAATAATTATCCTCTCCTGGGATATTAGGCAGCACCTCCCCAGGACCGGCAGCTGACAGCTGTTTTATTGGTTGAGTCACTTGGGTCTGGAGTCGAGGATTAATTGTTCATGTGTCCGGGTGGCTCCAGGAACAACAGTGAAAGGTTCTTTCTGGAGATGGGAGATAATTTATTTTCAATTGTTTTCCTGCACATGATTTCAGTGGACAAGGCGAATTAAAAATAAAATTGCATAAATAACCCTGCTCCCACCATCCTTCGCATCTGTTGTTAAACACTGGCTTGTGCATTTCAGATCGGGAGGTCTTTAGCAGAAACAAATGAAATATGGGAGGAGAAATACTCTCTTTCCAAGGCAAGTCCAAGTCCACTTTGCCACCAAACGTCCTCTCTGACCGACCCGTGAAGGCAGTACCCAATGCCCACCCCTGCCCTTCCTTGGCACCCACCCCTGAACGCCTTTATTCAGAATTAATTTACTCCTGCCTATCACCTGCTTGAGATTATTCTAATGATAATGGCCACGATCCAAAGCAAATTAAAAACCAGTGGTGAGGCTCTCCCTGACTTCAGCAGCCCTGCACCAGGCTGAGCACAGCCTCATACAAGCCACGCGGGCAGGATTTGGCCCCCCCCTTGCTGGGGACACACGCTGTGCCTCTCTGATGGGCAGAAGGGGCCCAGGATGCGGGTGAGGGAGGCAGTTGCCTGGAGCAGCGGGGGCTTGGGCAGCACAACACCCCCTGCCCAGCTTGCCTGCATGGCTCTGCCAGCACTGGGGCAGCCAGTGATGCTTCCTCACCCACCCAGCCCCAGGATGCAAGCAGCAGTAGCAATAAAAGTCTCCCATTCTCCAAGGATTTGTTGTCTGTTTTCTACCCAGCACCTCTTCTCCTCCAGCTTGTGGAATGTACCTGCCCATGGGTTGCATTTTGGCTGGGTGCTGAGGAGGGGAAGCATCTCCAAGGAGGATTTGGGGCTAAGGTTTGCTGCTGGGCATTGCAGTTTGCTTGAATGGGATGGGGCCTGTCCTCTAGCCCTCTAGCAGAGCTCACCCCAATGCTCCCACAGTTTTGTCTCATTCTGCAAATGCTATGCCTCAAACCAGGGGAGATGTTCTGGGAGAAACAGCCAGGCTGTGTATGGGAAGAAATTTAAAACCAGTGTTTCCCATTCCCTCTGACATCTTAATGTTATGTCCAAACCCATGGTACAATTGCTTTGGAGGCCAGGGAATTTTAAGTGCATCCCAAGAAGAGGAAAAAGACTCAAGCCAAACCATCCCTGGGGTTCACTGAGGGAGCAGGAGGTCTTACAGCTCCAGAGAAGGATGGGTCCTTGTGGTGCTGTACTTTGAACACAGGGGAGCAGCCCCTGACACCAAATATGAGTCAGTGAGGACCAGACAGAGCCATGGGGACCACAGGCAGGTATAAAATGCACCAGCTGTTGACTTTTCACTCAGTGTTAGAGTATGAAACCACATGGATACACAACAACTCCCAATCAGCCTTGGGCTGAGGTCCAGGTGCTGCTACAACCTGAGGATTGGTGGCCTTTTCTCTCCAAGGCAGACAATTCTCTTTTCCTTTACCATGACCTTCGTGCTCAGCTAGTGGAGGTGGGTGCAGAAGGTGAAGCTCAGGATTTCTGCACTTTGTCAATAAACTGGTGTGCACCTTGCCAGTACCAACTCCGTCCTGCCTCAGGAGACATTTCAACGTTGTCTTAGTGCAAAATATGGAGGGAAAATATCAATGTGCCTAGAGACAGGAATACTTTAAGATTACATCACAGTAAACATGGAGGAGGAACCATCTCCAAGTTTCTGCATAAGCCAGGGATATACCTGTATGCTGCCATAGCCCCCAGCACTTTTCCCCTATAGCAGATAAAGGAGCTGAGGACTTTGAGTGCACAGAAGAGAGGCTGGACAATATCCAGGCTTGACACAAAGCGAACAAAACTCCTGCTGAAGCCAACAAGCATCTTTGCCCACTTCTGCCAGGGCTAACTTTGTCCCTGAGGCTATTACCCAGGGGCTCTCAGGCGGGTCGGGCGCACAGTGCTGATCTGTCAGATGAGGAAGTTATGAGGAAGCAATGGAGTGTCACAAAGGGATTGAAGAGAATTGATACGTGAGCCCGGATAATTATGAGGTTGCCAGTCCGGTGTCATTTCACGGCTGGGCTGGCTCTTTGTGGTGTATGATACCCATCAACGCAAAAATGGAAATGAAGATAAATGGGGCAATGGCAGAAGCAGTTAGATCTATCTTGCAGGCTGATTGCTGAAGCTCTCTGTTGATTGAGGAACAGGACCCTCCATCAGCAACAAGGGGTGAACTCGTGAGTCAGAAAGCGACTTCCTACAATCTGCTCTGGGATCCACAGTTAGCTCTTGAGCACTATGGTCACTAGGCTGAGCAATTTTAAGAAAGTAGTTTGCCAAACTATATTTTTCCAAGGTAAAGCTGTTGCTCTGCTGCTTCTGCTTTGCATGTTCTAGTGAGCGCCATGGGCAAGGCTCAAGTAGGACAGCGATGCAGTTGGGCTAGGAGGACACAAGGGAGTGATGAAGCCATGGGGTGGACATTTTAAGATAGATGAGAAATAATGTGAGCTAAGATAGAGAGTCGTAGAGGATGTCACATGCAATAAAAAATGCAGGAGGAGCAAAGACTTAATTTCAGAGGAGGAAGAGAAGAAATTTTTTACGTGCAGGAGAGAGCTTTCTCTGAAGGGTCCTTCTCTACTGATCTGAGTCTCAGTAAACAGGACACTGAGGCTCAGCTGGGCAGTGTGACTTTCTCAAGGTCACTTCAGTTCTTCCTTCCTTGGGAGGGGAGTGTGGACTGTGAAAAGATAATTTGCAGCAGCACATGTTGCATCATCCTGAAGCTGACCTACACTCACTGAATTTGTCCCTACAGCAGTTGTAGACAGGCATCCCTGAAAAGTCAGAGAAACAAAATTTTAGAGGAGGCAAGATGTTTCCTATAGAAAGAGAGTTGTAGGAATTACAAGAAGATGAGGAACAGCAGAAGATGCTGTGGACTAAAAAAATGATGCTGCCTATAAACAGATTTAGATAAGGAAATTGCTGTTGCATGTACACAGCTACTCATAGCCTGGCAAACTCACACCAGTGCTGACAATGGAGACCCACTGTGGAGGTTCTGTCTACAGAGAGGTGCCAGAAACCCCAAGGCAGTTGTGGAGGGACAAGTGGAGGAGGGGTGGAAGCTCTAAGGATGGTTTTAAGGGAACAAGTATTTTTATTATTATCTCCAGCCCCCTGCAAAGGGAAGCGATGCCAAACAGATGATGACACGATTTATTTGTGAAAGGTGGTGCCCTCACCATGCATGAGATGTCCAGGAAATAAAGTCTCTCAGATCTCAATTAGCAATGAGATTCCAGTGATAACGAAGCACTGATTGCTGCCTCAACCTGAGGAGAGTGAGACCTGATTAGGGGAGTAGTAGAGGGTGTCTCTGTAAACATGGCCAAATCCAGGGCAAAAGTGTTGGGCTGACATTACCTGTTATCCTCCACATCTCCCCCCACTTCCATGAGCTGAGAACATGTGGGAGCATTAACTCATATTCACTGCATGGTCTGTGCAGAGAGGATGTCTTTTTGGACTCGGGAGATGGACATTTGGGGAACAAGCACTCACAGTGAGTGTGCATGGTGTTTTACAGATCTTGGTGTGGATGCTGCTCTGTATCCACGTCAGCCAGGAAAGAGAAAGGCTTAGGTCAGGCAGAAGAGCACTAAATGAAATACAACTGCACAGAAATCACCACCCCACCCCACATCCTGCTCAAGATAAGGGGAAATTTGAACATCCTCTGAGTTTACAACACTAAACTCAGTGAGGAGCACTTGGGGTCCCATCTTGCCTCTGCAAAGAGGAGCTCTGCTGAGAACAGAAGATAGAGTGTCCGTATTACAAGTCTAGAAACATTTAATATGAAGGCCAGCAGCTCCAGATGGTTCCTTCGTGAAGCATAACTAAGACGTTGACAAGGGATTTAAAAACTTTGCCACATCAATGCAAGAAATTGGAACTGGATGCGGTTTTATTGGAAATGTGGGGGCTTCCCATTTTCATGTTCAATAGAAAATTTAAAGATTGAAAGGAAGGCTCTCTAGGGATGGAAAATCTCCTCCAGTTCACCCCACGGCTGACAATGGGATGATAGCTTTTCAAACCAGGGCTGAGACCTCCCCTGGGAGGCAAAAATTGCAGGAGCAAGGTCAAAAGGTTAAAGCTTAAATTTAGGAGAATTGTTTTCCTCATTACTTTTTAATTTCACACTTTGAGAGAAGAGTTTAATAGCACAAATTTGGGGAATATTTCCATTTGCCCCGTTAGGAGGTAGTTGCATGCAATGGGTGCAAACAGTGCTCCAGGGTTTTTGCTCCCTTCCTGGCAGAGCAGTGGTGGGAAGTTGGTGGGTTGAGGATGAAGAGATCTCATCTGCTCCAACTCACCCTGTGACCTGGGAACAAGTTATTTACCCTCTTCTGTTTTTTCTCCCATGTGAGAAAAAGTGCAAAACAAGTGACAGTAGCCGGAAAGGGCTGACAAGTCCTTGGTGTGGTCCTCCTCAGCAGAGCTCTAGACTGTGTCATGCCCCTGATTTCCCAGGAAGGTGGTGGGACACTCATGCCTGTGCCTCAGCTTCTTTGGCTGTGGCAAAGCTGTGCTGGCCCCGGGGTGAGGAGAATGGCTCCATCCCAGCAAAGCAGTGGTAGCACCAGGGAGGACACAGTGTTGAAGTAGCAGCAGCACCTTCAGCACTGCCCACCTCTTGCTCTCTTTTGACTTAATTTACCACAGAGCATCCTGGCACCTACAAAACAGACTAGAGACATGTTAATAAATCAGGTGGCTAACAGGTCTTACAGCTACCGTAACAAAAGCAAGTGGGAGAAAGTTGGTAGCTTTTATTTTATTTTTTTTCCTGCAGATCAGATGCAAACCTCCTCTGCTCAAATCCTCTGCTCTTAATATGGGACACTGCCAGTTTAAGAGGGGGGCAAAGCGGGGATTTCCGATGCAAAATTCAGGACAGTCAAGAGGCAATGTAATAATTGTCAGTCCAGAGAGCATCCTGGTGCACATGTTCGGAGGATAAGAGTGTCACCAGAGTCTATTGTCTGTCCCCTCTCTGTTAAAGTAGAGATAAGGCTGGGATAAATCTCACTGGGACATTCTGCCCTATGATGTTATTTCATGCCACATCACCTAATAGGTGTATTTTCACACTGCTTGCTACTGCTGTGAGGCTCTGCAGCTCCTAGCCAGGCTGACAATCTCACTATATGGAGAATGGAATAGTGACGGCTAATTGATTTTACAGCAGTACCGAAGGACAGACAATGAAAGTACCATCAATTTAATCCACTATTTAATGGTTCCAATTTAGCCTCTGTAAATGCTCACTAAACTAATTTCTCTGGGTTCAGCAATCTGAAAAGCTATCATATCTCTAATCTCCTTCAATATATTCATCTGGAAAAGGGAATTTAGCCAATTCTGATGTGCGGAGATGATCTGTTAGCACAGTGTAAATGTTTATAACACGGCAATCTAGTTCGTTTATAAGGATATGAAAAGTTTTATTGGGGAGGGCACTGAAGTGGAACCACGGGATAATAGGCAGTTACCCAGCAGTCTCTGGGAGCCAGGGAGCGGGCAGGCATGCAGAAAAATACTAGGATTTACTTTAATCCCAAATTGTAAGCTAAAGTTCTGCCCAGTACATGATGCACCTGGGACTGCTGGAACAAAGAATTGTCTCCCGTCCCCCCGTGACCCAGCCTTTCACGCTACACCATGATAGCAACAGTCATTTTGTTTCCTCCAAGAGGCTGAAAATTAGTTTAGTTTTAGCACATATACATCTCCTTGTCCAACTGAGTAGCTAGTGGGCAGCTAGTCTTGAGGGCACTTTCTCTCCTGTAAGGTTTGGGGGATTTGTGTTTTGGCTTTTGGGGTTTATTACAGAGTTTTGGATTTTCCTGGGTTAAGTCTGATTGCTCCCAAGCCCTGGACCCCACCACTGATCCTCTCCAGCTGCCAGGGTCCCTCTGCTACTTATTCAGCTCCCAAGCAGCCCTCAGACTGTCTTGAAGTCAAGGTGGAGTTCTGTCCCCTGTTGCAGTAGAAACAAGACCTGCTAATGTGTCTTTAGAGGGGAAAATTCCCTTGAACATAAATGTTTACCTCCAGCAATTCTTCTGTACCTCCTCTCCCTTGGAGGAGGGTCTGTCTTAGGTCCAGGTACAAAAACTAGAATTTACCACTGGTCCAGAACAAAGTTTGAAGTCTGGACTTCATGCTAGCATCATCCCACCCCCTTTGTTGCCTGTATTGTGAAGATAACAGAGATACTGGTATGTGCGGGTTCTGCTCCAGGAAAATGGTGGCTGTTACTAAAGCTGCTGTGGACACTGTGAACATGACACAAATCATTTCTTGTATTTAGAAATTTTAAAATTCAAGATTATTGCAGGGGAGGATGTTCACTTTTGTAAGCAATCCACAGTCTTAGAGTTTTGATGGTAAGAAGAAAGAGATGAAGCCTTTCACCCCATCACAAGAGAGGGGGATGACAGTGAAATAGTCTCTATGCATTTTTAAATTTTATTTTATATGTTTCTACCTTTTCTCTAATAATTGCCACATGTCGGTATGATCCCAGGAGAGGATCTACCCATGCAGACACACACAGGCCTGTTTCTGTGTGCAGATGCATGGGAGCAGCTCACATCATGTCAGAGGAGCTCTTCATGCCCAGCTTGCCACCACCGTGCCTGCTTTGTCACTCCCTGGCATTTCAACAGGACCTGGCAAACCCGTATGGGCATCCAGGAGTGGGGCTGGCATTAACTGTCCTGGGCTGTCAAATGTCTTTTATGGGAAGAGCACTTCTGGACTGCAGTGGCTTTGTAGTTTGACCATCTTTTTTTTCCCTTTTAAATTCAAAGACAATTCCACAAATGAGCTTCTGCTTGATTAGTGTTTTAATGAATATATCTGGATACACCACAAGTCCACCAGCCGTGACTCCAGAGCCACAGGCTATGCTATCCAGATGCTGCCTTTGTGCTGTCAGTTCGGGGTGTTAATGTCAGACACGCCAAGGGAGCGAGAAGGGCAATAGTCAAGGAATAAGCGTCCTGTGAGACCACAATTTTCCCCGGACCGGACTCTCCAGCTTCAGTGCAGGCACTGCAAAGTCCAGATGGGTGATGAAAGGCACTGGGCTGTGCTCCTGCCTGACTGGGACCCTGTACTGGGGCAGCTGGGACCCTGTGCCAGTGAGCAGCCCAACCCAACACTCCCAGTCCGGGCAGCCCCTTTGCTGGAGCTGCAGCACAGATTAATTGGCTCCTGTTTGTTGGCTGCGCTGTGGACGGAGCGAGGGCTGCTCGTCAGGAGTACTTTGGATGGGGAAGTCCTGAGCAAGGTATCCTGGACTGGTCCCTGGAAAGGGACACCACACGAGATGGTTCATGGCAGCAGGGCACATTTTTTTTCCCTTGTAAATTATATTTAACATTCCAGAGAACTATATTGCATTTGGTGTTAGGGTTTATGAAAAAATCTGTATTTAACTTCAAGCCCTGGTAAACATCTTTGCTTATGTTGTTATGTGATTCTTTATTTGACTATTTCGATTTAATTTCACAGTTCATATACCTTAAAGTTTTGATTTTTTCTCCCTCCCCTCTCATTCAGGGAGAGCCGGGGCTGGCCAGGGGCTCATTGGCCTGTGCTGAGCTCTCACAGGGTGGATGATCCTTGCCTGCCCCCCCCATCCTCACCCCTAGAGAGGCACCTGAGCACAGGGTGCAGCCAGGAGACCCTCAGAGAATGGGGAGACTCTGCATCTGAGCCTACTGTCATCCTGAGTGGCTTTCAAGAAGCCAGTCCTCAGAAATGAGCCACTCCTGGGAATTCCTAGGGCTTTCCCAGAGGGGAAATGCTTAGGGCTGAATGTGGGTCAGCCCAATAGGGGTTGTCCTGGGGACCTCATCCAAGTCAGGTGCCAGGAGTTCATCTCAAAATCTGTTGAAGTCTAAGGGAGGTTTTCTGCTGGCACCAATGGGCTCAGAATCATGCCAACAAATGCATCTGTCGCAGCTCCAGCCCCCACAGAGGGATGAAGGGGAAGATGAAGAAGCAAAAGGATGGCAGCAATAAATGCTGTAGGAAACCTTAAATATGGAGCTCAGTGGCAAATCCTGTCTAGTTGGCCTCCAGGTGCTAGGGTCTGGCCAGTGAGCACATGGATTATTTTGATAGCATGACATAGATCAGTACCTTGGGTTTGTGTTGCTTCCACCACCGGCTTCATCCTCCCAGTCTCATCAGGGACATTGCACGTTCACCACCTGGGAATAACCCACCCAAATTCTCCTGCAGCTCTATGGCAAAGGGAAGAGAAATGCAGAAGTTTGTCCCACTTGGATAATTCACTTAAAGCTGGTGAGGCTGCTGCTCAGAAGACAAGAATTGGTGGTCTTGGATAACTATGGAGATTTCTGTAGTTCTGGTTCTGTTTAAAGGTTCTATTTAAAAGGCCTTGCTTCCCTGTTTATCCACTCTTCCCATAGGATTGTATCCCTTCAGACCCAAATGCAGCAATGCCTTGGCAGCTAATACAGCCACAGCTGTACATCCACGTCCCACCACAATTTACAGAACTCCATTTTTAACTTCAGCTTGTGTTTAAATTGTCTGGTTGATGATATTGTAAAAAAAAAATGGATTTAGAGTTTTTTTGGGTCTGATTTCCTTTTCACGCATGGATTTTTCCTCTGATTTTTGTATAGACAAAACCCAATGCAACACTGCTGAATTAGCATCTGTTTTAAGAAGACCTCGTGGAGGAGAAGTGACCTTGTGGGTAATCCCATGCACACAGGCCACACCAACAGGACACAACACCTTGGCATTTTTGGCCAGATGGACTTTTTTTTCAGCCTTGTATGTGGGTCCTGTATACAGGAGACTTCCTATTTACTCCATCCTGCCTGGCTCACCAAATAATCACTATTTGCATTTCAAAGGACTTTCCCACAAATGTATATGTCACCCTGATACACAACTTCATTTCCTTTGGGTGCTCTAGACTGTAAGTTCCAGTCTTGAATATGAAAATCCTGTCCTGGAATGCCAAAGGTCTCAATAAATCCAGCAAAAGGAAAACGTTTTGTATTATTCTTGAGTGAAATCAAAACAGACATAACTCTTGGTCAGGAAATGCACCTCTCCAAAGAGGGGGAGGTTAAACTACATCCAGAAAGGGTGAAAGAAATTGTATCTTTGCCTTTCTAAATGAGGAGTCATGCTCTACTGCTCATCTTTGTACAAAATTCCCATTGACACCAATTTCACTTATTTATTGATTGTTTTTTTATGTGCTCAATGCCATAGCAACGGGCTGCATTCCATAAATTAAATGCAACATTGCATTAAGTTAAACTTCTTGCGATGGAGAACACACACAGCACCCAACCCTGGGCTGCTCCCGAGCGCTGATAAATAAAACAGCAATTACCCAGAACTGAGCAAACGCTGGCAGAGAATTGTGAGAGACAGTCGGTTGGCACTTCTCTTGGTGGATGTGCAGAGGCACCTCCATGGCACACACGTGCAGGCAAAGTCACACAGAGCGTGATCCATCACGGAGCGAGGCCCTGAGTCTGCAGTCAGCGGGAACGTTGCTCGGCTTGCTGCTGGTGTGATCCTATTTAGCTCCAAGCTACTCCTCACATGTGTAAAATTAAGCAAATGAGCAAAGAGAGAAGTCCTGGATCATCAGAATAACTACAGCTCGTCTGCATTTATGGGTGTCATTCATTTTAGTGACATCATTGCTCCATGGTAACGAGTATATTTTAGATTAGAGAAATAGATGGCATGAAAAATAGATTAGTTTTATTTAGATAGATTATATCATTATATAAATAGATAGACCACTCTATTTCTACTCATCTTCCACCTCCTGGTTAATAGGACATAGTTTTATTTATAGATAGAGAGGCAGGAAATGTTTCTATGTAAATGTTTCATAACTCTGTTGTATCTCTGTGGTTTATTTTAACAGGTCACCCAGACAGTACCCACCCAAGCCAGGTAATATGTCTGTGCAAAACGGAGAATATTTTGGGATTGTCTAGATGAACACAAAGTTGGGGAGGCTCCAAGAACCTCATATGTCAAATGTGGGAGATTAAGGACTAAAGCCAGGTCCTGGAGGGACATCCAGGGAACTTCAACCCAGGGAATTACTTATTTGAGCTGCACTGAAAAATCGCAGGAGTTGGGAAGAGAGAGGATGAGGTCTTCTGTCTGTTCAAGCTGAGCAGACACTGAGCAGCCAGGACATGCCATGCTGTCCCCATTGCATGGTTAGAAATGCAGAGAGACCTCATGTGCTGTTGGAGGGAGGATCCTGCCCCACCAGCAGGTCCAGTCCTGAAAGTGGGACTCACCAGATTGTTTGCTGGTGACACCTAGATGGCATTTTGGGTACCCGTGCAGGAAGGGATCCTGCTGACATCCCAGCCTCGCTTTCCCCCTTTCCACTCTTAGAATGGTACAAGCAGCACCCAAACCCCCTTTCCCCCACAATCTCCCACCCCAAACCCTCCCCCGTAAAGAAACACATCCCCCCCTCATCCAACCGCACCCCATCTCCAACAACCCCAATGAGACCGAAACCACCACCCAGGTGGGCTGGGGCATTTATTGCCCTAAATAAAGCAGCCAAGCCCAAAGCACCCAGGGGCTCAGGCTCATCCTCCCTCCACGCAGGGTGCTGGCAAGTGGGGCGCGGGCGAAGCTGCCGCGGCACCTTCCCTGCGCGGCTCAATTACAAGCAGACAAGGCAGTGTCACATGTGATTCACAATGTCGATTTCATGCTCACGGTAACCATTTACGAAAGAGCTGCGGAGGTTTTACATTTGATAAGAAATCAACAGTGTTTGTGTTTGTAAAAGACCGATCACGGAGTGTGACAGCTCCAAGAGATTGCTGCGGAGCATTGACTGCACGTCTGTAGCCTGTCATGGACCCATAAGTATTTATTTCAAATGGTGGTGGGTTGTGGAGGTTTGCTTTTTTTTTTTTTTCCCCTTAAACCAGGGTGTTTGAAAATAAACTGTCAGTCTCTATTTACAGCTGAACAAGTAGAAAATACAAGGAATTTTAGGTTAAATTGTCAGTTAACAGAATTCAAAATAGAAAAAAATATGTATGGCGCTTGCTGGTTTATTACCCTCTGGAAAGAGAGTATCGTTTCTAAATTTAGGGATACAGATGTCTCTCTTTCAGGAAACAGGTTGCCTATATAGCATATTTGAGGTGCCTTTATCTTCCTGAACCCACCATACTTTGCCTACTCCAGCAAATTTGCATCCAATTCCTACAGCATTGGCTGGTAGGGGCCTGGATGCAATCCTAGCTAGAT
Source organism: Brachypteracias leptosomus (assembly GCA_013401335.1). NCBI lineage: Eukaryota > Metazoa > Chordata > Aves > Coraciiformes > Brachypteraciidae > Brachypteracias > Brachypteracias leptosomus. The sequence goes on from VYZX01006341.1 coordinate 1,093,753, forward strand.
GGTGTAAATCTGAGCTTTTGGATAGAAATGCTCTGGATTTAGCAACAGAGCTGAGATGAGGGTCTGGCCCCTATATCCAGGATCTAACAGAGTTTTGAAGCCAGGTGACTGGGGCCAGATACTCATTTTGGAGACATCTGTGTTTCTTGAGAGAGCCTAGACACAGAGGTGCTCTTTGCTTTTACATCAAAATAGCAGCCTCTTGCATACTCATTAAATGACTTGTCCCTGCCTGAGTTTCTGAATCTCTTCTCCACATGAAGGAAGAGCCTACATCAGTTTTTGGTGACTTTTCTTGTCAGCTTCGTGATGCACACCTAGGTACCCAAAGAAGACAGACAGGTTCAGGTGCAAATTCTCCTGCATACTTTCCATGCCCGGGTCACCCCATTTCTAAACTCAATATAGGTCTGCTGAACCTTACCCAAGCGAGTCCGAAAACTTCCCAGTGTCTGGAAGGAGCCAGAATAGGAAGTACTAATATATACTGGGACTCACACATTTTACCAGAGTATACATAAGATAGGTGGGAGCTCTCCCAACTGTGAATGTCCAGCTCCAAAAAGCAATTAGGAGCCAGATTTGAACTCTATCAGTCAGTTACTGCCTATAACTCAACCCCTGTTGAGCACCCCCAGGCACGAGCTTTCTCAAAAACACAAGAGGACAGGTGCTATCATATACTAATATGTGTTTCATTTCTTGATGGATGCTCTGGGAAGTGAGCAGCATCAGAGGAAAGAGAAGAAAAAGAAATATAAAATGAAATATATATATTGGGCCAGGACTTGGCTGGAATAAATCCAAGCATCTCACAGTTCAGTGGAGCAACATCAGTGAGCCCTGACTGAGGATGTCTCCCTTTTAACACACTTTACAGTCTGCAACCATGTTGTGGAGAAAATCATAGACCCAGAAGGAAATAATTCTCTGCTCCATCAGGTCATGGAGTCTTGGATACCACTATGGAAAGTCATTGGCTTTGTTTGAATTCCTCCAGTTTTCCACCCAAAATCCTTCCTGTGAAGTCTGTCCCAAAGTTTCCATTTCAGCCTTATGTTCTCTATAGAAAGGAGAGACACTGCATGGTCAGCAGAGCCAGCATGTAGTCCCATGACCTGATCAGTTCAATGGATGGAGGCATCACCCTGGGGTGTCAGCATGGCCAAGCATCTCAGTGGCACGGCCCCAGAGCAGAGTCTTTGGCTTCCACACAGCTACTGGCCCCAGCAAAGCTCAGCTGAGAGACAGAATTTGTCATCTATAAGCCACAGGGATTTATACAATGTGCTAGCAGAGCTATTACTTCTCAGAAGCTTGCAATTCCTTCTCCTCTACAGCTGGGACATCCCTTGTAGAAGGTAAAGATGAGTTAACCAAGGCAGGGTTAACGCTGATCTGCTTCTGTAGTGTCTGGTCAAGGATCAATGCATTTATCTATGTATTTCAGACAACATCAGTCTCATATGCACAGCCCAAAGCATATAGAACTTATATTTGCTCCCTGCTGATTCATCAGGAAGTCCCTGCTGGCTCCTGTGGACAGTGTCTTCTCCCAGGTCTAGCACAGGAGGTTGCATTTGCAGGGACCTGGCTGAGGAGAGAAAGGGAAAATTAAATCAAAAGGGGCAAAGGCTCATTTGTGATGGAGCCAAAATGTTACAAAAGCCTTCATTTTACTTGTTTTGGGATAACTGGTACCCAGTTCCAGTGCTGCTGAAGGGTGGTGGATTCCTCTGCAAGGTGCTGGCAGTCCGTGCTGTGGTGTTGCTCAGTTGTGTTCCTGGTGTGGCAGCTCCTGGGACTCTACCATGAGTGCTGTAATGACAGAGATGGTTTTTCCCAAAGCTCCAGCTTTTGTGAATAGAAGAACAATTTGGATTTCTTCCAAGCAAATTTCTAGTTCGTGGTTATGGAGAAAAACTTGAAGATGTAAAGCCTGCAGGCTAAGCAAAATTAAATATATATATTTAAGGGGAAAAAAAAAAAAGGAAAGCATTTCAAATTAATTTCTTAACATCTTGCACATCATAGGGCCATGTCGTGAGTTTCTAACTCCAACTGTTGGCTGCCGGAGGTTCACAACCATACAAACTTCTCTATAAGCTAAGGTGCCTGTGCATTCCTGCCAGACACATTGCTGAGCCACTCTGAGAGCAGCTTCATCCATTTCTTGCTGAGATTTGCCCCAGGCTTCCTCCCAGCCTTCCTGCAGCATCCCTGTCCAGACCCTGCTCCTCCTTCGCATTCCCCAGCATTGCAGCTCTGGAGCCAGCAGTGCTGGATGCACCACACCAAGAAGAGATTTAACCCGAGTTAAGGGGCTCATCCTCACCACGGGGTGCTCCTGAAACCCTTCACCTCTTTGCCTGAGCTCCCAGGTGTGCAGCTTCAGCCTGCAGCCTCCCCCAGCCCCACGTGCTCCCCAAAGACCAGCCCTGCTCTGAACTCCCTGCAACCAAGAGAGACGAGCACATTTACTGTGACTGTCTTGTCAAAGGCCGGAATTGGAGCCTGCCTGTTTGCAAGCTGTGAATTTTCTCCATGTTTATCCCCTGGAGGGGTTGTTTTGTGGGTTTATTGACTAAATAAGGGTATTGATTTGTTAAGAGCTTTTCTTCCTCCTTTCAGCGGGAAATATTGCTATCTTTTTCCTTTTCTCTGTACTCCAGGTGAGAAGTTCTTTTAGTGACACCATAAATTTCCATCTCTGCTTTTCTCTGCTCTGTAAACAAGTGTTTTCCAGTCCACAGGGGTTAATTTGATTGTGTTAAATGCTCTGTAGCTCCCTCTTGGGCTCTGCACTCACAGACCCTTGCTCTGAGGGAGATCCCCGTGCTTACCATACAGTCACCCTCCATCACCCACTGCATTTCTCCCACCAGCCATGGAGGACTCAATCCACACAAGCAGCTTCAAGATCAAGGTGTTACAGAGCCCACACCAAAGCCCCATGTCAACACCAAAGTGTTGCTTCCTAAAACAATAGGCCAGGCCCTCCACTGGGAAAAGTGGAGATCGTTCTAGGGCTAACACATGATAAATGCTGTTATTGATGAATGAAGGCCATATTATCATTCCCTCATGTCTGTTTTATAGGGCAAGACACTGGTTATTGCTTGCCATTGTCATGAAACACTTGGATGTGCTGGTGTCCATAAAGGCAAAATATTTTCCCTTCCAGAAATTCATGGTCTCTGAAAGGCTCCCAGTCTTTTTGGATAAGCTTGGCTTGAACCAAGGGAACACTTCTTCCTAAGGAGAAAATGAAGATCTAAAGGAAAAATGCACAGAGAAGTCACCTGTTTCTGAGCTTTGCAGAGGTGCCTCCATTTTTACAGACACCACATGCCCATGGATGGGTTTTGTTTGCCTTTTTTTTCCTTGAAATCCATCCAAAATCCCAGCTACAGGAGACGAAGAGGAATAATGATTTGATTCACAGTGTGTTTTCAACTAGAGTAGGAACATCAGCACCTTGGGTCAGATGAACTTTCTCAATCACGGTGTTAAGGACCCTTCACCATGATCCTCCTTAGGCTAATTCTCCCCTTCTCAAGATTATGCCTCAGCAGTGATACAAACTATTTTAATCTCTTGGGATGCCGGAAGAGATTACAACAAGTCCCATTAATCTTTTCCTTGGCTTAACTGTGAGCCATAGCAGGCTTTGGAGGGCTGTGCCAGAGCTGGACCATCAGCCAGAACAAGACTGCTTGGCCAGCAGGCTCTACCAGTGCTGAGACCAATCCCACTGGGCTGGATCCGTCCCGTTTTCCCCTGGGTTGCTTGATTTGAGCGTCATGCCATAAAGGAGTTAATTTTCAGAGTATTGCAGTACTGTGCGAGCCTGGGGAGTCAGCAGGGAGCAATACAACCCCAAGCCCATGCAATACTTTGGAAATTCACTCTTGTATGCCGTATCCCTCAAAAGCCTCCTGAGCTGTCAGCATTATAGATCACAGGGAGGCTGGCTGTGCTGAGGCACCATCGGGCAGTTACTGAAGGTCTTATGAAACTGTGGAAAACATATCCCAGAAGGTGCTGTGTCAGCTCCATTATTTATACAGCAGCAGAGCTCCGTAGGCAATGGAAACATGGCTAACACAACACAGAAGCTGCAGCACCTCTTGGGCTCTTTCAGCATCTTGACTGGGATCTTTGCTCCACCAAAATCAGGAAGGGAAGGGTGTCCTTGGTCTTGGCGATGCCAAGACACGATCCAATGACTCTGTTCAGAGAGTAACATCAGCACAACAATGCAGCATCATCACCAGGTGAGGGGCCCCAGAATTGAATGAGACCTCCCAGAAGAGGAGCAGGGTCTGGACCAGGCACCAGGTTATGCTATAGGAAGCAGCAGGAAGCACCAGGGCTGTACTTTCATGACCAGAGCAGGGTGTATTTATCCTCACATTTTCTGTAGCAGGCACTCGACCAGCACTGATTTGGACACAGCCTGAATGCCTTAACTCTAGAATTTGAATCAGTCACCCAAAGGTTTGAACCATCCAGTTGAGTGGCATAAAACACCGACTATGCAGCCAGCAATTTCCACCCCCCTACCCCAGGAGAAACCTTTACATCTGATCCTGTGGGTCACGGTGGGAAACAGCAGGTAAAAGTAAGCTCAGGAATACTGCCTGCAACAGCAGCACAACATCTGCTGCATCCAACCTGCCTCTGGATGCCCGAGCCTGCTGCTGAGCTGACTTACTCCTGCCTTTCATCGGTGTGAGGGATGAATCAGGCTCTTGGTGTGCATGGAGAACATATGTCCCAGCAGCTGCTGGCGAGCTGTGCTTGAATCCAGTTGTGTGAGCAGCAGGTTCGGCTGGGTTTTGTCAAACCCAGAGTGTCACAGAAGGCATTAATAGTCTGTTTGGCACGTGTTTGAAAGCACCTAGAGGATAACCCAATCACAAGCAATAAACAGCACTGGTTTAGAAAGAACAAGTCATGCCAGACCAACTTGATAGCTTTTTTTTTTGGATCAAATTACAAAATTAGTGGATGAAAGGCCTTACAGAAGATGTAATGCATCTAGACTTCAGCAAAGCATTTGATATTGATCCTCGCAAAATACTTCTTGAGAAACTAATCCGGACTGCCTTAGATATGAGCATTAACAACAGTGTGGACTGAGAGGCATCTAACGGTCTGCAAACAGAGGGGAAGAGCTAAGGGCTGATGTGTGTGAGCTGTGTCACAGGGCTGGGGCTTGGCTCTGGTCCACAGAAATATCTGTACATCAGGGTGATGGGGAGAGGGAGATTCAACCACAGGTTGACCTAGTAAGGTCTTGAAGAGAGACCTTCCAAAAATATGTGGCCATGGCCCATAAAGAGCAATGCTGTCATTGCTGAGGTGCTGCTCTCCTCTCCAGCTTAGAAACAAACTGATCCTGCCCCACAGCTGATTTGGGGCCAAGTCAGGAGATGGAGGTCACCAAGACCATTTTTGAAGCAAAATGTTGTTCACCCTGGCCAAATCCCCACAGGAAACCCTGTGACCAACATCCCTTGGCCTCAGGGCTGCTCTTTCAAGTATATATATTTTTAATACTCTTTCATTTTTACAATAAATTCTGCAGTTGCTCTTAATTAGGACTCTGGGAAGAAAAAACTTTGGGAAGTTTTGCTAAGAGCATGAGAGGCAGCTGAGGGACCGGGGCTGACAGAGGTTGCTGGTTGGCCCCGGCACAGCTCGGCAGCTGTCACATCTCCCTGCCAGACAAGGCTGACCTCGAGCCTGGGACCCTGTAGCAGGAAGTGAAATGCGTGTCTGGCACATGAGTTGTAGAAAAAGCCCCACTTTGGTTGTCACCAGCAGAAAAACTGACACTTTCTGGAGTTTGACATCCTCCTGATCAAGGAGGCAGATCCACAGTCGGGAGCTCAGGTTTTGGCATCCCAGTGAAGCAACCAGTCTTTTCCATGAGGTCCATCCTTGCTACCCAGGCTTTTATTGAAGGAGCAAATTAGAAAGAGGGGTTTGACCATCACAGTCTTTTGCAAGACTCTCCTTCTTGCCCCCTTGTCCCATCAAACAAGGACATAAACCTCCACAAAAACTCCCCCACAGGTAAAGACCACTCGAGAAGAGAGTGGACTCTTCGTTGCAAGTTTCTTAGTTGTGTACCCTCCTGCTCAGCCTCTGATTACACTCAGGACTCTTGGTTCCTGCACCCTGCTCACCTCTTTTTATCTTGGTCCTCCAGCCCATCTTCCACACAAGATCAGCCTGTCCCCATATGCAACCCAACCTGCTCCAGCAACGAATGCCCCAGACACTGCTGATTTCACCCACAGCAATCCCAGGTGCCAGCAAGTCATGTCTGACCATGCCATTAATCTGATTATTTACTGTGTGTGTTTTTAAAGGCTTTGATTGCTTCTGCACCTACAGAGATGTTGATAGACATGTTGCTAAAAAGGGATGAAAAAAAAAAATCAGCCACATCAAATAAATAAATTCTTCAGCAGCCTGTTGGAAAAATGTTCGATCCAGGCACACAGACGCACTTAGCAGGTCAAGCAGTCAATCAGCATCCACTCTCCATGAGGGAAACCAGCAGCCAGGTTGGGTTTCGTGGAGCCAGCAGGAGTGGGATAGCACCTCCTGAGCTCTTGGAGCAGGGATGGCCAGGCGGAAAGCAGCTGTGAGCTGGCATCACCTGGGTCCCGCCAGCCTCTCTACCGGCCTCCACCTGAAGAAGTCATCCTTGTAGGGATGTCCACAGAGGCTTTTCAGCTCCATAATGTCCTTTATTTCATAGAATCATTGAATGTATTGGGTTGGAAGAGACCTCTAAAGGTCGTCTAGTCTGACCCCCCTACAATAAGCAAGGACATCTCTAACTAGGTCAGGTTGCTCAAAGCCCCATCAAGCCTGACCTTGAATGTCTCCAGGGATAGGGCCTCCACCATCTCCCTGGGCAACCTGTTCCAGTGATCAACCACTCTCATATTAAAGAACTTTTTCCTAATGTCCAACCTAAATCTACCCTTTTCTAGCTTAAAACCATTACTCCTCGTCCTGTCACCACAAACCCCTGTGAACAGATCCTCCCCCACCTTCCTATAGGCCCTTTTCAGGTATTGGAAGGTAACTATAAGGTCCCCCTCAGAGCCTTCCCTTCTCCAGGATGAACAACCCCAATTTAATCTAAACTGATGGAGAACCTCAATAAACCCAGAGTTCACAACATCCCCCGCCTCACAGTCCTGCCCAGGCATGTGCCAGCTCCTTTCCTACCCAAATACCCTCTTTGCACAGCTGTTCTGCAGGACTGCAACATCCATCGGACATCATCCATCCCATAGCCAAGGGGGAAGAGTGGATGTGCCAGCCTTTCAGCAGCACTCCCTTCCTTGTGGGGTTCATGTGGTGTGCTTTGATTCCTACATCTTACAGATGTTGCTCCCCCTCCACTCCTCAGCTCCTCCTGGCTCCAGAGCCCACCTTCCCCATCACAGATACCATCTGACTGCTGGACCAGAGGCAGGAGGCACCATGTGGGGACTGGGGAGGGCCAAATCAGGTTTGCTTCCCCGATAAAACCCAGGAAGGATTATGGTCTCTTTAAGCCTGTCTCCGCAGCCGCGCCGGCTCCCTGCGCGCTGACCCAGTCGTGTGCTGTATTAGAATTGTAGAGTAATAAATGAACAGTGGAGGGGTTTGTAATGATGATTAGGGACTGAAATTGGTTCAGATTTACAGTGTCACTCAGGAGCGGAGGCAGAGGGGGAAGGCATTCTGCGCGGCCTAATGGATCCATCAACTCGTTTTGGCTGCTCGGTGGGCCGCGCAGGGTCACCAGGCTTTCCGCTGGCAGCACAAAGCACTTCAATTTTGTTAGGAAATGTATCAATTTAACTGACTTGAGCAGCGCACAGCGGAAAAAAAAAAAAAAAGAAAGAGGAGGAGGGGGGGGGAGGAAAAGAAAAAAAAAAAAAAAAAACCTAATGAATCTGGACTCAATTTTCCGCCACACTGCCTCTGCGAACTGTCGGAAACAATGTCTGCGGTCGGGGTGAAGGCAGCGCGGATAGGCTGCCCGCGCGCCCGCCGAGCCCCGCTGCCTCCCGCCAGCCACCGGCCAGGCCTGCCACTCTCCTAACAATGATGTCATTAAAGGTAAATTGGCCTCTATTTCAGCAGGATGATAGTGCTAATTGAGTGGGAAAATATAATATAGGGAGCTGTTGTCTGCAGTTAAAGGGAGGAGGGGGACAGATTAAATGGCCTACAATAGTGGGTGTCAGGCACGGCAGATGTTGCTTTCCGCTGATAACTGCGCTGACATATCTCGAGCTTGTCAAGGCTGAGGTTTTCAGAGAGACTTACAGCAAAAGGCAGCAGATGGCCCTCCTGAATGGGAATGAAGTGCTTAAACAGCCTGGCTGCTGAAGGCAGCTAGTTTGTAAATAGAGGAGTCGGAGGTGTCTTATTGATCCCACTCGCTGCCCGCCAGCGCGGAGCGTCGGCGGGGAGCCGGCGGGATGGGGGTGCCGGCGGTGGTGGTGATGGTGATGGTGATGATGGGGCTGGGGCTGGCAGATGCTGCTGGATGGCAGCCCGGGGTGGCGGGGCCGAGCAGGGCTCGGCGCTGGGGATGTGTCGCCTTAAAAGTCACAGATGTCAAACGGCAGGACAAAAGTCAGGGCGGTGGCCAAGCGGGTGGGCAGCAGGACTTGGGCACAGGAGCACGACGCCTGCAGCCCCAGCATCTGGACAGTGGGGACAGGGACCCCTGCCCCCCAGAGCACCTCGCTGTCAAAACCCACCCCAAGGCCATCCTGTGGCAGACCCCATTTGCAACCCCCCATGCACAAAGCCATGAGAAAAGCACAGGTATTTCAAATACAGAAGATGTTTCTTGGAAATGTGTGTCTGTGAGTGCAATGTGCCCACTGCAAGACACAGTGTGTGGCACCACTCCTGGCATTCAACAGCCTCTGCTGCCTCGAGCTACAAATGGGCCCCAGTGTACAGCAGACTTGCTGTGGATAACATCTTGGTGAGACAGAGTTCTGGTTGACTCAGTGAAGTGGTACCTCAGCTGTACTGGGATGTGCTGGGAAGCACCCTGCACCTGGGATGTGCTCCGTGCTGCAGGAACAAGTCAGGAATGGCACAAAAATCACGTGCGTGTTGCTGTTGTATAGGTCAGTGGTACACACTCATCTGTGTGCTTATGCCCACATCATCTGTGCTACACTGAATTTTGGAGGATACATAGGGATGCTGTTATGGCCCATAACCATTGCTCTTCTATATCTCCCCATTAGAAATCTTGCAAATACATCTTTTCAAGACACTCGCCAAAATTAAATGGTGTATGCACTTGTCTCCAGTGCCAAAACCACATGCACACATAAATCCCCTCCTTCCATGTGTGGGGCATCACCAGCCACACAAGAAGGCTGGGACATGGAGTCAGGAAAGCCCCATGCGTGGGCATGGACAGATCCAGTTGCCACCCACACAAAAGGCAGAACAAGCTGCAAGCCTCCAGAAACCCTCCCCAGCCATTCCCTGTGTGCCGAGCCTTTCCCATGTGCCTGTCTAAATATAAACAGGCACACACACATGCTGTTATTAAATCTATCCAAACATGTACGCACACCTTTCACAAAATCACACGGAGTCTGGCACAAACACTGATCTGCTTACAAAATGACATAAATTGTGTCTGTATACACAAACATACACCGACGCAGCTGGGGAAACACGTTGCTAATATCCAGATAGACAGAGATTTACCACTGATAAGGTTATGGCCACGCTCCCTCTCCCACACCCCCTGGGACTGATCCTGCTCTCCCCAAAGTCAGCGAGGGCTGCTCAGGTTGTGAGTCCTTGACATTGGTGTGGTTTGGGCTGTTTTCTCCTGCAAACAGAAACCTGGTGCTAAGTTTGCTGACTTGTATGGAATTAAATTGAGGTTCAATTGTCGCTTAAGGATGTGTCAAGCTCATATTCCCAGGCTGCCCAAAGCTGAACAAACCAGCACCAAAACTCCCTACGGAGATCTGGCAAAAGATCAGGCCTGGAGATCACCTGGGAACAAGCACCATGAGCTTTGCTTGTGTCACAAGCAAGACAACTGATGCCTTCACCCTTTGCCACCAGTCCTCCTGCTGCAATGTACAATTCAACAACCCTCCTGAAAAACTGATCCTGCAAAGGGGAGGGGTGGCCCCTGGCTCCCCATTCTGCCTGGGCATCTGCTGTGCGGCACTTAGCAAGATATTTCATCCATGGGAAGGCTCTTGGTTTATCCCAGCGGGCTCTGCTGCACAGGATCAAGACGGTGCTGCACTACACCTTGCTCTTTTCTATCACCTACTACAAGAACAAACAGAGATGTTGAACAAACACCACCGAAGAAGGCGGTTAACCAGGTTTAAGGCCATTTCTAATTTGACGACTGCCAACAGTAAGATCCTTCTGAAGCTATGGGCGATGTCTTACACAGCCACCCAACACTCCTCTCCACAGGTCCAAGCTGCTGCCCCCAGCTCACATGCTGCCCCCACCTCATCAGTGGCTGAGGGCAATGGACAATGTTTCATACAGCACAAAGAGGGGGCATCAGCTGCTGGTTAGGCCGCTGCTTGACCAGAGGAAAGTGACAGTGAGACCCAAAGCTCTTGCTCTGGGGCCAGAACAGTCTTTATGATGTTCCCTCCATCCTCTACTCTCAAGCTTCACTGGAACAGGTTGCTCAGGGGGGCTGTGGATGCTCCATCCCTGGAGGGGTTCAAGGACAGGTTGGATGGGGTCTCAAGCAACCTGGTCTAGTGGGAGGTGTCCCTGCCATGGCAGGGGGGTTGGAACTAGATGATCTTTGAGGTCCCTTCCAACTCAAACCATTCTATGATTCTATGAAGCACCTCACAGCCATTCCCTCCCCTCCCTGTGATGTCCCCTCTAGCTTTTCCCAGACCACATCCTCACTTTGCCCAGTCTGTTATCTCTTGACAGTCCATTTTCTCCCTTCTTTAATGTGTTTTTGCCTTTCCTTTTGTTGTTTCCAAGTCATTGTTATTGACAGCAGTCATCAGCCTCCAACCCTGTCATGTCTCTCTTCTTCTCTCTGTGTTTATCCACCACCTGCTCTTACACAATTGGCCCTTAAACCCTCATTTCTTCTCTGCTCAGACAGCTTTGTCCTCTCCAGCTCTCCCACATCCTCACTCCAGGACACCCATCACCCACAGGCAGTGCAGACAGGCAACCCCAGCTGCATTTTACCATGGCTTTGCTGGTAGTCAGGGATTTGGCTGCTGTTCCACCCACAAGAGAAGGTCCCTGATTTACACGGTAGGCTTGGATGCACCATCAAAGCTCAAGCACAAAAACAAACATTAGATGGACAGATGTTGAGCCAAGACCTTCTGCTTCTCACCCAGCACCCTGATTATTATACGATGTCTATGAGCCTCTGTAAACTGCTGTTATTTGGTATCAGAAGCTCTCCTGACTTCAACACAACATGCTTCCAGTTCTCTCATCTCCACAGAGGTGTTGTTCTCCCCTCAGTGTCCTCCTGCCAAGTGGAAAGTGGTTAGTACATGCAGGGATGTCCTGCAGGGTTTATGGGATTTTGATCCACTTGGTGGCCATGTTGGTGCCAAGGAGAAGCCTCTAAAAGGAAAAAGAGGCAGGTGTGCCTGATACAGGATGATGGATACTCTAACATACCCCCAAATAGCTCATGAGCCCTTTGAAAGCCCACAGAACCTTCAGAGATGTGAGGAATCCACCTTGGACCTCTCCACCGCTTCAAACTCATTGGTCTGTGTGGATGACCCCCATAGGTACCAAGGGACTCTCCATCCAGAGGATGGGGTGTCTCTGCCCCAGTTACACACACAGTACATAAAGAAACTCCGTCTGCAGGGAGAGAGAAGCTCCTTAACGGGTAGCCCAGCATTTACAGTAATCAAGAATGATTCAATTGACAGGTTTGTGTGGTGTTTGTTAATTTACTTGAGATTCATTCCTGGGAACAGCTGGCTGTATCCCAGCAGGACTGTGACTCTCACTAGCCCACCTGCTGCTAGACAGACGGGCTTTGGGTACAGTTGTAGTTAAAGTTTAGCAGGCAGATATTTCTGGCCATTAAAAATGGAAAAGTTTGTCAAAGACTCATGTGCTGAGAAGGTTTTGGAGGCAAAGATGTTGGCTCTGGGCTTCACTAAATGGCTTCAGTTGAGCTTCCAGGGTGGTCAAGGAGCTGAAGGCTTGTTTTGTCATTTGAGCATTACCAGTTGAATTACCAGGATCATGGTACATGGGGAAGAACTCATGAAAATGTCACTTAATATTCAATTACAGGATCTGTTCTGGAAGCCTTTTACAGGAGTTTAACTCATAAGTGAATTAGACACCCAACTCCTCCTGAAATTCAGTAGGAATAGACACGTACCTCTCTGCTTTGGAAACCTCTGACCAATCAATTTATATAACATTAATATTTGTCTTCCTTTAAATTGACTGTACTCTTTTAAGATATAATTAGCTTTTCCTTCCAGTGCCCATGTGGACATGAGTCTTTAAAGTGAATGACAAAAAGATTTATTAAAAAAAATACAGAATTTTGTCTCAGTAGAATCTTTTAAAAAGTCGTAACTAGGTTTCAACGAAATGTATTCCCCACGTACAGAATATAGATCCCTCCCAGAAGTTCCAGCAAGAGATGAGATGCTCAGAAAGGACCGTTTGGCCCCACAGACTCACAGGGTTGCTGGACTCTGTACTGCAGCCAAGCCATCAACAGTCACCTCCCTCTTGGGAGTTTAGGGGGCAAGAAGCGGGGTTGTCTTCCCCAACGAGACCCTCTGGCAGCAATGTGGGTTACCCAGAGCTTCCAGGACCACAGTGTACCTACCACCAGTGACAGAAGAAGTGCTGCATCCCACCGGTGTCGACAGCACCAGATCTCTCAGCCCAGAACAAGGGTCAAACATCACCAAACCAGAGCAGGAGGCCTGCAATGCTTGGGGCAATTCCCTCTGCTGGGCTTTCCTGTCACTAAACCACTGATTAGCTATTGATTAAAACATCTATTAATCTTTATAAACTATTTATAAATGGAACCTTAACATAAAGTGTGACCTGTACAATATTGAAATAGAAATTATACTTAATATGGATTTTTAAGTAAGTTGAACATGTAAGTGAAACACCACATCATAACCCCGAGTGTGCTCATTACATGTCAGGTATGGAACGTTTCCATTGAGTTACACATTTTTGGCTCTACTTTAAGTCCTCACATATCTGATAAAAAATATGTACCGGCTTTGATTAAGCACCTGCCCTGATCCCTGTCCCATGACTGTATTTCTCGTGCCTGAAGGTATCCTGGACTGCTCCTCTCTGATCCCCTCAGCTCAGCGGGGCTGTGGGTGAGAGATGCCCCATCTGATACTTACCTCTCAGTTGTTGGCTGAAGGACCAGTTTGCTCCTATCCTTCAGCAGCACTTCCAAGTCTCCAATCAAGCCCAGGGCCAGCAAGGTGGCTGCTGGAGGAGGTGGTGACAGCACCGGGTGTAGTTATAAACTCAAACCAACGGCACTCGCTGGCTAGAAATCAAACAAGGAGCTTGCTACTGTGAGATCTCAGCCGACTCCATTAGTTACATGGCACATGCAGGAGGGGTAACCAGCTTGCAATGTATTAAACAATTAATCATTCAGATTGCAATGCTCTTAATGCTGCAGGCATTTCCCACTAAATGTGTGGCACAGGTGCGGATGCCCCGTGGAGGAATCCTGCCTGAGAACTTTGGGAAATAAGGACAGGAACAGAAAGCCAGGCTGGAGTTGTGTCCTCCAGGCTTACAAGGCTTTCCTGATGATCCCATTCCTTCATGTTTCCATGTGTGTTGTTCAATAACCCCAAAAACTACCACTGCTCAGAGGCACCAGCTGATAGGGATGCCCTCCATAACTGATGATGGGCTGAACCAACCCTGGCCTGGGTCATTTGTGTTAATGATGCTGTTCACCACCAGCCTCTCATTTGCCAGAATTTGCAAAGAGGACCTTAGGGCCTATTTCTTTGCACCTACTTCATCAACAGCTTTTGAAGCTCTGGACTTCACTTCATGGCATTTTCATCCCTATTTCCAGCTGAGGGACCAGGTGACATGGCAGAGTAGATATTGCTGTCACATGTAGTCGCAACTAAAGGGTTTGCAACATTTACATAGCTATTTTTCCTGTCCATTGTGGATTATATGTGCCCTTTGAGAAACAGGTTCAGCAAGGGAGGAACATGGCCTGTTGCAAAGGGCAAGGAGCCGGGGCTCTGTAGCACATTCCTCCCCAGGTGATGCCATGGCAGTTGAGGGGGGAAAGGTGTCAGGATGGATGGGACCCTGACTAGTTGCACAACTGCAGCCAAATAGCTGAACTACGTTTTTGTACCTCAATTTTCTTACCTAAGAAGGAGGATTTGGGGCAGCGCAAGGAAGGGCAAGTGCAGTTGTGAAGATTAACAGGAGGTTTTAGGGATGGAAAAAGACTTCACACCAAGTCATCTCCCCTCCATAACCTTTTGCTTCAGAGATATTCTGAGCTGCTGGTTGTTTCCAGCCCAAACAGCAGAAGAACCTCTTGCACCTCTGGCCCTGCCAATGGATTGCAACAGATTTACTGGGTCACATTAATTTCTGATCATTTTTGGAAGAGATCCTACAGCGATAAAACCTTCACCCAGGAGCTAGTTGCACTAAGAGAATAATGAAACCCCAGGAGGAGCTGAGGCTCTTTAAAACATCCATGGCACAGAGATTTGCCCCACATACTGCTTTCCTATTAATAATGGATCAGGAGCTCCTGCTCCACCAGCAAAGTGCCCTGCACACATTGAGGCTCCTGGACACCTCTCCTCCACGGTATCCAGTGGGACTCTGCTCCTGTGCAACTGCAAGAAATTTGGAGAAAACCTTCTCTGCAAGGGAGATGTTCCAGATTTGTACTGTGCAGACCTAGGAGCAGGATTTGGCCCTGTCATTTCAGCTGGTGTCTCGTGAGCTGTGGTCCGAATAGGAACTGTAATTGGTGCAATTCTACATCTTCAAGGCTATTAGATCCTTGTAGCTCCCCATCATGCTGTGTTTGGAGTAAATAGAGAGTGTTTAGCCAAGCTGAGAGATCCTCTAATGGAACAGACAGTTCTTCCTCTCTTCATCTGCTTGTCCCCACAGCTTTGTTATTTAAAGTCAGGTTGAAAAAAAAAAAAATCATGAAAAAAAAAAAAAATCAGTAGACAGGTTTGGTTTGGAAGCCGGAGGACAGGAAAAGTTAGAGATATTTATTTGACAGGGTCAAGGTTGCTGCTTTTCTTTTCTCTTTCCCCAGGTCCCATAGGTGTTAGACTGAGAGACATTTAATCGAGGGAGTAGCGGTTTCATATCTATAACAAAAATCAAATAATGCAAGATGATTTACTCCCCCTAGCAACCAGGGAGCTTACCCTTAGCAACCAGCCTAGCCTCAGGCAGCGGTGTAATCAGCTTGAAAATATTTCAATTATTGTGTTGATTTTAGTGGATTTGAGAAGCGCTGTGCGGAGAGACCAGGCACATTCTGCCCACGACCTGGAGAGGAAGATATTGATTTAAACAGGTGTCAGAAAGGAAAAGTGGAGTAAATTTAAATGCAATAGGAGAACAGCGCATTGAGTGTGGTTCAGTGTGGGGGTGACATTTTGCTCATCGCCTTGAATGAAAGTGACTCAACTGAACTAGAAATTTCACCTTGAAAATCATCTCCCATCGACACAATCAAGAGAAAGCCGTTCGCCATCTCTTTTCCCTGGTCTGGGGGAAGAAGCAAGGGGGCGGCACCTGGGTTTCCGAGACAGTTTTGGGGAAAGTAATTATCAGAGAAATACGGGATTAGTGTATCCCACTAGAGAAATTAGCCGAGTGGTGCTGGGGGAGCAGTGGGACAGATGGGAAGGAGAACATCTGCAGAGGGTGGGCTGCAGAAATCAGATGGACTTCACTACATAGAGCAATGCCATCCGCAGGCTCCAGGCTCCTACTCTTGGAGCCAGGAATTTGGTACCAGCACTGAAGTGAGCTGTTGCTGGATAGGGTCAGCAGGAGCAATGGCCCAACAGGTCTTGGACCTCAGACAGTGTTTCTCCTCCTTGCATGGCATGGGCCAAACCCTGTTGTCAGTAGCAACCCCATAGAGCAGCGTACTGGGATGTCTCTGTCCTCTCTGAACCTCCACAGTGTCGTTTGTCCAGGTTTAGCAGCCCCAATCTGGCACAAAAAAGGCAAACCAGACCCTGGTCTTTAGGAAATTGTCCCATTCCCCTCCACCCTTTGCCACCTGATCGCACATACATCGGATGCTCCCAGCAAAGCCCCAGCCTGGCCCCAGGCTGCTCCTCATCCTCTGCTCCTACGTTTTGCACTAATCGCACAGCTCCCCTCCGCAGCAACAGCCTGTGCGTGGTTCAACAGCAGCCAGTGACATCTTTGTACACACTGCACCGACGAGCTGTTTTCTGATGCAGTGGGAGCCTGTAGACAGTGTACTGATAATAGGGTTTCATCTGTTCCCAGAGAAGTGACAACTGACATGCCGTGTTCTGATGAGCCTCTTTCCAGTAGGGTGACACTGTGCATAGAGTGTATTAAACCCCCGGTTCTCCGCGCTGCCACAGTCCCTACTCAATGCTACCAATACCCAGAGTCACAGCAGAACTTAAACTTCTGTCCAGTTCACAAGGAAGCTGTTTCCAGGTGCCTCTGACAGTTTGTGTACAGGGCACTTCTCACCTCTGGGAAGCAATGACTGCACAGTGCAGAGATGCCCGGCACGAGGAGATGGGACCCGGCAGAGCCGAGCAAATCAGAGCCAACTGTTGGACCCCATGCCTTGCCCTGGACACTGCTGATGCATCCTGAGCTCTGAGACCTGCTCAGAGCCATCCTCCCCATTAGCGAGGGATGCAGCCAAGGCAGGAGCAAAGGCTCTGCAGGGACAGTGGGGACCAGGAGAGCTCCTTCTCCACTGGAGCTTTGGGGGAGCCCGGACAGTTGTGTTGTCTCCATTTTCTTCCCGTCATCAGAAATTGCTCCTGCACTTGCGGAGTGACCAAGGTGAATCACTTTTGTTTGCAGTGGTTCACACTTCTCTGGGTTCAATTTCAAAGTGGCGTTTTTAGAGCTTATCACATGCCATTTATAAATGTATCAGTGCCTGCTCAAAGGCTCGGCGGAGAGAGGGATGCTGCATCCCTCCTCCATTTGACAAGAACACAAGCCCTGCACAATCTCCAGACAGTAAAGGGCACTGCCTTATCTCTGGTTAGTAAAGGGTGTATCTTGACATTGCTACAATCTCTCTCATGGTGTAAGAAGAGTAAAAATCAGCCTTTCTCATGGATTTTGACCCATTTGGAGGCTTTTTTCTGTGCCATAAACCAAACTGATTCCTGATCCTAGCCGCTAGGACAGACGCCTCCAGCTAAAATGGCATTTGGACTACAGTTGTGGTAATCCCACCCCATATTCGTGCACCCAGTGTTGCCTTGCTGTAGATACAAGCTGGCTTGTCCAACTGTCAAGGGACAAACAGCCATGTATTTACCCCAGGGAAAGAGCCGTTCCACAGGCAGATAGTACACAGCAGCCACCATGTTACAAATCTTTT
Source organism: Brachypteracias leptosomus (assembly GCA_013401335.1). Taxonomy (NCBI): domain Eukaryota; kingdom Metazoa; phylum Chordata; class Aves; order Coraciiformes; family Brachypteraciidae; genus Brachypteracias; species Brachypteracias leptosomus. The sequence goes on from VYZX01006341.1 coordinate 1,111,448, forward strand.
CCTCACAGTAAGTTTACAGCAATCCCTGAAAAGAAAAAAGGTGTCCAAGAGATCTTCCTTTGGCTTATTCAGCATCTTGTAATGGCCATAGGACTGCTAAGACAACATCCGCTGCAACCAGAAAATGCACTGAAGGCAAGGAGCAGGCGAATTATGATGTGTCTGAGAGAGATGCTGGGCAGATACATAGACAAAACCCTCACACCACCAGGACCAGTTTAATAAGAGCACACATTTTAACCTCGCTAGCTGGCCCTGGGCAGGCAGGATCCTTCCCTCGCTGCTCTCAGCAGTTCAAGCAGAGCCTGTTTGATGTGCTGACCTGCTCTCCACAATCATCTTACACTCTCTATCTTTGTTGGATTGGGAGGGGAAAAAAAAAAAAGATTCAGATTATTTTTAAGCCCATTTGCTGCCTTGCTCTGAAATATGCAGTCTCTTCCCTGGAACGTACCTTCAGTGTAATCCGCTCCTTACCAGAGTCTGTAGTCGCTCATTCACGCGTTCCTCTGCCTTCCTTCATTATAACCTGTTGCTTGTCAGAAACCTTAGCAGCTTAAACTGGACTGCTTCTTTGCTTGATAACCGTAATCAGGGCTTTAGCAGGCAGCTTTGCAGAATCAGCCTGCCCTGCACCCCTCCCACTCCCAATTTCCTGATGGAAGGTGACCACTCAGGGAAAAAAAAAAAGTACCTGTTCAACTAGAGAGCAGAACATAATACACTTTGGGTGGTCATTATTGCAAAATGAGTTATTTAGGTAATGCCACCTAAGCTTTCCCAGGGAATTCCTGACTTAAATTTGCAGAACCACTGTCCTGATATTTTGCCTTGTTAGTATCTGTGAAGTTATTAATAATCAATAACCAAATCAGAGTAGGTAAATACATAGGGGCATCTCCAGACATTGATTTTTGGGCAGGATACCCCTCTGAAATCAATGGAGAGTTTTGCTTAAAAGCCAGTGGCATGCTAAAGGCTGCATTTCTTAAACAGAAAGAAGCACAAATCCAATAGGAGTTTATCTAGCAGCTCTGTCTCCCAAACCTTATGTTTCTGTCTTCCCAATCCCATTTTCCTGCAGCACAATCCGAGTAACTCCCATTGACTTCTCATCAAAAGTCAAGTCTTATTTTCTATTGCTACTCTTTAAAGGGAATTAAGCAGTTGTTGTTATCGTGCATTTGGAGATACAGATCTGGAGGTTCAGGTTATTCTGCCTTTTGGCTTAGGACTGATATGTTGGACAGTCAGTCTGTATGAGTGACAGATCAATTCATTCACTTTTGGGAACTTTTTTCCCTTGAATTTTAAAGGCTTCAGTTTGATAATGGTTGTATTAAGCCAGTGTTTGTACTTGAAATAAGAAATGCATCATCCGGCTAAACTACATTTACTGCTCAATGCCAACACTTCAAACTGCAAAGGCCATCCCAAATCATAAAGCTCTCCTCAGCCACTCAGCAGCTTAGGGATCAGACACTGATTTAACTCTGGACCCTATCCAAGGTCTCTGGAAGTCAGTTGGTAGCTTTTTTTCACCCTGGCAGATGCCCGAGAGTCACTCTAAGGCTCTTCCCTGGGTTACCTGGAGCACACAGTGCTTGCTTGCTTTGGCTGGTTTCCTTATGGTGTCACACACGATGACAGCTCTCTTCTTGCCTGAATTATTGCTCACTTTTTTTGGCTTGACAAACAGCATCATAATCCCTTTTAATGTCTTTTTTCAACCTTCCCAATCAGGCATAAAGCTGGAGACCCATTTCTTGATCCAGCAGCTTCTCTGCTACCAAGGCTGCCAGCTCCCACACCCCCATTGCAAACAACGCTTAAAATCAGTATTGCAACAGGAACTTTTAGGGTGGAAGCAGACCTCTGAGCATAAGACCAAGATATGGACTTACAAAATTCAGGAAATGTGACATCAATCCTCCTCGTGGATGTCTCCATATCTGCTGCAGTGCTGTGGGAGGCAGCTGTGCAAGGACAAACCAGAGAGGTCAGCGTAGCCACCAGCTACAAAAACTTTTTGGCACAGAGAGGTTTTTATCCCTCTTAGCTGGGTTGCAGCTTTTTAAGACTTGAGGCTGAGCCTCATCTGAGATACGGAGGGTTCCTTCTCCACCTGAACTCCTGATCATGATCATGGGCTGCCCCTGGAAGGCAAACTCACTGGAGTGCTGAGATATCACCCTGGTGCCTCCATCCTGCTGAAGCCTTCTGCCATGTCTTCCCAGCCCATGCCTCTGCACCAGCGAGATTCAGCAAGCTCAGGTGCTCACCTTCATTAGACTTGCATTTCCTTTCCTGGGAACAAATTTTCTGGCAGCTGCCCGGCAGGATCCACTTAAGCTTGGTGCTAAAGACAATCTGCCCTGTCCGCTTCTCTCCTGGAGAAGGTCCATATGCAGAGCAGAGAGGAACAGCAAGAACTTTCATCTCCAATGTGCAGAAAGCTCAAAAGCAGCATCCTTCCCTGCGCTCTCACCTTTCTCCAAGTGGAGACAGTAGTCTTCAGAGGAAGAAAAATAAGGAAACCACAAGCTGAAGCCTCAGGCATGGCCAAAGGAGGATGGTGGAAATGTTCCAGTTAGGAAATAAATCCAGCCAAGTCATAAAATGCTTCACTCAGACACCTTCCCTGACACCACCGTGGGCCCCCTGCACTATATCCCACACTACCAGACTTGCCACATATAAAATCGAGGCAAGTGACCACAAGCATAAAAAAGAGTTATGATTTGCTGTGGTGCATTTCAAGCACTCCAACAGGCCAGCACCGCAAGGAGAGACAGGGTTTGTCCCTGTTTCCTTCAGGAAGAGGTTTCAACCAGCAAACTACCTGTGTTATACCCGTGGCAGAAGTGGCTACTAAACAGCAAAAGGAGCCCAGGGGACCTTTCTCAGAGGCAGATCTTCCAAGAGAGTTCTTCATTCACCAGTTGCAGACCCTTGCCCAGGACAGGTCACCTTGCTCTCCAGTTCTGGGTATCCTGAGTCTCAAATTTCTGGAGGGCTTGGGTGTTGGGGAACCCCATCCAAGTTTACCCTGGACTTTCTAATTCCACTCTTATCCACTTCTTCTCTCAGGTTTTCTTCCTGGCTTCCCACCAAGACTAGGGGTGTTTCCTAGGATGTGAGAGGAAGCTTGGCCAAATCTAGCTGGACCTTTGTGGTTTACAAATGGCAAAGGGGCCTCCTTGTTATTTTCAACCAGCCTAAACCACCCAAGGGACCCTCCCCCAGCAGTATCTGTTAACCTCTAGGAAACACGCCAAAAAAACCCATCCTTGTCTCTTTCTAACCAGTTACTGCTGCAGTGATGATGTGGGACATGTGGCAGACTAAGAACCTATTGCACACAAACACATTTCAGCACATTTTTTCATTTGGTATGAAGTCTTCCCAGAAAAAGTGATGCCAGTGAAGAAGGGTTCTGTGCAAAATAAAACTCACTCTAAAAAAAACCAACCAAACAAAACCCCATCTCTGCTGGTTTCAAATAATAAATGCACCCACCAAGGACCTTTCTCCAGTCCTGTGTTCACAATATATGTCCCCTCTTGATTCTGTAACTGTAGTAAAGGATGAGAGCCAAGCTTGAACACAGCAATGACCTTAGAAAATCCAAAATGAGAGCAGTTTCTCAGTTATGTTTCACCAGCAGACCTTTCCAAATAACTGATACATCTTAGAACACTCCTGTGCACACCTGAAGCTGCTCAGAAATAAGCTCTTGCTGCCTTTTTGTTAGACACATCATCACTTCAGAACATAAAAATAAAGCACCCCAAACACCAGAAACTCTCATTGTGAATAATCTCACTGTCAGAAAAAAGGCAGCATGATGTTTATCTGAAAACTGGGTTCATATGTAGGACCTTTAGCATCTTTGGATGAAAGCAATCACTCCACAAAGAACAGCGTGCCTTTGGTGAGAAGGTATTTACCTTCATCATGGCACTGCCCCAGCCCAGATTGCCCCAGCAAGCTCCCCAGTGAAAACACTCTGTTCCCAAAGTTTCCAGCAAGTTCTTTTTCTATCAAGGTTTTCCTTGTTTCAGGAAGGAATTTGGGATCATTCAATGAAAGAAAAAAACCATGGCTGCTCCTTCAGGTCCTATAGAAACTCAGCAAGGAAGAGAGAAACTTTTTGTAACCTGAAGAATTTAGGAAATGAAGGGCAGTTCTGGCAATGCTGAAGCCACAGCTATGCCCCGGGATCTGGGAAGCATCTACCTCCTGTGTCTTGGTATGAAGTTTGAAAAGCAGCCCTCACAGGTGGACTAAACCCAGACATTCTCCTGCAGCCATCAGAAAAATAACACTTTTTTATTTTTTCCTAGGAACCAGATGTTCACCACACAGAAAATCCTCCTAAATTTATAACAGCTATGTCAGATTCTACAGCCCCGTAGTGGTCTTTGGTCAGAGGGAAAATAGAGCGAATAGAAAATATAGAGGAGGAAACAGGGGGGAAAAAGCTTCACTCCACATCCTCAGCTGTAGAAATGTGTTGGGAGTAAGTGTTGGAGGCTGGAGCTCCTGGAGGAGCCTTCATCATCCCTCGTTGAGAACGAGACTGGTATCGGTGAAATTATGTTCCACATCAGCTGTCAAGTAATGGGTTTGAAACCTTAAACAGAGAATACATTTGCAGCTATTAGCACGGTATGGTCATGGTTTGTATTTGAAGGTGAAACCAGTTTGTAAGGAGGGAAAGAAAACATTAATTCTATTCATCTTGAAAGTTACTTTAACTTTTCAAAATGCTATGGTAAATTTTGAAACTTTAAAATTAGTTTCAAGATGAATAGAATTAATGAGTGAATTAGAACTGGTACAGAATTGCAATAAATAATATTCGAAACCTTTTAATAAGCTTTGCAATGATTAAAATGAATGGATTTTTTTTTCTTTTTGCTATAAAACTGGAGCTCTTTTAAGTATAAATTGTGATAACGACTCAAGAATTTCCAGCGTCAGGTTTTTCCATTACATCTCAGCTTCCACAGTTGATCTAAGGCTTAAAGAATAACATTCAGGCCTCGCTTTCTAATGATGAGGTGTTTGACACAGAAAGCAATCCTAATCGAGAAGGCTGCTTGCCTGGTGATTGCTGGCAAGTAGAGCTGACAGAGACAAAGAAACATTTTTCTACTGAGTCTCCTAACGAAGCCTCCTCCTTGGACCTGGGACTGTGAGCTATGAACAGGAATCCTGCTGTCAGAAGCACTCAGCAGATCAGACCCTGTTTGTAATGCTGCCAGTATTTATTATAAATCTTTCTTTCAACCTAAAAAAAAAAAAAAGACAAGATTTTTGGTAATGCTGATTGATAGAGCACTAGTACAATTAATACAGCTATACTGGTTTATGACACTGCAGGTCTGGTTCAACACAGGAAAATTCTCCTTTAAAACCAGGTTTGGAAAATTTAAAACTACTTTGCCTGCAGCTGTTGACAAGCCTTTTAAACTTGCAGCCTTTCTGATTTTTTTTAGGATCCATTTCCACCACTGCTGAGATGGCTGCTGGTGTCCTGTGAGTGGTTCTTCATAAGTCCTGCACCAAGTGCTGCCCACACAATTTCCTGTAGATTCATTATTCACAATGTTGGGGGAAAATTCCTCTTGACATCAAAAACCACTATAGCAAAATTGTCTTTTCTTATTTGCTCAACTATTCTCCTCTGCGTGGCTTAGGGAGAGACTTTGCTTACAGAAGTTCCCACTAGGACAGCTGCCCATCTTTGTTTGCAGAAACAGCCCCTGCCATGGCTGGCTTGAGGAGACCCTCAAAGACTGTTTCTTCTCCTGTCCTTCTTGATATCCTTCGTTCTTACTTCTTCAGGTACCTCTGTAACCCTTGATCACTTCAGCATTGCAATATTGCACATCCCCAGTTCGATTTTTCTCTGCTGTTGCCCCTCTGGTGAGTTCTACTGGTTTTATGTTCCAGTTGGGAAGCAGACAGCCAGACTGGGCACCACTTGGGCTGACCCATACTAACCTCTAGAGATGATCACTTTCTCTGTGGGAGAAAGATCAAGACTTGAACCTGGTCTCTCCAAACTAGCTCCCTGATTTACAACAGGAATATTTGACCTGCTAGTAGTCTTCAGCACCATTCTCCAAACCAGCAGCTTTCCCCTGAGAGTCACTGCTGCCCAGGGGACATGGCATTGCTCCTCTCCCTCCTCTGCTGTCTCTGTGTGATGAAGCAGGTGCTGCTCTCTGGTAGTGACCACATCTCCTGGGCATCCACCACTCTCCAGTGAGCTTCTCTATGATGCTGAGATTCACTTTCAAGATCCAGCACCTCTCCACTGCTTGTTTCTCCTGCTCTCTCCAGCAAGACACCACAGGCTCTTCCCCAGATCACCCGTTTTCTGCTTAATCAATCATTCCTCCAATATAGCAAAATATGATTCTGTTCATTTGATTTTCAGCTCCGTTTCCCCCACCCTAGACAAGCGGATGCAGCCTGAACTGTGCTTGCTTTTTCTCTGAGTTTTGCATGAGAGCTCCAAATCCACTCAGAAGCCGTTTGTAATAATTCTGCATAGGAAACACCACCCAAAATAAATTGCATCTCATTGACTTCCTGGGTGCTCACGGTGCTGAAAACCAGGCAGAGTGAAGGACGGACCCATCTTCCAGGTGTATTTATTTCACTAGCCTGGACAGCTCGTAATCGCAGACAAACTGTTTGTCCTTGACTCCTGTCTTGGCAAAGGAAGACGGAACTTCCCACAACACGATCCATATCACATCAGATTTGATATATTTCATAACAGCCTTTTATTCTCCTGTCTTTGTTCATTTATTTATCAATCTGACACTTTGCTAGATATGTCGCTGTCTTTCTTTTTATTCACCTGTCATTATCTCCCGCTCACACGTTATAATACTCACCTTCTTTTATGTATATTAAAAATAAAAAGGCTCTTGCCCTGTGCCTTTTCACTGTGGATTTTCTCTTTTGCTCTTAAATAGCAATAGAGCGGATGGTTTGCAAATCCTTTCTGACTTTCAGTGATATAAATCATCACTATTCGGAGCTTCCAGCCTGCCTCAAAGCACCAAAAGGCCCCATTGCCACACAGGTCTGCGCAGCTGAAGTCACACATGTGATGCTCTCCAGGCTTTTGGGACCAGGTCTATTGAGAGGGAACTCAGCAGAGGAGCAGAAGAGTGTCATAAACACCCAGGCACCATAAATAAACATCTATGAGCTTTCCATGATCTAATCCACTGTGTTAACCTGTGCTAAATCCCTCAGGAGGGAGCCTGAGCAGCCTTCGAAGGCGATGCGCTGCACGACGGGGCTCGCTCGGTCCCAGCTGCAGAGCTTGGCCTGCTCCTTGAAAAAGAAAAGTTGGCTCGAAACTTAGAGCCAAATGAAATCATCCTCTGCTTTTCCTCGAGCATTTTGCAAAAGCAGTTGGGTTATTCCATCCTGAATTTTTACTACCATCACAGAAACAACCGAAAATATTTAACTTGTTTGTTAAAATATTTAACATGATCTTGACAGTTCACCAGCTGTTTAAAAGTAGCTAAAAAGGATGGCAAAGGCTGCTGCTGAGTTTAATAAATATATGTGTGTGATGTTTGTTATCTGAGAAGTACATTTAGATGTCTGCTTAGGTTAGTATCACATATGCTAGAACACATGTTCCTATTCTGGTACACATCTATAATTGTGCCCATTTATCTCATTGTAGTTTAAAGTACCAACAGGATAAATAAAGGCATTGCCTATTTTACTTTGAGAAAGAGAAAGACTAGGCTATTTAAGTCAGTGAGAAAATATAAAACGCTGCAGATAAAAACTTTCAGGGGTGGGGAAAATTACTTTTTAAAATAGCACAATCAAGGACATCTTTGCTGTGGGAAGATTTTTGTTAGAATGAAGCAATTCAAAAGCTGCTACAAAACGGATGGTAGGAAGAGAATAGCAGCAGGAACAGGGAGGTATTCTGCCTGTGTCCTTTTTTTACAGTCATTTCTAGACATTAATTTTCCATGTCTATTAAAACAGAATGTTCTTGCAGATTTACTGCCCCATGGCATAGGATCCATGCACAGGTAAAGGGTGCCAGTGCTGCAAGTGCAGGCAGGTGAGGGTGAGGAAGGTGTGGAGGAAGCACAGGCAGGACTAAGCCTGCAGCATGACGTTACCACATTCAACAAACCCAGCAGGACAAATCTCTCAAGCCAGAGCACAAGTGACATCCATACACCAATGCTAGCTGGGGATCCTTCTAGGATGCTTCACATACACAGTCAGAGCTGAGGACACTGTCTACATATAGCCCCACTCAGGATCAGAGAAGAGCTACCAGGAACTTGGCCTTTCTCCACATTTGTCTGCTCTACGATGAACAAGAGGCATGAAGACTTGCTGAGACAGCATTAAAATGCTTACCTACCCCATAAGCATTCTGGAGACAAACAGAACCAGGGTGCAGGTTTAGGTCTTTCAAAGCAAATACCCTTCAAGGTATACCTACCCCAGACTGACCTCTCACACCTGGTTGCTCTAATCACTGCCATGTTAATCCAGATGTGGAAGGAAGCAATCAGCCCACACTAAAGCCAGAAACAACTGTCCCAACCCTTGACACCGACCACGAAGTGCAGAGCAGGGAAATAAAACAGATCAGGAATTCAGCACTTTATGGCTTGGATTTGTGAAAGCAACGATAAATTAAAAAGGATTTAGGAAAACTCTAATTGCAGGAATCAGTCTTGAGAGACAGAGCGAGACTCACAGACTTCTTTGATGTTCAATCCATAGAAGTCCTCAAATTACAGAGGGAGAATCACTTTGCAGCTCGGAATAAACTGACAGTCCAGAAAAACACTGAAAACCAGTTACCAGGCTTCAGTGAGAAGCAAAGACAAAGTGTCAGGGGCAAAACAAACATTAAAACCAAGATCACTGGACACACACAAAATGGATTTTGAAGGAGAAGCCAAAGAGTTTGATCATCTTTGTGACTAGACTCCAATGCTCACAAACCAACCTGGTGGCACTGGATTTTCCAGGGGTGATTTTTCTTGCCTCTTGTTCTTGTAGATAAGGCTTGTGAAGGGAGCCTTGGCAGGACAAAGGCGGCTACTGAGGTCCCTTGGTTTTGGTGTAAACTATTTAAAATGAAGTAGAAACTACAATTAAATTAAGGGGGTTAAGGTGCTGATTTGTCAACCTGAGATGAACTGTGCCAGCTGTATTGAAACATCTCCCCAAACTGCATCTTAGGAAAGTGCATAAGCAATAGTGATGGAGTAGACAGTGAGCATCAGCAGCTGGCTCTGCTTAAGACTCACAAGGGTCCCCATAACCTTTTCTTACCTAAACTGATCAAAAAATATATCCAGTGGATATGTGTGGTTATTTTCCCCACACAAAGAGTCAGCATCAGTCAAGGCAAGAGCCATCCTGAAGCACACTATGTGCTCGGAGAGCATCAAAGCTATTTTGCATGGAATAAAACATGATCCTGCAGGAGCTTCTTGTAGCCTGAGTTATGCAGCAACCCCAGATGACAATTCAAATGACATCGGGAAAAATAATCCCAAACTGGGTTTTGGTTTCCTAGATGCAGCAAGAGCTGGAAGCCTGAGGAAGGCTTCTAAATCACCCATGTGTTATGGATCATCACAAATATACCAGCATTGCTGGAAGTCTTGCCAATGACAGAGGCTCAAATGAGGGCTCTATCCTGCAAAATAGAGCATGGTGCCAAGACCACAGCTATTCAGACTCCTTGCCAGAACAAACCACCTTGTGAGAGCAAGCCCTTGGCTGCCAAGAGAAGAGCAGTTCCTGGAGATACAGGGATGGGGAAGAGGTGACTGCTCTGAAAGAGCTGCTGGAGGCTCACCTCCTTCCAAAAGAAAAAGGCGACATTAAAAAGAGAGATAGACACATCAAGCACATTATTTTTAGGAGGCAGAGAAAAGCTTCCAGTGCCTCCAGCTGTCTCCAAGGCTTTGGGGTGTTGCAGCCAAGGCAGGGTTTGCACTGTGGGTCTGCAGGTGCCTGCTGGGGATGGTACGTGCTGAAGAGCAGCCTGGAAGGAGCAGAGGGGAAGAAGGAGGGAGCAAGGAGGCAGGCAGGAGAGGGAAATTGTGCCGTGTCCTTCTCCTATGCCAAAAAATGAGAAGAAACTATAAACCCCCTGTTTTCAGAATATAAAAAGGTTGTGAAAATAGGACTCCAAGGGCTCTGCAAATGATTATGTTAATTAGATCCAGGGCTATTCAATAGCACTGAAGTGATGCTCAGGAATTTTGAACTACAGTTTTTAGTGTGATTACAGATCATATTAAAATTCTATTAGTCTTCACTTAAGTTGTGAATAAGTGGGATGGAGTAATGGGTCCATACGTTCATGAACCCAAATACTTTTATTGTAGCAGACATTTCAGAGTGAAAGTACCCCCCTTTTCAAAATGGAAAGAGGCTTTATTTGTGTAACTACATAGAGTGAAACTACAAGCAGTGAAACATGCAAAGATCACTGATTTTTCCACATGAGCCCAACTTTTGAGTGTTGTTGTAAAACAATATTTATAATTGTTTTAGTCTTGCTACATGGTATCATTGAGACACTCAGAAGAGAAAACTTTGTAGCAAAATCTCTTTTTGTTTCTGCCTTGCAAATGATAAATTGTTAATGAGCACCTGTTACAATGTTAATGAAAGTGAGATCTGTATGTAAATAAAGAAAATTTAATAACTTAACAAGGTGGATTAAAATTCCCAACCTGCTCCTTGCTAATCTAATGCCAAACACCAAATAGTTGCTATCTAAGCAGGAAACTAGTTAATGTATTCACCTCCGTGTACTTTTCAAACTATAATTAATATTTTAAAAATTTATAAAAGCGAAATCATAGGTTTGATTGTAACAAACAAAATATCTGCCTTTAATCTACTACAAAAGGTTGGTGCAAATCCCCTTAAATGATACTAAAATGTAAACCACAATGCAGCACTGAGGAATTGATGATGTTTAACTTCTTTTGCATTTGTCCTAATCACATTCTTTATAATTGTATTTAAAATTACTCCAAAACAGTTGATTGGTAATTTTGTAGCACAGAAGAAATATGGAATGAGAATATAGTTTCCTTGTAAGAAAAAAAAAATCCTGTTATAAATAACTTTCAAGGTATGTCCTCTGGGCATTGGGTGAATATTAACACTTGACAAATGGACATTTGTTGGATTTAAACTAAAGTGAAAGTTATTGGAAGGGAAGAAGGAAGGCTTTTATTTCTTAGAGAAGAAGCTGACTTTCATGTGGTTTCTCTCTTCTCCAAACCAGGGTTTTACAGCAATGCCCTTGTCCTCCATCCCTCCTAATTCACATCCCACCAAGTCCTGTGACCGCCCCAGGCAGACCCAGCAGCTTCTGCACTAACTCGGTGCAGCCTTAGTAAGCTGGGGCTGTTGGTGGAGCCCCACAGCCCACGTTAACCCCAGCCCTACAAGCAGAGCTTCACTGAGAGACCTGTGTTGACAGGGACTTCTGGAGGTCCTGGATTTGACCTCCTGATCCAGGCAAGGTTAACTTCAAACCTAGACCAGGTTTCTCAAAATCCCAAGGACAAAGACTCCACAACCTCTCTGGGATGCTGTCTCAGGGCTGCATCACTCTCATGGGAAAGGGTGGGTTGGTTGGTTGGTTGGTTGGTCGGTCGGTCGGTCGGTCAGTTGGAAAATTGGTTGGGTGTTTTTCCTTAAAACCAGTGGGAAATTTCCATTGCAACTCACCTCCTGTCCTCCTGTTGGGCATCTCGGTAACACTCTGTAGCTACAGCAGAGAGATGGAGGGAGGGAAGTTGCACCATTCCCCTTCCAGCCTGTCTCCCCACGTGCCACCATGGCCACACACCCAGCTTGCCCGTATAAAAAAAAGGTATCTGAGTCCTTCCTACCAGTAATACACTTATCTCCTCAGCTCCAGTGCTTTACTCTCTATTTCAGGAAGGTGGCATCAAACACAGAGAGAATGATGGGTTTTGGCGAGACCCCAGCATAAGCCCACAACCATCCTGTGGTGAAAAACCTGTATGGACATGTAGAAATGACACTTGCATCTGGGCTCTCACCAACTGGACCTTCCTCTTCAGCTACTCTGAATGTGGAGACCTAGATGCCAATGCTGGTGCTGGCAGTCCATGACCACTTGTGATGGGTCTGGTCTGCATTCTTCCATGTTGAAGCAAACACTGCCATTGTCCACGGGGGAGTGAGCCCCAGGGCAGACACCACAATTTAGTGATTTTTTAAAAAATTTTGGATAATATACAAGCATACTCTGTCCTTTAATTGGGAAGCAATTCACGGGTCTGCACTTAATCAAGATGGATACCTCATTAGGACATCTCCCAGGGAACTAGTTTAGCCTAACAACAGCAAATCGCAATGCTGTTGCTTAATTGGGACAATTTTTGCAAAGTCTCCACTTAATGGAGACATATTGGGCCAGTGCCAGGAGTTAAGTGGTGTTAAATGAAATAGGTGCAAAACTCCAACTTCCTGTCTTTTTTATATAAAGATTGCCAGCTGAAAATGTAAATAAATAAAGGCTAAATATTTAGGGGTAGGGACTTCTATTTTCTTTTTTTGGTTGCACAGAGTACTGTAAAGAAATGTGGGCTTCTTGGGTCTCTGCTTATTCCTACCTCCAATTATAGCCTTGATGATGAAAAGCTATAGAAGCTTTTCTCCTGTTGTGCTTGGGCAGCACATAGCACCTCTGGGTCCAGATCTCTGATGGAAGATGCTGGTTTTGCCGCATCATAATCAAGATAAATTTTCACCCTCTACTTAGCCTTCCTGTAAAGGCATCTGTATAACCGTAAGAGCGGGTCTATATAGGAGTCAATGCCTTAACCCCAGAGCCCTGTAAATGGAAGCCAAGGTGGAGCACTGTAGACATAGAGTCACATACATTTCTATGGTCCTGCCATCCAAGGACCTTAGTGTCCTTGCTTAGGGGTCAGAAATACAAGTCTTCCACCTAAATGACACAAAGGTCCTACTGAATGACACGTTCACACCCCTGCTGGGAAACTTTCCCCCAGTTCCTTGAAGTCGAGTCTGTCCCACTAACATAACGTTGCACAACTTGCTTTGAATAGTTCAAATGGGAAGGCTGGTCTGGTGGAGCAGGCCCTTGCTGGAGACTCTGGGCACTCCTGATTTTGGCAAGAATCATGACAGAGGGTCCAACACGAGGCTTACTTTCCCATGCCTCATTCCTGGGAGCTCCCATGAGAGTCAGAATCACAGAATGTTAGGGATTAGAAGGGACCTCAAAAGATCATCTAGTCCAATCCCCCCGCCGGAGCAGGATCACCTAGATCAGGTCACACAGGAACACATCCAGGCGAGTTTTAAACGTCTCCAGAGAAGGAGACTCCACAACCTCCCTGGGCAGCCTGTTCCAGTGTTTGTCACCCTCACTGTGAAGAAGTTTCTTCTCATATTTATGTAGAACCTCCTATGTTCCAGCTTACACCTGTTGCCCCTTGTCCTGTCACTGGATGCCACTGAGAAGAGTCTGGCTCTGTCCTCCTGACACTCACCCTTTACATATTTATAAACATTAATAAGGTCACCCCTCAGTCTCCAAGCTAAAGAGACCCAGCTCCCTCTGCCTTTCCTCATAAGGTAGGTGTTCCACTCCCTTCATCATCTTTGTGTCTCTGCTCTGGACTCTCTCAAGCAGTTCTGTGTCCTTCTTGAACTGAAGGAAGGAATCCTTCTCTCGGGTTCCTTCCTTGCACATGGAGGGCTGCAATCTTGCTCCTTTTCCATTTTTCTTTGGAAATTCAGCGGCTGGGGCAGTGCTGGGCTGTTCTGTACTGAGTTAGCTTCTGGGCAAAGCTGCTGATAAATACACTAACAACAGGCGCTTCCCAAAACCACTCAGGGTGGTAGCAGCCACCAAGCATGCTGGGAACAGACACCCAGAGCATCTTCCAGAACATAAACCCAACCTCCTTTCAAAATACCATTCCCATGATGTCTTAGATCCCCCTTAGATATTCCTGAGTGTTAACATTGACTGATGAACAAGCCCGAGAGGCATCAAAGGGGACTTTTCCTCCCCTCGTCATTAAGAGAAGCTGTTTTACAGATAGCTGAGCAATTTGAAGGAAATAAAAGGTGAGTAAAAATTGTCTGTTCAAGACTTTGACCTGGTAACCTGTAAAAGATTTTTGTTAAATATATTTCCTCGGGACTCCTACAGTCTTTGACTGAAAGTGTTTTGTACATAAACAAACAACAACGCTCCTTCCATCCATTAAAACCCACCAGTCACTTTAATACATCACAGCGTAACCATTTAGCTCAGTCATTTTTCATTGTTTGACCTCACTTTTAATTAGAGACTAAATTATTAATGCCGTTTGATAGGAGACAAACTACTTGGGAGTGCTGCTGTTCTCTAGGCCAGCTCTCAGGAACTACACACTCAGACTTTGTACGTTTCAAATAAAACACAAGTGGCCAGAGGAAAAACAATTTACATTTACAGCTCCTACAAACCCAGCATCCATCAAGAGTTTGGTGCTTAAAAAAAAACAACAAACCTCGTGCAGTGTTAACAGTAGACTTTTAAAAACCAGCAAGAAAATATAAAGTTCCCCCAGAGAAAAACTCCCTGGAGATTTTTCAAGAAGTTCACAAGCTCTGGAAAAGTAGTTGCCAGATCCTGTAATCACAACTCATTTAAAGAAGTTAGTGGTGTATTTTTCCCAGCTTTGATGTAGAGGTTCCTAAGGCAGGAAGATGAGCCCACAGAAATAAGAAAGCTGGAGGTGATTTAAAGCCAGGGAGCGAGAGGGCACGGCTGCAGCGGAGACCCAGTGTCTGAGCCAGCTTAGCTGACACCAGCAAGCCCCAAATTGTTCCCAAGTGGGCAAGGTCAGTGTGTAACATGCCCATCACTGGGGCATTTGATCCCTTGTAAGCACTGACCTGGTTTCTCCACTGCTGGTGCTTTCTCTCTGAAGGCAAGGAGTGCTGTAAAACAGCAATTCCTCTATCACTGGGCAAACACGAGATCCTGCTCACGGAGAGAAAGATCTGGTGTCAGGTCCTCCTCCAGAACAATAAAGACCTGGCTCACAGTCATCAACATGAAGGAGAGGACAAATCTTGGGACAGCTGTAGGGACTAGATTTGGTCTCCCTTCCTAATAAAGAGCCTGAGCCCAGACCCTTTCCCTCCCATTAAAGCCAAGCCTGGGCGACCCCCTATAAGAAGACTTTGATCTGCTGCGTTGGATAAAGATTATCAATCCCTGCCTGCAGGTTCCTGCCGAATTCACCCCAGGGGTCTGTTTAGCCATCATCTCCTTTATTTGGGTTTTTTAACATTTCCCAGGACTGAACCATCTTCGATCCTTGGTGGCAGTCCATGTATCAGAGCTGGGGACCACACAGAGCAGCCTCCCATCCCTGCCACCCTGGGGGCATCTGCCCTTTCAAGGGCATTTAGGAGCCCAACAGAATGGGGCTGCCTGGAGCCAGCAAGGGGTTCATACTGCAATAAGGTGTTAGAAAAAACATATCAAAACCTTGTAAAAACTGCAACTCTGGAAGCTAGATAAGGAACTGGGGACATGTTGAGGGAATGATTTCTCCTGTAACGTTCATCACCAGTGAGGTCCCTTGCTGTGTTAGACAACTGTTTAGCTGGTTTCCACACAACTGTAGCACTGTCGAACAAGAATGTGAGTTTTCTGTCCTGCTGCTAACAGGCAAAGCCACCAGCCCTTCCCACACCCAGCTCCCTTTGACACCTTCAGGTGCTCTGACATTGACCCAAATCTCTCCTCATTCTCCCCTGGTGCAGTTGGGTGGGTGAAAGCTCTTCACCCCCTCATACAACAACAGAGAGATGCTCCTCAGCTATCACACAGCGCTTGCTGTCTATACTAAAGGCACAATGCAAATAACAATAATGTTTCTGCTTATTTGATGAAGTGGAAAATATGATCTCCATGTTGTTATTTAAAAACAGAACAAGAAATCAGTTTTTCAGCAGGACTGGCCTCTCTGCAAAGGATGACGCCTGCTAAGCTCATTTATTTGACTCTTAATGTTTCCCTAGCACAGATTTAAAGATTTTTGTGTCCTGTCCTTCCACTTAAGGCACCAGGTTTCAAGTTCTTTGCCATCCAAAACCAGCCTACAAAAATTCACTGAATTAGAATTTAGCCTGCAATGCTATTACTGTCAAGTCAGAATGTTGGTTTATTTCTTAGATACATGGGTTTTTTTGTTTTAGTAGGTTTCAAGCAGTTATTTTTACTAACTCCTAAGAAACAGGAAAATTGCCCCTTCTTCTCCCCCCCACCCTAAAAATGCTATAATCTCCCCTGTATGTTTTCAGTGTAAAATAACCAAGTGCATCTGAGGACTAATGGCCCTAAAGGAGCTGGCTAGATCTACTCACTCAATAATCCATGCTTTCAAAAGGCCTGATTTCACAGTTAGGGAGACACCCCTGAGCAGTTTTGCTGCAAGAGCTCACTCTTGTAGCACCTCCTCTTCTCTCGATATGCTTCAGCAGCTCCCTCTAATGTCAGTGGGGACCCCCGTGTACAGCTCCAAGAAAATTAGACAGCATTCAGACCACATCCTGCCCTTAGATGCACATCCACAGCTTCCAGTGGAGGTAATAAGACCCTCACGGCATGCCGAGGGATGGAAGATGGTCAGAAGGATGGAGATGCTCCTGGGATTCAGCATGTCCAGCTCACCCTGAGCTCCATCTATGGACAAAGTGATACATCCACACAAGATGCTGTGCTATGGGAGGGACCCCAGGAATGGGAACTCCTTCCTCCTCACCAGCACTGGTCCTAACACCAGTAGGGAGAACTGCAGGACAGAGCATAAAGCATCTGGAGTCCTTGAACGAACCCCCCGCTCACATTCATTTCTAATCTGCCAGTGCCCTACGTCCAGTAGTCAGTATTTTAAATTGTTATTAAATGTCTTTGGGGGGATTATAATTTGTATGCCTGATTATACAATGGATATACCTATCTATCTCGTGGTATCACAAATAGCCATACTATAATGATGATTGAAATATATAATCCCCCCAAAGATGGTCAGAACAATTTAAACTTCCCTCTGCTTAATTAGGAGAGTTAGGGGATTAGGTACATGATTTAAATGGAGGGGAAGGTTTGGTTTATGTTTTTAAAACTCCACGGAGGCACAGGGAACTGGTGAGGGAGACATTAGACTGCCTTGTCCATCCTTATGCTGTCTCATCTTGGACAGGCTTGTCAACCTTTCTGCCTGCCAGCCCAGCACTTCCAGCATCTCCAGTGACTTCCCAGTGTTTCCTGGGGAGACCACTTCAGCCCTCAGCCTTACACCATCACAAAGGTGCCCTGGGCACTATGTCCCCATCCTTGTGCCCACAGAGTACTTACTCCTGGTCCACTCTGCTGAGATACCCATGGCTTCACACAGCTGTACCAACCCACCACGCCCTGCTACCTCCAGGCCCTCTTCCTAGCACGGAGTGACAGCAGCTTCATCACCTGTGGGTGACCATGGGGGATGAGGTTTCTTTGGGTGAGCTCCAGGTCCCCTGTGCACAGAGGGGGAACGTTTCAGATGAGGGTTAAAAAGCCAAGTAAACTCCCCCAAGTTTCCCTTCCTTCAGCAGATTGTGGACCTGCCAATACTGCACTGAGCAGAAGTGATCAGTTTGTCTTCCTCACACTGACAATAAATCCAATCACACCTTGGACGGGTAAATAGAATCGATTGAGTCCCTGCAGCACCGTCCTCTCCTCAGCTCGGCACCAGCCCCCTCTCCTCATCAGCCATGATAACAGGGGAAAACAGGCAGATTTCACTCCCCACATTTACCTGCTGATTGCAGAGCCATCTTTGTCATTAGAGGTAAATTAATCAAGAGAGGTGAACATTTTCGACAAGCCTCGCTGTTTACTTCAAAAAAAGCAGAAACAAAATTAGTGCAACACAGGGAGAACCAGACACTTGCTGGGCAGAGCAAAGAAGACAAATCCTTTGGAAAGCAAAATCACTTACAAGTTATTGCTGACTCCAAGCACAACATGGGAAGAGGGATCCTGGGCAGGCAGGAAGCTCCATGGGCTCCTTCCCCATGGTCCCTGCTGCCAGGACCCCCTGCCTGGGAAAGCCAGGACTCTCCTGCATCATCACATGCACAAGCACTGGGGTTGCTTTGACACCCTGGTGCTCACCCCTCTCCCCTGACCACAGAAGTCAGGATGGGATGTCCCCAGTCCCTTTGCATACTTTGGTCACCCCAAGGAAGGGTCCTTCACTCCAGACTCAGCCCAATCTTTTGGCCTGGCAAAAAGGCACAGGGAAGTTTGCAGCCATCCATAACTCTCTCACTGGGTCTGACCAGATGCAGCTGAACCATTGTCTAGTTAAGAGGAAAAGATCAACCCGGATTTAAGAGACAGCGAGGCCTCCATAACTCTTCCTTAGAGCATAGCCCGGCTGAATTTATGCCCTGCAATGTGGCTGCAGCAAACAGATATAACTCGTGGTGATGGTGCTGCTTCTTCTGGGAAGGAGGCTCTCACCCCAGCCCCTTATGGAAAGTTTTGGGGCCACACCTGAACTCCGGGGCAGGGAGTCCCGAGATGCTGTGTGTGGCTCCTGGTTCAGATCTGCAGCGCCCGTAGCAGGGAAGATGCTTTTTTTTTTCCTTTTCTTCTTCTTTTTGTCTTTGAAATCTTGTCAGTATATCAACACACTTGATAAGGGCAGTGTTGTAGTTACACTTCTTTAATTAAGTGAATAATTAAAAAGAAGTTGATCATCAATTAGTTAATTAAATAATTAATCCATTTTACTTTCATACCCTTTTTTGTTAATCACTGTGGCTTCGGTAATGAGCCTCCTATGGGTTGCTAAGCAACTGCCTCCTCGTTTAAACAATCAGCAGCTGCCGCCCGTCAGCGCCCGTGTGAAGGGATACGCCGGGGCCGGCCCCGCCACCCTCTCCCGGGCCCGCCGCTCCCGGCCCGGCTGCGGGGCACGGACACCCCGGAAACAGCGGGTTCGATCCCCGCCTCCGGCACGTCCTGCCCCCGTTGCCTCGGGAACCGGCGGGGAAAGCACGAAATCCTTCCGAAAAGCTGCTGGAGGAGCAATGTCTGTGCGCTCCGCCGGTGCCCAGGCCGCAAGGCCGTGCGCGCCGCGGTGAGGAGGAGCGGGTGGCAGGGAGGAAGGCAGAGGATGCGGTGCCGCTCCTCCCGGCGGGAACCATCCACATCCCCGGCAGGCGATGGCACGGCTTCCCCCGTCGGCACCCTGCGCCTTCTCAAGAGAAGCATCCACCCCTCATCCCTCCCCCCACCAAGCATCCCATGCCTCAGTTTCCCCGAGGGAGCGCTGCCCCTACGGTCCCTGCCCCAGCGCTGGGTCGGGGGGTACCGGGGCCAGTTGGGCTGACTCCCCCACCGCAGACGGCAGCTCCCCTTCCCTCCTCTCTCCCACTTTATTCTCCTGAGTTCTTTTTTTTTTCCCCTTCTCTGTTGCCAATTGTTTCTCTGCCCCGGGGCCAACCTGTAAATGAGATGTTACATCTGCACCGAGCTAAGTAAACACTTTATAAATGAATAAATAAGTGAATAAATAACGAAATAGTAATATCAGCGCCGAGCGGAGCCAGGCTCAGCGGCTCGGCCAGGGAAAGCGGGGCGGCGGGGAGCTGGGGGAGGGGGAGGCAGGCGAAGAGAGATCCCCCGGAGCCCCCCACACTTACAGCCCCATCACCGCTGCACTGAGCAGCTTCCCGGGAGGGAGTCTGAGCCTGGGGGCCCGGAGCCTCCCCCCTGGCAGCGCAATGTCCCGTCCTTCCCCTACTCGGGATCGTGCCCCTGGGAGGGACTGGGGTTCAGCACCCCCCGGCCGGGCCGACCCCCTCCCAACCGCCCGGCCTGAACTTTGTAATTATAATGGATAACGAGAACAAATGCAAGAAGCACTCATTGAGTAACTGATATCAATTATGGAAGCAGGCTTTTGAGCCTGGAATAAATGATAGGGGAATTGGCCTGAGAGGGAGTGGGAACAGACATGTTATTATTTACGCCAGATTAAGAAAAGTATCCAATTTGCCGGCCATCTCCTTCCTCTGGGAATCGGCATCAATTTTATTATTGTTCCTCAGATTTTAATATTCTCTAAATGAATTACGATCGAGCTAGGTAGTTAGTCAATAGTTTAATGCAATTAATTAACTTCCCATCGCTTGGTTATCTCTGCCCGGGCCCCTTTTCCCAGGCCGGCCCCACTGCAGTTTGTTTGCAGTAAATAAGGGTGCAGGCTCCGCTCGGAGCCGGGCTCCGTCTGTCTGTGTGTGTGTTGACTCTTTGGTGTCTAGATTTTTTCCACTGTTCCGTGCATTGTACGACATAACTAGAACTGAAGCAGTACATTTCTTCAAACAATGCCTCCCCGATTCCATTTGTAATGGAATTGGAGGGAGAAAATGTAATTGTGTGTTAAACATGAGGCAGCCATACATGAAGATAAGCAGGGCTGAGTGACTGGATATGGAAATCCAGCGCGGGGACTAGATACTGGAGGTCTATTTTGGAGTTAAATGGCTCATAAAAATAAGAGGCTAGCGTTTATTTATTTATTTGCCCGAGAGTCTATAGGGCTGTGCATGTAGTGCTGTGTTTTGATGGGGAGAAATGCGAGGGGAGAGAGAGGTCCTTCTCTGTGGGGGGCTGGTGGAGGGGTCATCACCCCTCCACCCCAGTGAGGTGGTCGCTGCTAAGGGAGGAGGGAAAGGGAAAGGGAGAGAAGACAACCCGTGGGCCCGGGCTCCCTGGCGGAGACCCCCTCCCCCGAGCAGGTAGCCCTTGGAACCTACCCCTCTAGAGCAACTTCTGCGGCTCAGGGCAGTAGGAGGCTGATCGAGGTTCCCCTCCTGATTTGAGGGGTCACACTGGCTGGGGAGCGGAGCGTTCTGGGGATGCCCACCGGGGACATGGGGGTGCGCAAAGGGGGTGCACAGGAGGTCCAAGGGTGCACACAGGAGGCCCGGGGGCACACTCAGGGAACCTGAGGATGCGCACGGGGAGCGGGATTCCCTCCCCTATGCAGGGCGGCTGGTAGAGCCGGACCGGGGTGCCGCAGGGTACCGAGTCCCTGGGCGCCCGGTCCCGTCTCTCCCAGTCCAGGCTGGCGGGGCAGTTCCCGGGGGATGTCGGCGGCCGGGGCCGTCCCTTCCCCGCCGCACATCTGGGAACGTCGTTAGGGCCGCCCCGCTCAGGAAGTTTTTCACACTTCACATCTCATTAACCGCAGGTCTCGGATTCCTTGGGAAAGGGGGACAGGCGGGAGGGCGGCCCCGGCCGCCGGCCCAGGGGGAGACCGCAGCTGCTGGGAGAGAACCGGGGCCCCCCGGGGGGTTGGGCTGCACCCTCCGACCCCCCTTGAGGCCGAGCTCCTACATGCGCGGAGCCCCGGGGTGGAGGCACTGCCCCGGCCGTCGAGGGGGGATGTGGGACAGGAAGGGGAGCATAGACACAGCAGAGGCGACCCACGTTCCCCCCCCTCAACCCCTCCATGGAGCTGAGCCTGTGGTGCAGAAGGACCTGGGTTGCCCTTCTCCTCCTCCGGACCCCGCAGGGACACCCCGAGGGTCTGAAGGGGTCGGGGGCTGTCGACTGCAATCAGAGCCCCTTCTCTTCCCATGGGCTCGACGGCCCAGCCTCTATGGGATACGGCCTTCTGGGGAGGGCAAAGGACCCCCTCCCCAGCATCTTAAATGTTTAAAAAGGGGTTATTCTGTGCTTACAGTGAGCGAAATTAAAAAGAAACAGTAAAATATTTGAAAATGAAGTGCATTATGTTTAATAAATTTAAAATGAACAAAGGCTGCTATATTGCCAGCAATATCATTTCTTGCCCAGGGGCATTAATAAAGACTGAAAGGTTTGGAAAAAACAATATTTTCTATTAAAATTCTACGGTGCGTTTCAATATTAAAAGGATAGGTGATGAATTTTCAGTGTTACTCAGACGGGGTCAGCGACTAATTTCATTTCTTTCTGGTCAGCATTCTGTCGATAATTAATCAAAAGCAGAGTTTCTTAATGAAACACTTTTCATAAGGTGATAATTAGCAGGAAAGACGCGGAGAGCAGACAGTCACTGGTAGCTGTCTAATAACCAGAACGAAATCAGGGCTGGGTCCAGGGAGTTAAGCAAGAGCTCAGAAAAAAAAAAAAAATTATAAATAAAAGGGAGAAGAGGAGGAAAAGGGATTGGGGAGCCGCCATGTGCAAAGTCCCGGGAGAGGGTTGTGTTTTTCAGCCGCTGCTGATCGCTTTTAATACCCGGGTCGGTGCAATTTCGCCTCCCGGGCCCCGCCGGGCCTGCCCCGAGCTGGGGGGCTCAGAGGGAAGGTGCCTCTTCACCCCATGCATTGAGCTTCAAGAGAGAAACCAGTGCAGAGGACAAGGTCCCCAGCCGGGCCTTTCCCTACCCTCACCCCACAAAAACGCGTGGAAAGAGTAAATGAAGTTAATGAAGAAAATTAGCAGCGATTAGTAAAAGCGCCGGGGTCCGGGAGAGCTGGTGCTCCGGCCAGGAAAGTGTCTGGTAACAATTACAAAGATACCCCGCGCACAAACAAAAGAAATTAGCCCCTGGAATGGTATTAAACAGTAGAAAAATAACCGAAAGTTGTAATAAGTGAGGGATTAAAAAGGACCTGGCATTAATTCGGGGTCTGAAGAGAGCCCAGCAGAAGGGGGAGAGAGGTGTGCTGAACCTTTAATTAATATTTGGCTGGAGCATACCTTATTCATAATATTCATTGATGTAATTACTCCACAAACAGACAGGGATAATTTGTTTAGATAGATAAAAATAACCTTCAGGTGAGATTTTAAATACAAAACCAATCTATCCCTTGCATCTAGTCTGGCACTTAAACAGCAAACCTTTCAATGGGCTTTTTTCTCATATTAATATTTTTTTTTAATCCGAACATGAATGACAGGTACTGCTTTCCTAAGACGCCGGGTTTTTTATTATGAAATTCTCCTGAAATGCTGTAAACTTTCAGATAAAGCTGAGAGGCAGGAGGCTGTTGAGTAGATGAGATTATTGATAGTTATTGAAAGTATCCAAATAGGATTTAGAAATCGGGCTCCTGCGCCTTTAATAGAATTCCAGATAATCTTTTATCACAACAAGACACCCATAGAATTATTTAAACAGATTGGACTATTCCAGCAGCAAATTTCAATTATTCTAATGCTTTAATAAATGTGTTGTGTGTGTATTAAATTCAAGCTTCTTAATCCAAATTTTACGATTTAACTGCTCTGATTTTTCATTACAGCTACACCCACATACAGCAATTTACTTTTTTTTTTTCCTTAGGAAACTGATGCCTTATCGAATCGGTCCCGCAAATAAAATAAAAAATAAAGTCTGACTTAAGAGTGAGTTCCGGACGCCCCGAGACAGAGAAATAAATCGGAGGCTCCGCAAGCCCCTGCGAGGAGGATGGGAGCTCAGGTAGGAAACATGACGGGGACAAGAAGAAAAAAAAAAAAAGAAAGGAGGAAAAAAATCAAACTGCAGGAAAATTAAGAGTGGAGGATTGAATTGATGGGATCGGGGGGCTTTGTGGCTGGAACCTTTTGTTTCAATATTTATTTCCTCGGAGGTTAATACCTTTTTTCTTTTTAAACGTAACAGCAGGTGAGAGGAAAAAGCGTGGCCTTCAAAATCTGTCAGCATCAAACCAACTAAAGGAACAGGATTATCAAACAGTGGGAGAGAAACAATATTTTAAATTATCATTAAATTATGGAGACAAGCTCTCGAAAGAAGGAGGGCACAAAACGGATCAGCGGCTTCCCCTGCACGCACACACACACGGGTATGTTCACACGCGTTCCTCTTTCTTTCCATAAAGGAAAAATGATAATAATAATAACAACAACAATGAATAGCGAGGGGCGTCCTCTGTTGAAAGGGGAAAGAGTTCACAGGTTTTTAAATATAAGAAGTCCCGGATAATGAGGGAACCGCGGCCTCCAGTCTGGCAGAGCCCAGAACTGGGACCGGCGGACGCGGGCTGTCCCCTGCCCGGACCCCCCCGGGCTCCCCTCGACGGGGCCGCCGTCCCCGCTCTGGGAGTTCCTGGCTCCGGGATGAAGCCGGAGGCATATGCAGATGCGGCGCTGATTAATTGTTTTCCATCATTTTCCTTGCCACCGCCTCTCATCCTCAAAGCTGGGGCGTCCAGCCTCGCCTACGGGCTTGGGCGTCATGGCTCTCAGCGGGCGCTCCTCTACTCGCCCCCGGCATTACAGCGCAGGGCGGCTTCCCTGCCAGGATGGGTGTCCCTGCCCCTGAACCCCCTCGAGGCTGGGGGGCATCGGGGCTGCACCCATGACAGGCACCCCTTCCTTAGGCGGGCGGACGGGGGCCTCCTCCCCGGGGGCAGAACATCCCTTTCCCGGTGGCAGAGCATCCCTTTCCCTGGGCAAGAGGGTACCTCCTCCCCGGGGCAGAACATCCCTTCCCTGGGACAGACCAGGACTCAAACCACCCCAAACTCCCTCCCCAACCACCCCAAACTATGGCAACCCCTCGGAACACCCCCCCACCTCCGCCGCCCTCGGGGAGCCCCTGACACGCGTTATTTGCTTACAAGGGGCCCGGAGGCAGCTCAGCCTCCGGGGCTGCAGTCTCGTTATTAAGCAGTTCAGTTTGTTAATATTTCAGGCCTGACCCTGGCGAGGAGGATGTGCAGAGCTGCCCTGACCCCAGCCTGCCTCCTTAAAGTACTTTTGTAATCAGCTGTTAACTATACAAATAGCCTTGCTGCTAAGGATTATCAGATAATCGTATTTTATTAACTGTGAGAGGCAGCCTGTAAATATTTAGTTTTATTATCTCGCCGAGTATCAAATATTACTCCAAATTTCCTACTTACGGATTTTGCCCTCCTTCCCCAGCTTGGAAAAGTTGTGCAAGTTTAATTTTATTATTTATATTTTGAGAGGTGGTAAACATTTCGCTTTGTTTGACTGGAGTAATTGTGTAAATCTTATTAGCAATATGCATATTTACTGTAGTGCTATGCAATGTTAAATTGGTTTTAAATTATATAATTACTACTCTCTCTTCCTAAATGGATATTTAGAGCAGGTTGGAAATTGTTGTACTTCCCGGGACCTCTCCGGGTGGCTGCGAGGAGCCTTCCCCGCACCTCCACCTCCAAGAAGGGGCTTATTTTTTGTGCCTAGGAGGGAAAATGGGGGGTTGGGGCTCGGGGGGGTGGGAGATGCGGGATGGGGGACGCACGGAGCCGAGGCCGGGCCCGCCCGGGAAGGATCTGCGGTCCGCGGTCGAGCAGGGCGGTGTCGATCTGTTTTATAATCTTTGTTTAACGTTGCATTTCTAAGCTCTGTATTAAGCAGCTGTATCAGCGGTTAGATATTTAGTTGTATATAATTTACACCCTGATCCTGAATCGATCCGACACCTCCGGATGGAGTCTCTCTCATTTTTCACGCTCCTTTCGAGGTGCTGAAATAATATCCTCTCATTAGAAGGCTGCGAAGCCTGGCTAATTTATCCAAACTGTCAGCGGCTTGTACAACCTCGGGTTAAAAATAAATCAGCAAAGAAACAACACCCCCCCCCCCCTCCAACACACCCCAACGGAACCGATTTATCAACAAAATTAAACTAGCCTCCATCTAACCGATTTACTAGCGAACAGTAAAGCATTCAGAAGCCTCGCCGGCTCCGGCACTCCGCGCCGCTCCCAAAGCTCAGACATTTATTAGAAAATTGTTTCCCCTCCGCGGAATCAAATCACAGCCCGTGAAGTGCGCAGGGGGATGCGCCAAAGTCTGCCAAAGTCTCCGCGCTCCGCGGGGCAGCCCGCGGAACATCCGCTACTCCCTCCTCCCTCCACCTCCGGCCAGGTTCGGGCTCTGGCTCAGCACCGCTCCGCACCCGCGGAGCCTGCGCGGGCTGCGCAA
>VYZX01006341.1:1151203-1173115 GCA_013401335.1 Brachypteracias leptosomus
CCTCACCCCCCAATGATCCCCCGGCCCTGGTGCGGGGCCGCAGGCGAGGAACCGGCCCGGGGCCACCGGGGGAGCCTCGCCCGGAGCCCTCGCAGCCCCGGGCCCGCTCCGAGCACCCCCCCCGCCGCCGGCCCTGCTGCTTGAAGTTGGAGAGAAAAAGCGAGATCTAAGCAGCCCTTCTAAAAAAAAAAAAAAAATGCATTAACTGTTTCCAAAATCTACATCGCCGCTTAATTAAATATGTTATCCTGTTTATAGGATCTGTGGCTAATTATTTAGAGTCGTTTAATCTACGCGATTTGCACGTTAATTAAAGAGCACCGGGCTGCATTGTGCGCGCTCGGAGGGCGGGCAGCGCCTGCTAGGGGCTGTGGGCAGCCCTGCAGCCCCCCGGGAGCCCAGCTTTGGCGAGGGGGGGTTGGGGGGGCGAGCTTCCCGGGGCAGTGGTGAGAGCCCCTGGGGGGGCCACGGCCACCGACCCCCCGTCCCGAGCCGCCCCGCCGCGGGTGTCTTGCTGACAAGATCAAAAGATGCTGGGATGCGCCCAGAGAGGAGCAGCCAGAGGGAGGTGGAGGGATGTGCGGGCTGGGGGGCACACCATGGGGAGGGGGGCAACTGGGGTGGAAGGGAACTGCGGGGAAAGGGAGGGAACCCAACAAGACGGGGAGGGAGACACGCAGGGATTGGGTTCCCCCTCACCGCCCCCGCTCCTTGCTCAGTGGGGGAGCCCCTTCCCTCTCAGTGCTCCCCCCCCGCTGCTTCCTCCCCTGTCCCCATCTGTCCCCCTCGGAGCTCGTGTGTTTTGGCCTTTGTGTCCCAGCCTTGTTGCCGCCCCGCTCCCATCTCCTTCTGCCCCATTAACCCCCGGCACGAGTCCCGGCGACAAAAGGGCTGCAACCTGATCCGGGCTTTATTGGATCCCTATTGTTCTCCCGGCTAATTCCCCCTTGTCCTCCCTTCCCCGCCACGGGCAGGGGTGGGCAGGGGGGTGGGTGTCTCTTAATTGTTTAAAAACTAACTGCCCCACCACTCGACTGCTGAGAAACCTGCAGCAGGTTGGGAAAGGGTGGCTGTTCCTCGGGAAATGAATGCCTTTAATTCCAAGTTTGTCCCTGGGAAAACGCTGCCCACCCTCGTCCTAGGCATGTCAGGAGGAATCGCAGGGCTTTTAAACAGGGGATTAAGGAAAGTGGTCACTTTTGACTCAGTAGGAAAAATCCCTCCATGACGGTAATGAAAGCCTGGATGATATAAGTATCTTCTGGTTCACAATAGCAATTAATATGGTAATATTCTACTATTAAAGATGCTAACATTAAGATGGAACTCGTACGCGGTTAAAACATTTAATAGAGGGGAAAATGCATTCCTTGAGCATCAGGTAACAAAGTCAAACGGAGAAGGGGGGGAGTGAAAGTGTCTTAAAATAACAAAGGCCTCTATATAATTTGGAAAGGCTTTTAATACTCCCTCCTCAAGAAAAACTTGAGGCGCTTTGAGAAGCAGGTATTAGTGAGTGTTGGAGGAAGGAGCTTGTGCTGGGTGGGGAGAGCTGTCCTGGTGGGGTTCCAGCCCTTGTTTGGAGACCAAATGACATGTGGGGGTCACCTTCATCTGCAGTGACCCACTGGTGGCCCATGAGGTGCCTGTGCTGGGACAAAGGCATTGAAGCATTGTGGTATCCCAGAAACATGAGGGTTGTAAGGAGCATCTGGAGGACTCTGCTTAAACCTCTGCTCCAGGCAAGGCTAAGTTCAGAGTCAAGTCAGGCTGTTCATGGCCTTGTGCAGGGGTGCTGAGCAATCCCGCAAGGATGGAGGTTCCAGGACCTCTCTGAGCTCTGTCCCGGTGCTGCATCACACTCATTCTGGTTTGTTTTCCCAAATGTTATGAGTCACTTGCACCACCTAGGTTTGTACACACTCCCTGGTTTGCCTTGGGGTGCCCAGCCCCATGTAAACACCCCAAATCACAGCTGTATCATGGGGCACGGTGAAGTCTTTGGTTTCTGCTGGAGAAGGAGAAAGGGTTAAGACCTGCTCACTTCTGCCCTGTGAATCCACTTGGTATGGCCAATTTACCAAGCAGAGGCTAGATACAGTTATGCAAAAATACTCTCTTAGCAGAGTTTTTAAAGTATCAAACTATTTGGGAGAAAATTAGAAAGTGCTTATTTAAACCACAGTCTATGCTTTTATTATCATAAAAGTCTTTTCTGTTTTTTTTCCCCCCTTTGTTTTCAATTAAAAACAGTCAGGACTTAGGTTTTTGCTTTTCACTAGAAAAGAAGTAATTTGCAAAGATAATAGTATTGTGGGAATGGAGGAACCTTTCAGCTGATCACTAGAAGAAGCAAATATTTACCAGCTGGCTCTGATGATGAATTGGAGACTGATGTGGAGAGCATGGTCTTCGTCCTGCCTACAGCTCTGCTGACTTCATCAAATCAGACCATCTTCATTTTGCAGTTGTTTTTTTTCTCTAAAATGTAGCATTCTTGGGAAAAAAGAAATTGTCTTCTGAAGCTTGCACTTTTGCATAGTTTATTTAAAAAAACTCTGCCTGGCTGATCCCAAGGATTCATGTAGGTCATTCAAGCTCCAATTTGACCAGCTAGCTCAGGTTCCCTGCTCTAGGCTTTCTCCTTCCTTGTTTCTTCCTACAGAAAACTTGCACACACAAAACCATTCCCAGGGTAAACCCTCTGCTAAGTTTGCAGCTGAATCAAAGTCATGCATCACCCGCAGATGTGACTTGTTGCCCTTTCACCAAAACTGGAGAAGATGGAAAGGAAAATGGATGGAGAACAGGTCAACGAGGGGCCAATGCCAGCAGAAGTGCTATTGCCCCATGCTACCCCATGTTGGAGGTTACATCCCTGTGCGTGTGCTGCTGAGGACACTCCATAACATACCCTGAATGGATCAAGTCAGATTATCAAAAGCTTCATGTTTAATTTCAGATCATTCTGATGAAGCTGATTAGGGAGCAACCACAGAAGCCAACATCTGGCAGGTCTGCAGGGACAGTGACCTCGGGCAGTGAGGCTGAGTGTAGGCATGCACTCTCTTCAACTGGGCCGTGCACGTTAGTAACAGCCCCTTGATTGTGTCTTTATTGCCTTTCCTACAACCTCATCTCAAAAAAAAATAATATTGTGACATGCTCAAAATTGGCTCTGTTGCAAATAACACAGCGATGACATGGCAAGAGCAGTGGATCTAAATATAAGAACGCTAATGACTGAGAAAAAAATGGTAACAAACCCTACTGTTTAGTCCTTTTTCTTCACCATCTGCTGTTATTTTGATAGTAGTTAGAGTTAAGACATCGTGGAAAACAGGGACCCTCCAAACCGCTGCCCAGCTGCAGCCAGAATGATGGGAGCTGAGAGGCAGCTTCCAGCTGTTCCCAGCTCTGCTGCTGGAGGTTTATGTGAGTAAAGGTGACCCTTTGGGTCATCTCCCACCCTTGTCACTTTGTCTAGTCCATGCACAACATCTCCTGATGGAGCCCATCTCACCATGCCCAGCCTTGCAGGCAAGGGGACTTCTTCAGCAAGCACCATGGGAGCAAATCTAATGCAGATAAAGTAGGAATAGGAAAGAAAAGCTACTGAAATTGAGCAGTGGATGATACTGTGAGAGGAAGAAAAAGCCTCAAACTTTAAAGGCAGTATTAAAACAGGGCATGCAGAAAGTGAAGTCAATTAGGCAAAAGAATCGTTTGCTGACGGAGGTCGTTGGGCTGAATTCCTAAAAGGATTCATGAATCGACTAAAAATACCCTTGGGATAGTTTGAGTACGGACTGAGTTACTGAAGGGCAATGCCCCAGATGACCCAGGAGGCCCTTTCCAATCCTACAGTATAAACAATGATGCTATTAACATTTGTACTAAGTACCTGCTCGGGCTCCTCGCCTTCCACCACAGCACTTGGGCTCCCACCTGGGGCAGGAGCGGAGGCTGTGAGATGTGCTCTGCTCCCTGCCTTAGCCCAGAGAGCATCCTTTAGGCACCAAGCAATTGTTCTGGTTTCTTATCCCTAAAACCACCCCTTCTTGACAATGGTAGGAGCAGTGAGAGGCCAAAAAGATCATCAGGAAAGTCTAATGGAAACCCTACAGCACTGAAAAGAGCAATGGGAAGGCTGGAGAAAATCACCAGTGAGCAGAGGAACCCAGGACGTGGAGACCCTAATGGCCAAGTAATGCTGAGGAGGAACTTGTAGGGCATGGGGTGACAGGGACAGTGGGGAACTTGCAGGCAGTATTATAATTGTAGAAACAAAGCCAACTACATCTGAGGGGACTGAAAAAAGCCAGATGGAGTTTGGATACAACATCAGGAAATTCAGCAGGATCATGAGACCCGCCAAGTTGCTCCAGGTGACCTTTGCCATTGGGATGTGCCATCCCACTGGGGAGGAGTTATCAGTGTACAGACCCTGCATGGACCAGGGGTTGTGTGTTGTGCTGACTGTAGCAGGGGAAAAGCCATTTTGTTATTATCTATTTCTCTTTCTCTTAGCATTCCTGATGACTCCACCTGGCTAAAACAGCACCCCATGATGTCCCTGTTGGGTACTGCCCTGGGAGATGGCAGAGCACTGCTGCATCTCATGTGGGTGTACAGGTCTGGGTTTAATGCAAAGGCAAACCTGCAGCCCTAAATCTCTAACTTGTAATTCAGGTACTGAGGATAAAAATGAAAACAAGGTTAGATAAAAATATTCTCCATCAAAACTTAATTATGCATCCACAGGCTGAGGCTCATTATTCATCCTCCAACCTGGAAACAAATTAGTCTAATGAAGCTATGAGTTAAAATGGAGAAAGGATGTAAAGGCTGGAGAATATTTGTGTCTTTGCTCGAGTGTCAAAAACCAGCACTGAGCTCCCGGTACGACATTTGTCACCAGAATCAGGTGCTTCCTACATGTGGTGGCGTGTCTAGGACCTGGGTTTTGCTAAGAGCAGGTCACAGTTGCTTGTAAGTGGGAATCTGAAGCTGTTAGAGATGTGGGGGCTCAGTGCAGACATGGGGTCCCATCAAAACCAGAGGTGGTCAGAGGTCACGGGTCTAAAGAAACCCAAACACCGGTGTCAGCTGCCACTGAGTCAACCCAACTTGAGGGACACATTCAGCTCTGGCACAAGCTTTCCAATCACAGCCAGCATAGCCCCACAGAGAGTTTGGCTCCAGTGACCTCTATAAATGTGGAACCAAATCCCAGGGGTTGGAAAGAAAAGAAACTAACTAACTGTAGTGGGATGGCAGCTCTCTGTGGGTTTATTGCATAAGTGTTTAAGAAGCTGAAGACTATAATTAAACTGCCCGGGAACGTATAATCACAGCAAGGAAGGTCTTTTGCCCTGCTTCTTCCCTGCAGAATTTGGGGAGAAATGAAATTACATCATAGGAAAGGGACTTGATAGGCATTTAATCCCACACTCTCTGCCCAGCACCCCTCAGTTTTTGGACTGGTTGCTTTCGTCACCTCTAAAAGTCACCCAGAAGCTGCAGCTCCTGGCACAAGTGGGAGAAGCCTGGGTTTGGGGATAGTTAGGGGCTTATCTGCAGCACGCCACGGCGAGTCTGGTGATATATAGCCCAGGTCTGAGCTCTGCAGCAGGGCGCAAAAGGTTCAAGTGACCTAGTAAAGACCGTGCCAGTACCAGAGAACAAGTCCCTGTAGGCTCCTGGCTGAGCCATTCTCACCGCTTTATTCTCTCACTCCCATCCTAATGTGCTTAACTATAAATGACCCCTTTATTTTTTATATCTCCATTTCATTTTTCCCCTTCTTCCAAGGGAAGCAGTAAAACAGGGGAGCCGAGGAGCAGAGCTCTTATTGTAAAGTGAGTGCTGACACAGAGCAATCCTGGGGACCTCGCAGCTCACGCTGAGCATTTGTATCATCACAAGGAAGCTCTGGGCTTCTCCTCTGAGACCCAAGCCCTAATGCTGCTCCCAGAAGCAGCCTATTGGGATCATGAAGGCAGAGGTGGGCTGCACTGGTCTGGGGACCTTGACATTCACTGGGTGAGCTTGGCACTGTTTTATTTCCAGGTTTTGCTGAGTGTTTTACTCTGTGCTGTCCTGGGGCTAATCACGAGGATGGCATATTGGGGGTGAGGACAACCAGGATGAGCAAAGCCCCTCAAACACAGTCCCTCCATTGTGCTCTTTGTCTCTGATGTGCAGAAGATGCTCAGCCACCCTGGGCAGAAGGACAACAGCTTGCTGTTTATTAGTATAATTTTTAAAGGTGCCTCATTGTATTTATTTGCTGTGTGGTTAAACATTTATTATTTATATTTAATTTTCCCAGATTCAAAGGGGCATCACCAGTGGCTGAGTGTCTGTAGATTCAGTGCAGCTCCTTCACACACTTATTTATGTAACCTTGGCCTCCCCCGAGGGGCTCCCGTTTCACTATGTGCCATCGGCCTCTTAATTGGCCTCACAGATCACGCCTTCTCCTTCGGCTCACCCAGGTCCCTGCGACTTGTAATTTCTAAGATATTAAATGTGGTTGAAACAAAAGAGTTCAGTGAATTAAAGCCAGGAAGTTTCCTATCCCTCCCAAACCTTTGCTTTCAATTCCCTCTCCAGGGCGATGGCCAGATTGGGGTCATCACAATTGGTCTGGAGGGCTCTGAGAAGGACCAGGCTGTGCCCTGGGCAGGAGATGGACATGCCGGCTGGTGTGCCCAGCCATTGGCATGCCTGGCTTCACATCCAGCCACATCTTCTCAATAAGAATATTTGGTGCTAAGTAGACTCCAAGCAGCTGATTAACCTACAGGGATGTATGGAAGCTGGTTTTGCTACAAGATACTAAAATACAGGCAGGATTCTCTCCTTGCAACCCTTTTGCACAGCTGGTCCAGCCCCCTTGGATGGGGGAAAGCCATCCTCTGCCTCTAAGTCACCCCAAAGCCATCTCTCCCCACCCCCTGGTACTGCAGCTCTTGCCCAGCTAACAGTTTGGGTACCAAGCTTGTAGGTGCAGCCAGGCTGGGACCCCTCCCAGAGCACAGACTCTGGGGCCTAAAAATGTAATTTTCAGAGCCAGCAAGACCAGAAACTCTCACTGACATTTCCAGAGAAGTAAAACCACATTGAGGTGATGGCTTTGGATACCCCTTTTGCGATATACCCTCCTGCCAATGCACCCTGAGTACCTTAGGACACACCTGACCCAAAGATGCTGCCTTTCACTTCCAGCTACCAGCCATGGAGTCTCATGAACAAATCATCCCAGGGTTTCATCCAAACACAGATCAGAAAATGAATGTACAGTCGTTAAACTTTATTTTAGACAATACAGATACTGTAGCAAGGAGTTCCACATGTCAGCGATAAGGCAAAGACATCTGAAGAACTCAGCCATGTGAGGTTTTCACCAGGGTGGTTAAATAGAATCATAGAATCATTTAGGTTGGAAAGGACCTCTAGGATCATCAAGTCCAACCTTTCTCCAACATTACCCTGACCCCTAGACCATGTCTTGAAGCACCACATCCACTCGTTTTTTGAACACCTCCAGGGATGGTGACTCCACCACCTCCCTGGGCAGCCTGGTCCAGTGCCTGACCACTCTTTCAGTAAAGAACTTCCTGATATCCAATCCAAACCTCCCCTGGCGCAACTTGAGGCCATTACCTCTTGTCCTATCATTAGTTACTTGGGAGAAGAGACCAACACCAGCCTCACTACAACCTCCTTTTAGGTAGTTGTAGAGAGCAATGAGGTCTCCTCTAAGCCTACTCTTCTCCAAGCTAAACAGCCCCAGCTCCCTCTGTTGCTCTTCATAAGGCATGTTCTCCAGACCTCTCACCAGCTTTGTTGCCCTTCTCTGCACCCGCTCCAGCACCTCAATGTCCTTCTTATCCTGTGGCTCCCAAAACTGGACCCAGTGCTCAAGGTGCGTCCTCACAAGTGCTGAGTACAGGGGCACAATCACCTCCCTACTCCTGCTGGTCACACCATTTCTGATACAGGCCAGGATGCTCTTGGCCTTCTTGGCCACCTGGGCACACTGCTGGCTTATCTTCAGCTGGCTGTCCACCAGCACCCCCAGGTCCTTTTCCGCCAAACAGCTCTCCAGCCACACTTCCCCAAGCCTGTAGTGTTGCCTGGGGTGGTTGTGACCAAAGTGCAGGACCTGGCACTTGGCCTTATTAAACCTCATACCATTGGCTTCAGCCCATCCCATCTCAACCCAAATCTCCAGGTGAAGGGGGTTGATATCTCATTTTTACCCCATTGGCAGCTGTTTGAGTTTAAAAAAGAAACTTCACTGCCATAGGTAGAGCTATTCCATTATTAATGGTTTTATACCTTCTCCTTAAATATATCACAGGCTACACTTGGAGATAGAGTTTGAGAGTAAACATTGTTATGCTGGAGCTGTCATCTGTGAGTAATCACAGACCTAATTGAAGCTGGCCAGCCTATTAAATAAACATTCAGCGTAAACGAGGGAGCAAAGAAATACCCTTAGTTTGGTAATAGTGGAAATGATAGAAACCAGTACCTGAGTCAGGGACTAGGGTGATGGGTTGGAGTAGCAGGAGGGCCAGGGAGGGAGGGTTCCCCCAGGCAGCTCACAGCAGCGTGCTGCAAGGCAGCAAGAACCAGAAAGCATCAGCAACCAGCTTGTGGAGGGAGAGCAAGGACAGAGCTTCCCTGGGGCAGGGTGCTGGCCAAGGCAGGCCTGGATTTTGGGGCAAGGAGACTGCAATCTCAAGGATTCAGGCTTTATTGCATCCAGGGAAACATGACTTCCCACCACATACTGCTAATAGCTGGGTTAACGCTCACAGAATAGCCTAACAGAAATCATCCTCCCAGCATCAAATATTGCCTAATCACCCCACGGAAATGGGCAACGATACAATCTTGCAGCATTTCTTGCGTTCCTTGGGGAACCACCTAATCCTCCTTGTTGTCTGCCAGTTTTTCCTTGTCCTTGGGAATTTTGTGTCTAGAACAGGCTATAGCTTTTGCGAGCGAGGCGCTCGCTGCCGACAGCTCTCCCAGCTGGCTGCAGGGTGGCACTGAGGCACACGGGCACCTGAGGCTGTGCTCTGGGGCAAGGAACACAGAATAAGCACATTTTCACCCCAGCGAATCTCGCAGCATCCCGCCTCTCCTCACCCTCTTGCCAGATGTTGCAGGGATGTGTGCGAGCGGCGCTGCCTCTTTGGGAGGTGATGAGAAGAGGGTGATGCACTGAAGTGACATGCTCAATTTCCTTCAAAGATGGTGCAGCCACAATAACATTTTTCCTGCTGATGGCGTCCATGTGTCTCTCCCTTTTCACTGGAGCTCTGTTACACATTGGGATGTGGTACGAACGTGTGTGCACCTTCTGTTCCCCGAGCCTTCCCTGCCTTTCTGGGGAGGACGAGGTGCCTGGCCTTCCGTGGTTAGTTTAAGAAAAACACTCTCCCACTGATCAGTGCCTGGATGAAGTAGATGTATGGTTTCAATTCTGTCCTTGAGCCATGGATCATTTAATGTTGTCAACACATATGCATCCTTCTCAAACATCCCACTGAGAATTTCTAGGGACTGTAGACAGCTTAAAGCTAGCGTTACAGCAGCAGCTTCATATTTGCTTTCTGATCCACGTGCATTTTTTAATACTAAAGCTTGCATAATTGCTGCTGAATTTCTAAGCAACTTCTTCAAAGGGGCAGAGGCATATTAGCAGTAGGAGTACTGGTGGTGGAGCAGGAACAAGGCCTGTTGTTGGCTTATGGTTTCCCAGCAGCTGCTCAAAGACGGTGTTTGAGGAGCCCTGAAGAAGGGCTGGGTTGGGACCTCCCAGCTTGGCGTGTGTTTGAGCATGTTTTCTTCCGTACCGTTGGGGCAACTGGGGTGTGCTTGCCAAACAGCCACTGATGCTGGGTGCCTGCTTTAAAAGCATTTCAATGCTGCACGTATCTTGCCAGGGAAGCTTGCACTGACCTCCTGCTTTGAGAAGTGGGGTAGGGAGCTGCCAGCCTAATTTCTTTCTGTGAGGTCTGGGTGTGCTTAGAAGCACAGATGCTACAGGCAGTGAAGATGACCTGGCAGGTGAAGGGTTCATCACAGGCTGATTGAGGCAGGGCTATAAAAGAGGAGACAAGGTGGTTCCTCAGTATAAGAGATAGATCTCCTGATCTTTCTCAGCCGGTGGAAATGGAGTTGCTGCTAGGTGGGGGGCTAGTCCCTTCTGGTTTTAAGTGCCCCAATGTCTCTGCAACTTCACCCTGAGACATGAGATGTGCTGCTTTTGCGTGGCAGTGGCATCAAGCCCTGGTTGGGATGCCCATCCCCACAGGGGCAGTGCCCTCTGGGGACAATGACCGCCCCAGGGGAGAGGGTCACCCTCCTCTTTTGTTAGCTCTCAGCTGCTCTCTTGAGTGCCAGGGGAAGAGATTGATGTAAGGTGGTGATGTCAGCTGGCTGGAGAATGAGAACAGGAGGCTGTGGATTTGCTGGAGAACCTGCACCACACGATCGCTGTTGAGAGGTATGCATGAAGCTGGGTAGCCAAAGGTTTCTTGTGCCTTTGGAAATGTAGAAGGGCTGTGGGTGATGATGGCTCC
Organism: Brachypteracias leptosomus; assembly: GCA_013401335.1. Taxonomy (NCBI): domain Eukaryota; kingdom Metazoa; phylum Chordata; class Aves; order Coraciiformes; family Brachypteraciidae; genus Brachypteracias; species Brachypteracias leptosomus. Next base: position 1,161,811 of record VYZX01006341.1, read on the forward strand.
CTGTCTGTGCACCCAGCAGCAGGGCTCAGGGCTGTGGGGCTCTGCTGCAGGCAAGGGAGACAGCTCCTTCCTTCCCTTGAGGAAGGGCAATTCTGGGGGTGACACCAACCTGAGGCATCCCCCTGTGCAGAGGGGGTTGTCCCCTCTCCATCCCCCTGGCTGCCACAGGGCCCTGAGCAGCACCGTGTCAAAGGCACCTGGTCAGCCAAACTCCATTTACTGCGTCTATGTATTTATTACACTGAAGCCCAGGGTAATTACTTCACAACTCTGAACATTAAGTATCATTTGTCTTATTCCAGTAGGTCCAAATCTTTATGAATTTTATCTGACACTTGCTCCCTTCAATTATCTGCCATCAGAAAAAGTTTACCATTGCTGCAAAAATATCAATTTGCCAGAGGTTGCAATACATTTACTCTCCACCTCTGTAATTTACAAACTTACATTCTATGACCGGAAAGAAAAATGGCTAATAGGAGAAATATTCATGCAAAATCGATACTGAATAAGATGCTGCCACCTTTTGGCTTAACCTAATTCTACATCTGGGGCCAAATTCATCCCTGGTGTAACTGATTTGCTGGAAGAGGAGCTACAGCTGCCCTGGGGCTGGCTGTGAGGGATGGAATGGGATGGCAAGATGAAGCATGATCTGAGGGGGGCTCACCTCATGGTTGCAAACAGGGTATGGGAAGCTGATGCTCTGGGGTTTGCAGGCTCTAGAAAAAGGAATTTTTCCACAGCTGTGCTTCTGCAATAGAAGTTTCCTTCTTGCACATCCAGAGCTGAAGTAGAGATTCCCAGCAGGTTTTTCTCTCCCTCCAGCCATCCAGGAGGCTGTTCTTGGAGCTGTGTCCTAGGCACAGGACTGGGCTGTGGGCTTGTGTCCGTGCTGGGACAAGAGGGTCTGGGATCTGATGAGATTCACCGCATGGCTGAAGGTGTCTAACCAAGCTTTGAACTGGTTAGACAGCTCATCTAAGTTTGTAGGCAATCTCCACCCTGTCTGTCTGCAGTACGGTTAGACAGTGTGTGACACGGTGGGACTCGCAGCACTGCCCGTCTTGGTAGCCTTTGAATGTACTTATTATTCAATTACATGTCTCTGCAATGGGCTGTGGAGCCCAAGCACTGCTGTGCTTTCAAAAGAAAACAAAAAAGCATGTAATTTTTGTAGCAAAGATATTGCTAAGTGCTCCAGCAGAGCAATTGCAACGCTGCTCTGTCTCCTTGCCCAATGACACAGGGGTTTTTCAGCTGAATACCAGCAAGCACGTGATTAAAAGCTCTTAGGATTCTGCAGTTGTGGGATTTCCAGCAGAACTTGCTATTTCTCTCATATCTTGCCCCTTTGTTTCCCCGAGTCCAGGGCAGAGTCTGAATTCGGTAATTGCCACCTGGATTTGCTTTGCTGTCTTCCCAAGGAACTTGTTTGAATAAATTGAATTGGCAAATGTATTGTTCAGCTGCAAAGCGTTGTGTCAGGAATAATGTAGGTATTACCAGTCTATTACAGCCTGAGCTCGCTGCCAGGGACAGCAAACCAATGGAGGAGAGCTCCCTTTGAGCAGCCCCCTCCATTTCCTCTTCAGAAAGAAGTGCATGGGTTTTTTTGGCTGGTTGCTCCATGCTGTAAAGCAAGAGCAGAAGCAGCTCCTTGGAGCTTCCTTGGCATGTGCATGAGCAGAAACTCTCCTCTGTTGAGGAATTTTATGCTAATAGGTTCATATGGCTTGTACTTGTTTTTCCTTCACTAGGTGACACTTGGGTGCAGCAGTTATAGAATCATAGGTTCATAGAATGTTTGGGGTTGGAAGGGACCTTCAAAGTCATCTAGTCCAATCCCCCTAGAGGGGGCACACCTCTAACTAGGTCTGGTTGCTCAGAACCCCATCACCTTGTTTTCCATGGAGCATCTGAGCAGTCAGTCCCAATGATGCCAACAATAGGTCTGTGTCAGTAGAACTCAGTGCAGTGTGGTCAGGGCAGTAGAGCTCAGGACAGGCAGGTCTTGGGGCTGTGCCACCCTGACCAGAACAGGGCATTGAGCTGCAGGGCTCTGCTGAAGGACCCCAAGGACTGGGTTAGGCTGTGGAAACTCAGCAATCAGGAGCTCAGGAGCCTAATCAAGGCACTAGGTAGGTGCTGGGCAAGTTCTTTGCATTTGGGACTGTCACCCGCTGCATTTCTTTTCTGCGTTGGTGTTCTCAAGATGGAGGTGATCTTAATGTGCCAAGGCATGAAGTTTAAAGTTCCTCAGGGATATAGACTCATCTAGACCCTTCCTACCTTGACAAGGTCAAGCTCTATGGGAGAAACGAGCTCTCTTGCATGCAGGTCCCTGGAGGGTGGGGGCACAGCCAGTGCTTGCTGGCAGGTCAGCACACACCAGTGAGACACAACCACCACTGTGACACTGGTGTCCCTCCCAGTGCCAACGAACGACTGTGACAGCAGGGACAGGAGCCCAGGACCCTCCTGAAGAGAGCTGTAACCAGTGGGAGACAACTCTGTGGCTCTGCAAACCTTGTGCCCTTGGCTGTAGGGTGACCAGCTTTCTGCAGGAGATGCTGAAGGATCTCATGGGTGAGTGGTCCTGCTGTGAGGATGCTCCATTGGACAGTGCAGTGGGACCACCTCCTCCCTCAGCTGGGTCTTACAGGAGGGAGGGCTGCCCAGTTATTAAGAAAAACCAACTCCGTGAGGGGGTTTTAGTGATGGGGCTTCTCGGAGGCCCAAGGCTTGCCAGGTGAGCAGGGTCCTGCAGAGATGACCCTGCTGTGCGGGTTAGCAGTGACATGGTGCCACCTCGTGGCACGCGGCTCCGAGTGTCACACGTCCTTGTCCTTGTGGGATGGACATCTCTCCAAGAGGAGCAAGCACCCTGAAGGTTCTCCACCATCTCCCAGGGCTGCCGGGTGCCTCCAAGGATGTGACTGCACCGTGGGCTGGTAAAGGCCACCAGTAAATGGGTGGTTGGGACCGATGGGTGAAGGATTGTCCTCTGGAAAACAAGGGAAGTAGGTAAAACTGTTGCCCTAACCCCTAGCCCAAGTAGTGGCTGCAAAGCAGCTTATGACCCAAACTCATGCTGTGCTGCTCAGAGGCATTGCTTTTGGAGATGATTTCTTTAGGGCCATCTGCTCACTATGGGATCCATGAGTTAAGGTGGTTTTCTCCCCTGCTCACCTATTTCCTCCCCTTGGGTCTTTCCTTTTCCTCCTGGCTCCCAAGCTGTACCAGGACTCCTCTGATCCCCCTCTCCTGCTAACCTGCAGGAGACTTGCTCATTCACACCAGAAATTGGTTTGGTCCCCTTCTGTACCTACAGCACAAACCAAACCCCACATATGAGGGTTCAGGTTTATTTCTTAGTACTACAAAAGAGAAGGATGGCTCCATTTATTTACATTTTAAAAAAGGAAAAATAAAGACAATGATGTTTGGCACTGCTGTTAAACCATCTGCTGAAGTACTTAAGGATAGAATCTGTTTTCAGTGAAAGGCTTTAATTTGAAACCAGCAATGCGATGAATAAGGAGGATTTGAGGTCTGACTTCTCCTACTGATTGATGACATCATGGTAGTGCTTAGGAAATCTGGGGGTCTCTACCCAGTTGTGGACTGGGTCCTGTTATGCTGTTTGCAGTATGGACTCAACAAAAAGACAGTTGTTATCCCAGGAAAGTCTTCCATGGAGACCCTAATCTGTTTTCTGTGAGATATTGGCAGCTGAATTGTAAGATGTTAGTGTTTGATCTGCGACCAGAAATCATTTGATAAGGGATTTATTTTTCCACTATATTAGAGAGGCTGTTGCAATGTTTCCCACCCTTTGCTACAGCCCTTTTGGAGCTACATGCCCTCTGTACCTGTCCCGCTGCCAGCTTGGCTGCTGTCTGTGCTCTTCCCTTTTGGGTTGGGACATTCCCAACCAGCAAAGCAAATGGTTCAATTCTGCTGATTTTTTTTGTTCCTTATACAGTAGATAGTGACACTGAAGGAGAAGAGGCCTCTTCTTTCTAAAAGGATGTTCTGTTTATAATAACATTCTGCCTGGGTGCTTTAAAAGGGGGTCGGAGACATAGTGAGCATCAGAGTCAGTGGAAGATATGGTGGGTTTTACCTCTAAACACCAAATCTGAGGTTCACCCTGGAGGGCCAAAAGCTGGGGATTAGAAGCATTTGGTCTCTAATTGAACTTCAGTGTACAGAGCAAAGCTTTTTTTAGCATAACCCCAGGAGAGAATTAAAGATTCTCATACAGGTATATACCACCAAAAATTAACCATTCGAGGAGGCCCTTTCCAGGTTACTTCATCATTTAGGAAGGGGGTTTTGAACAAGAGACTCTTCTATGGCAGACGTGAGCTCGTGCTGGTATAACAGCATCTGTGTAAATCCGGCAGCGCAACCGTGGCTGCGGCGATGAGCCCCGAGGCACTTAGCAAGGATTTGCCAAGGAGCCTAAGGGCTGATACACACTTGAAACTCAATGGGATTTAGGTGCCTAAATGCATTAGGCTGCTTGGAAAATCCCAGCCTTTGAAGTTAAAGTAGGCACTAACAAAAAATGGCTAAAAAATTTTTTTAAATAATAAAAGTTGGGCTAACGCCGCTGTGAAGGTTGTGGGTGGGTGAAGCAAGGCAGTGGAGATGGTCACTGAAGGCAAGCTTCCACCAGTGTGAGGGTTCAGAAGAACTCCAGCCCCATCAGGAATTGCAGATGGCCCCTCTAAACCATTTCCACTTCTGATCAGTGTCTGCTTGTGTGGGAATGATCCGGGGCATTTGGCTGGAGACATCCCCCTTGTCAGAGTGTATGAGGAAAACATTAAAAATGCCTTTTCTTTAGTTAAGAAGAATCTCAGGACATTAAAAGTTGGAGAACTAATCTTCATTATTTTCCTTTAAAGTTACTTATGAATTGAGAACTGCTCTGCTCATATTTCTCTTTTATTTGTTAAGTCCCCAGGCTAAAGTGTTGTCTATTTATCTTACAGATTAGGTTACTTTTTATGGGGTTCCTGCTATTATATTTCACCTCTAACTTTGTTAGTTTGTGTTTGATATTAAATTATGTTGAATAAAATGGGCTGCTCAAGGACATTTTTCAGCTCCATCCCAAAATGAGGTTCTTAATCCTGTTTCTAGGTCTGCCCCTGTAGCCCAGCCCACGGGGACGGGATCGGGTATGTAACAAGGGCAGCAGAGGAGCGTTTGTATCAACTATGGGCTTTGCAGGGTGAAGCTGCAGGAGAATCGTGCCTGTAAAACCAGTCGGTTCATGTACAGTGATTTTGGAGGCATCTCTTTAGAAATGGGTTCTAATAATATTGACATCATCACAAGATAAGATCCAGGACTAGTTAAATCACAGCCTTGCAACTCAGTGCTCCTTTGGGGATTAGAAGAAGTCGCTGAGCTGTCACTCTAAAGCTGATCATGGGCTCGTTTAACTATGTCATCCCATAAGACAGTCCTTTCAATTATGTCAACCTGTCTGCTCTCCCTAGACTCTAATTTTAGAGCAGCAGTAGCTAATATTCTTGGAAAACTGATCCGCCTCCACAGATCTCTCCTCTCTGTCTGCTGCTGTTAACGGAGTATCCTGTGGGGAGATCGGGCTGCTTTACTTCCCCTCCTGTAATAAACCTAATAAAAATAGGTACCATTAGTTTCCTTTGTGTGTGGTCTCTTTAAGACACTTATCTGAGCGATGTAATGGAGATGTCACGTCTCCTCCACAGAGGGATCTGGCAGCATCACAGGGTCATTGCAATAAAAATAAAATTCATTTTTAAGAGCCTGGTACAAAATTATGAGCCAAAAAGCAGAATGGTGGGATTGGAGTTCAGAGACCTGGAAGAGGCAAAGGTGAGCTGGAGGCACCTGAATGTTAATGCCTTGGCAGTGGCTTCACAGCTGGAGCAGCAAGTGGGATGCTCCTGGTTGGTACAGGAGGAGTGCAGGCAATGGGGTGGCCCTGGAGACAGGGAACTTGTCTGTGTCTTCTGGATGGTGCTGGGAGTAGTTTGAGGCACAGAGGCAGAGAAGAGGTGGATGGACTTGGCTGTCTTGGCCACGGTGCTGTGCTGCCCATCATAACACAGCTTGGTGGGAACGGGACTGATCCTGCCCTGAGAAATAGAATGGAGCCAGAAACATCCCTGGCTCCCCATCCATGATGTGTCCATAGCTGCAACAATGAGGGACAGTTGTCCCCCTGCTATCGCATGAATGTCCTCCTGCACTCGTAGGCTGGCAGCACAGGAAGAAACGAAGCTGCCCTTGGGCTGTCCCATTAGGGTTTTCCATCGTGTCAGCCATGGCTTTGAAAAGCAGTAAGGACTTTCTCTGGCCATGCACTTAGAGCTGCCACAACAGAAGGGACAAGGAAAGCCTTCCTCTCTCTCTTCTGGGAAGTGAGCCAGTCCTTTGGCTAGGTCAAGTCTCCCTTGGCCGTTGCTTCTCTGTACTTGGGCTCCACCAGGCTGGACTGGCCATACTGGAGGACAGTGATGTGCAGGTTTGAAGCTGTCAGAAGATTTTCTGTTTTCTGCAGAACAGTTCTAGTCTTCTCCAAAATAATGACTCTTGGGGGCCAGTTTTGAAGGAGCAAACATCCTTGAAGCTGGGGAAGGCTGTGATCCACTTCAGAGGTGTTTTATTCCCTCTTTAGGATGCAGTGTGGGTCCTAAGGTAGACCATACTGACAAGGTGGGGTGAATGGTGGCATCTAACCCCCTGTAAAGCCATCAAGAGGCAATCCCAGGCCCCATGGGAGAGGAGGGGAAGGATAAAGAGCCAAGCCACAGGACAAAGGAAAAAGCAATAATATTTGTCCCTTAAAAAAATAGAAAAGGAGTAAAACGGATGGAGGAGAAAAGAGGAGGCAGAGAGACCGTGCAGAGACAAGGGAGGGAGGTGATCTCCATCCATCTCACCCCTCTGGTGGCAAAGGCCACCTTCCCTTTGCAGCTCAGGTTATATAAACCCAACATGCCATGGGCTGCTGGGGAGCGGTTCCTCCCCCAGACTCCAGCGAGTTAGTTACACGTAGCTTTCCTTTCATAAATCCATGTTGGCTGCCCCTAATCAAATTCTGCTTCTCAAGCAATTTCCCTTGCTAATTCCCCCCGAATCAGTTCTAACCCACCTATCCCCCTTGTCGCTAAGCTAGCCAGCCTCTAATCACACGCCGCACTGTGTGATCCTTTTCCGAGTAATACGGGGTTCGGCACTTTCCTCTGGTTCTCAGCAGCCTAACCTGTCAGGAGCAACCTTCTAAAAATATCGCTAAAGACCTCAGCTAATTTCTAATCCTCGTTTCTATTAAGACTGCCGCCTGTACTATGTGGGTTTCTAGACTTGGGATTTACAGTCTTCCTTAAGAGCGTCTAATCTGCGCAGAGCCATTCCTGTTGTTATCCACACGCAAACTCCTCCCTTCCCCACCATAAAACATGATCCCTCTGGCAGCAGCTCTCCAGTCTGCAGGGCAGCATCAGCCAGCACCAAAGACACCAGCATCTCCCTCTCTGCCTAGCTCAGCTCACCACTTTTTGGCAAGCCTCCCCAGGGAGATCCCACTCCTCTTGGGTGCTGAGTAGGTGCTTTGAATGAAAAATATCTGCCTGCCAGCTCAGCAGGGCATGTGATTTTCCTTGCACTTCCCAAGTTCTTGAGTGTTGTGTAAATAGTGTAAGGGAGTTGATGTATAGAAGCATAAAGGAGCAAAGGTCTTGAAGTACCTTATATAACTGGACTTCCTACTAGTAGATGTATTTGGATATTTTTTTGTTGTTTCCTCCTTCTTTTTAACACCCTCCCATCCACAACTGTCAAAACCAACCAAGTCAGAAGAACAAATGAAGCGGGGGAAAGTGCCATATTCTGGCTGCCTTCCACTGTGCTGGTAACCATCAGGTAGCTGGCTCAGCTCAGGCAAGGGAAATCCTTCTAATCATCTGTCATTGGCCAAAGGAACCTGGTGGGAGATGCTGCATGACTCTATTGTCAAGCACCAGATGCATCTGTGTGCTAAAAAGTAACACTGACTGCTAAAGATCTGCCTGGGCTCGAGACCACCATCAAACACTACTCAAGAGGCAGGTTCTGCCAGCAAGGACAAGTGTAGTTGCAGCCCAAGGATGAGACCATCAGCAGATGAACAGTGCAATGTCTCATGGAAACACCTATCACCACTGCAGAATGTTCTTCTAGGACACAGCCTGGTAACAATAGGAATAAACTGCTTTTAACGTTTGGTTTGTTCATGAAGGGAACTACGTGAAGTAGTTATATGTTTAATAGAAGCTTGAATTGAATGGCCCAGAAGGTCTCTTCTCACATCAGTCTCCAAAGTCAATGTGTCTACAGCTCTGCCAGACAGAGGGGCAGGATTCAGTTCATTTGTCACAGCAGTGCCTTTCACACTGCCCAAGACCTGGGCTGGTATCTCCCTGTGGGGCTACATCACACCCCAGGGTGTCCCCTGGGTGGGTTATGGGTGCCCCCAGCATCAATGTGACACAGCTGTCCAAGAAGACCCCATGCAGCAAGTGCTGCAGTGGAGGAGATGAAAACACCCTTTGCAAACCAATGCCCAGCTGAGACCGCATCTGGAATATTGTGTCCAATTCTGGGCCCCTCGGTTCAAGAAGGACACAGAACTGCTTGAGAGAGTCCAGTGCAGAGCCACAAAGATGATGAAGGGAGTGGAACATCTCCCTTATGAGGAAAGGCTGAGGGAACCGGGTCTCTTTAGCTTGGAGAAGAGGAGACTGAGGGGTGACCTCATTAATGTTTATAAATATGTTAAGGGAGAGTGTCAGGAGGACAGAGACAGGCTCTTTTTGGTGGCATCCAATGACAAGACAAGGGGCAATGGGTGTAAGCTGGAACATAGGAGGTTCCACATAAATATGTGAAGAAACTTCTTCACAGTGAGGGTGACAGACACTGGAATAGGCTGCCCATGGAGGTTGTGGAGTCTCCTTCTCTGGAGACGTTTAAAACTCGCCTGGACGTGTTCCTGTGTGACCCGATCTAGGTGACCCTCCTCTGGCAGGGGGGATTGGACTAGATGATCTTTTGAGGTCTCTTCCAATCCCTAACATTCTGTGATTCTGTGAACAGCTGCAGCCTGCAATGCTCTGTCAGTGCAGATGTTCTTTGGAGCAGGGGCTTTAAATGAGGACCTTTGATAATGTTATGGGTCCAGGAAGGAAAATTAATATGTGTGGGAAGGCCTGGGAAGAGCGCCTGGCTGGTGACATGGTATCACTTAATCCAGCAGGACTGTGGTGTTGGGAAAACCTTAACACAGTGGGGCTGGCTGTAAGCTGGCACATGCAGTGGGAGTCACGCCAATGCCACGTGGCCGGTGACGTGGAAGATGGATGAGTGGCACTTGCCATGCCCAGACTGTGACAGCACAAATTGGCCTTTGCAGGCAGTCACCACATGACTTCCTAAAGCTCCTCTTCGATCTCACGGCTCCACTTGGCACCCGATCATGTACTACAGGAGGAAGTCAGGTGTTTGCTGGGGAGAGCAGAGGCACAACAACATTTTGTCATTTCTCAATCCCGTAACAAATGTCACTAAATCAATAGTCCTCACCTCCTCTGTGTGCAGGCAGTATTGTTACATGCTCACAGACCAATGTTTCTAAACTACACCTTGATCTTGAGGTGCCTCGTTAAATCGGGATAAGCATTTAAAAACAGAGACCAATTGGGAAACTTTTTTTATTTGATTGTCTTGTGCAAACCCAGAGCTACAGATGATGCTTGTCCACCCAAAGCAGTTAGAACATGTTGAAGTCCTTCAGCGGGGCCCTGAGCACCAGCCTGCTGTAATGAGAACATCTTCTCTCACTGAACTCTCTGGATTTCTTTTAAAGTTTGGAAGTAACATGAGTGAAGCATCACAATCCAGAGGGATGGTGCAGCGGCCTAAGCCCAGATGAAAAATGACATTAAAATAGAAGAGGCAAAGCGCTGAGACACTCTAGTGTCCTCTGAAGCAAACCTGTCTGACATGGGCTTTTCTAGGGCACTCTTCCACCTCTCCTTACTTGAGACATATGTCCCATGGTCAGGACAGCCCTGCACTCTCATCCCTTTATGCACCTGTACAACAGGGTATTCACAGCAGGACTGCTTGTGTCATGTGTACATGGTCCCCTGGGAAAGCTGGAGAGGCCCTTATCTTCATCATCATGCCCTTTCTCACCCCCACCCTGGACTCATCTCCATGCCCTTCCTCATGCCCTGTTGCCTTCCCTTCCTGTTCCCCCATTTGCTTTTCCACCCCAATGCCCATCCTCATCCTCATCCCCATCCCCATCCCCACACCCTTCTCCAGCTCCATCCCCATTCTCATGCCCATCTCTATCATAGAATCATTTAGGTGGAAAAGACCTTTAGGATCATAAAGTCCAATCATTAACTCAGCACTGCCAAGTCCACCGCTAAACCATGTCCCCAAGTGCCACATGTACACATCTTTTAAATTGCCCCAGAGATGGGGACTCCACCACTGCCCTGGGCAGCCAGTTCCAGGTCTTTACAACCCTTTCTGTGAAGACATTTCTTCTCATGTCCAACCTCAACCTCCCCTCGTGCAACCTGAAGCCCTTTCCTCTTGTTCTATCACTTGTTCCTTGGGAGAAGAGACCGACCCTCACCTGGCTCCAACCTCCTTTCAGGGAGTTGTAGAGAGCAGAGCTCTAGACCCTTCACCAGCTTCACTATCCTCATCCCCTTCCTCCTCCTCATCTCCATCCTCTTTCCCATCCCCTTTTTCATGTCCATGTCCATGCCTATCCTCTTCCACGCCCATTCATAACTCCATCCCCATACCCCGGTCCCCTCCGGGATTTGCCTCGTCACGGCCCCGCCCCCGGCGCGTGACTCAGCACACGGCCCGGACGCCGATTGGCCGCCCGCCTGGGACGCGTGGCAGAGGGGCGGGGAAGGGGGTCACCATTGGCTGGGATCGCCGTGACGTCATCCGCAGTGGCCGGGGCGGGCGGAGGCGTGACTCAGCACGTGGGTGAGTCAGCGGGAGGCTCATAAAGGCGGCGGCGACTCTGCTGTCCCGTGTTCTGTCCCCAGTTCGGAGGTCCCGCTGCCATGGAGTTCCCGGGGCTGGGCGAGCACTGCTCGGAGCGCACCTGCAAGCAGCTGGGTAAGGAGCGGCCATGGGGCTCCGGCACTGCCCCAAGGGAGCCGTGAGGGGGAGCGGGGGTCCGCTCCGGGAGGTGGGCGGGCTGCCCCCGAGCAGCACCGGT
>VYZX01006346.1:21069-35748 GCA_013401335.1 Brachypteracias leptosomus
ACATATTCTTGATCTGAAAACATGGATGGAGATGACACCGTTGTCCCTGGCAGTTTATTCTAATGACTGATTAGTCTTACTGTTCAATTAGATATAAAACACACGTCTTTGCATTTAACCAGCTTCCTCTTTGAGCTATTTCTTCTTGTTAAGACTTACTAAGGTACTTCAAGTAATCTCTGGTATATGGTGTTTTTTTCCCATAAATATACCAACCTCCCAGCTGAACCACTTCTTTTTTTTTAAATAAACAAAAAGTATAACACTGGCATTATGAATTTGTACTGAAATAGGTAACATCTGAAGTTTAACAATGAGTTTATGATGTTCTAAATGAGAAAATAAGTTTTTTAGACTTGTACAAGAGATTGTGGTAAAATTAAGAGAAGGGGACGTTACGTTTTTCAACAGAAGGCAGATACTGGCAGCTAAGGATGGAAGGAAGAAACACCACTCAAAAATGTTTCATCATTGGAAGTTTGATTCATTATCTGTGCAATTAAGGTGTTTGCTTTGGAATGGTTGTGTTGGATTCTTATATCCTAAGGATCTTTGAGGCATTCATGTTTGTTACAAAATGCATAAACACAACTAAGAATAGGACAACTTTCTTTCCCTCTTCCATCTATCACGTTTGCAAAGTATGTCTATTTATATAAAGCATATACATTTAAAATTGTATTTTTCGCTTTCTCCATGGCTGCTTGTAAAAATAAGGTCTTGTTTAATAACAAAAATAGCATGCTACACTATTACTTCTTAAAAAGAAAGCAGACTCACTGCTGGATTTTATGAAGAGCCTGTTTCTAGCAGTATGTGATTCAGACATCATATCTTGTAAATGGGTCTTTCCAAGAATCTTGAGTACAATGAACTTTTTGGTTTCTAATTCCTAGTTTAGGGATGAAGAGACAATTGGTGCAGCCAACATGAGCAAGGCTGAAGGACGTCTGAGTATGTGCATAAATAAAATTTTAAATACTTAGAGAAATGTGAAGACAAACAAGGAGGTTCCTACTGAGTTTGGATGCATCTATACTTACACAGCATTTCAGAAGGGATTTTCACCCTTAGAATTTTGACCTCATTCTGAATTCAGATGTTTATGTTTCATGCTAAGCAAACCAAAGTCTTTCCTGAATTTTTCAATTTCTTTTTACAGTCAGAAAATGAAACTATGAAGACATTGCACTACTGAGGAAAGTGATTTCTAATTATAGGTCAAGAATAAAAACTGATATTCCCAGAAGGGAAACCCTAAAAATTATACGGAATTGTGTGAAGTTCAATTCATTTGTTCATTGAACTTAATTTCACTTTTCTGGGGTTAATTGGGGGGAAAGGAAAGCAAAATGTTTAATAAGAAGGACATTCTGAAGAGCAAATGAGCCACTAAGTGTGAGAAAAATTCAGGACATGGACTTAATTTGTTTTTTCTGTTTGCTAGGACTTTGTGTTCTGCACAATACATTTAGGCTTTGGAGTGTAACACATTTTAGTCAATAAAGCAATGCATCACCATGTGAAAAACAAGACTTTCTTTAAAAAGGGTTTTGTACTATGTTTCTTAGCCAAGGTATTTAATTTGTCAGCAAACCTAATTAATGGACAAAGCAGATGCTGGAAATCATGGTAGTGCATTAATTTAACACATCTATATCTGTGATGTATAATGCATATCCTTGAGACAAAAGTAGGCATGGTTCACTGAGGCATTCCAGTTTGAAATACTAGAGCATTGAGCTTTTAAGCTCAAGGAAATGCATCAGATATTGGTCCTTGTAGTAAATGCAGGTCAATGTAGACATGAACAGTGCATAGGTAGAAAGTTTGGTGTCCCCACTAGAGAAAGACTCATGAAAATGTAGCCATGAATGTCAGATGTGTGTTGGATAAGCATTCAAAAAAGAATGGATTCTTAGACAGTTGTATCTCTGTCATCTGAAAAAGATGTAAAGCTTGCTACATTATTCTGGATGTGTTGGTATAGAGGGAAGAATGCTGATAAAACATTAAATGCATTTCTAGTCCTGAATAGACTCAGGCTGTGCAGGAGACTGTAAAAATGAAAAATTTACATTTATCTTCTAAGGACAATCAGAAAATCAAAATTCAGGGATCATGACATTTGGTGACAGTCCTGTGAAATGTGTCACCTATTTATATCAACCCTCAGAAGATTCCATTTGGTGTTAAAAGTTTCTGTCTCTTTTCTGTTTCTGCTCTGCCCCTAGTTATCCTATATACAGACAAATTGTTTGTGGTCATTAACCTGGTATTCACTTTGTATATGATCTTACTCTCATTCCTAGAATTGCTTTTCTTTCTCCCTTACTGATTTTAGGGAGAGTTAAAATAAATTTCAAAAAAGAATGTGTTTTTTTTCACTAGAAGTGTAGGAAATACAGTTCATCTTTTAAAGTTCAGATGTATAAAATGAACTTATAGAGTATATGGAGACTCCAGATAGTTATCTTTAAACATTATTTGTGGATCTACCACTGTACATATGTGGAGAAGTGTTTTTATAATGGCACTGGTGGAGTAGATGTTTAGAAAAAAAAGTCAATATGTTTATTGAGTTTTGCCCATTTACACTTTTGTCCACTTATGACTGTTTTTAGTGATAGAGCATTCATCTGATTTGCTTTTTTTTTCCATTGACATGTCCATTCAATAGCACCTTGGATGGATGAACTGGTGAGCACAGGTGTTAGATATTTTGCTCCAGATAATTCATACTGAAGAAAGCTAAATATTCATTGCATATTGCAAAGGAGTTATGTTTACACTTCTAAAAGTGATTCAGTAGAATAATTGGTCAAACTGTTTCAAATAGATATTATACTATGTACTTTCTTTCTTTTCTATGGCGTAGCACTTTCATCATCTATCTAGCAAGATTTCTTCCATTCTGATTTACTGAACTACATCAGCAGTTTGAAGTCAGGTCAGTCCAACCTGCTAAAGTGCAAATAATCCTTTGTTTGAACTGAGGGTGATATTCATGTAAGTTCTTTTTGTTTCTAATTTAATACCTACGTTATCTGCAAAAAAAATGGAATACAAGTTCACTGTTGATCTGTCCTTCCTTCACATGCTAGCTAGTTCTTACAGTTACCTGGCTGAGGTAAAAGCACATGATGGAGAACACCTCCAGGTCCTGATCTTCAGACAACAGATTTTGAGACCTGCTTGATGTGCCACAATCCCCTTCTGACCTGCATTTCTGGTTTTCTTTCCATGAAGGACTGTCTGAGAGGGAGAAAGCAGGTTATATTGAGATTGGGTTGAGACCATGAGGGGCTTTCAACAGACTTACACATACAAAAAGATTACCCACCCTACCGTTGAGACAGCCATAGGGCTAGGCTTCTCTGACAGACTTGGTGGTGCTTGTAAGTAATTCAAAAGATGGGATTCTCTCACTGCTGTGGGTTCCTATTATTTCTTCTAACATTGACATTTGCAAAGGATTCATCTCTATGTGGAAGCATCCATTATGACTATGCTTGAAGTAACCTTTAACACTTTATAAGGTCTTCTCCAACAGGAGGAGGAATAAGATCTGAAAAAATTCTTCTCTGGGCCTTCCCTGGTCATATCTGCTCCTTACTGGATGTCATCCACTACTTAGTTCTAACTGCCCACTTCTGGATGCCAGTTGAAAGGTGATATCTGATGACTTGTAGTATTGCACTAAGTTATTCTACAGACTCTTCCTTTGTGACTGGTATTTAATGTCACTGAAACTACAAGTGGAAATATCTCAGAAGCACCAGGAGTTAGTTACGTCACATTTCTTACCTGGATCATTGCAGCACGACCTTTTCTAATGGCTTTCTCTCTGGGAGAATAGTTCGGGCTGACACAAACCATTCTGAACGTACAAGGTGCTGAATACTTGAAAGATACTTACCATTTCACATGCTAACTAAGAAATTATTTTTCTGAGGCTGAGTATAATGACATCCGGAATGCTGGTGGCAAAGTCTCCGGATTATTCAAGGGAAATGACCTTGAAATTGATCAAAGTCCAACAAGTTATTAAAAATTGAGCAAAAATTGGTAGAGCAGGAGCAAATATGACTAGTGCTCAAGATACCTGAATTATAAATGCATCTTATTGACTCAGTCCAATTCCCAGAAGAACTTGAGAATGTCAAAAATCCACCTTCTCTTTAAAGAATTGTTAGGCTATGATTATACTTTGAAATGTTACTGTATTCCAAAGTCTATGGATGATGGACTCAGTGCTCAGTGGTACACTTCTGCTCAGCCATCCTCCAGTTAGCTGAAGTTAACTGTGTTGAATCACAGCTGCTTCTTACCTATTTCGAACCCCAATCTGCTCTGGATTTATAGGTGGGACCACATGATACAGATCAAACAGTTTTACATGATGCTTCCTAGGAGTTTTCCTAGTGAAACTTTCTGTCTACTGTTCTATTTCTGAAAATCAGCTGGTGCAGGAGTCCGCAGGCATGAATCTCTTCTCTTTCCATGTGAACCAACAACATTGCCTTTGAAGCCAGTGCAGTTCTCCAGCATGAATAAAAACTAAGTGAAAATAAATTGGGCTCAGTGAATTGCACTAGCATCAAAGTGACAACTGAGTGGCTCAATGTATAGTGATGGCACTTGTGCACTCAAATATAAATAATAAAACATTATCACAGTATGCAATGTGTCTGCATCACAGTCGAGATCTTTAAGTTTCATAAAGCCCTACTGAGATTGGAAGGACTATTGAGGTGACCTGTTGTTCCTTTTGAGTAGACATGTCATGCAGGATATACTGATTTTTGTTGGATTATATGAAACAACAGAGATGTGGAGATGACTAGCTTCTTGTTTGTGGTCTTGCAGGCCCAGATGTTAGTTGAGAGACAAAAGATTTCCTTTAACTTGCAAGGTTGTTTTTCAGCCTTCAGTTCCCACTATGTTTGGGCTCAGCCTCTCTTTTTCACAGGGGGAGGTGAGAGGGTGGGTGTGGGGAGCAGGGATTAGATTGCAGATTATGGTATCGTTAACATCCAATCAACTCTGCTTAAATGCTCTTGCCTGGTGCTGGTCAAACCAGACTCCAGACCATGGGGACACAAAATGTCAGCCAGTCAGAGAGGTCTGCAGCTCCCTGACGCAGGCAGGAGATGGTGACAATCAGAGGAGGATGCTGCTGACAGCAGGCAGGAGACAGTCTGTGAATCTGGTTCTCTATGCCAAAGGGGATTCGCCTCTGAGGGGACTGTAGCTGTGAGTGGCCTCACCCTGGGCCAGGAATGTCCCATGGGATTGCAGCTGTGGGAGAGCCATGCTGGGACAGGTACACTGTTGTGGGACTGTGGCCATGAGTGACCCACATCAGAATGGGGACACTGAGAAGTGGCAGAGGAAAACCATGAAGACACAAGAAGTGAAGGAAAGCCAGGCAGGGATCGAAAGAAGAAAACCATTACACATATTACCCAGACCTCCTATACTGCTTGTTGCCTTCCCAAAGGGATTGTGATGGACTCAGTGTAACCCACAGCAAAAATGAAGAAAGTTGAGACTTCAAGGAGAGAGGATAAGAGTCTGGCTTAAGTTGAGCTTGGAGAAGGAGGAAAAAAGGTGTTTATAAAATGCACCAGTACAGGTTAGGAGGTGATCTGCTAGAGGGCAGCTCCATGGAGAAGGACCTTGGAGTCCTGGTGGACAACAAGTTATCCATGGGACAGCAATGTGACCTTGTGGCCAGGAAAGCCAATGGTATCAAGGGGTGCATTAAGAAGAGTGTGTCCAGCAGATTGAGGGAGATTCTCCTCCCCTTCTACTCTGCCCTAGTGAGATCTCACCTGCAGTATTGCATCCAGTTCTGGGCTCCCCAGTTCAAGAGGGACAGAGGTCTACTTGAGAGAGTCCAAGGGAGGCTATGAGGATGATTAAGGGACTGGAATATCTGTCTTATGAGGAAAGACTGAGAGACCTGGGGCTTTGTAGTCTGGAGAGAAGACTGAGAGGGGATCTAATTAATGTGTATAAATATATGAGGGCTGGGTGTCAAGAAGAAAAGGACAACCTCTTTTCACATGTGCCCTGCGATAGAACAAGAAGCAATGGATGCAAGCTAGAGCACAAGAAGCTCCACCTCAACATGAGGAAGAACTTTTTTACTGTAAGGGTTACAGAGCACTGGAACAGGCTCCCCAGAGAAGTTGTGGCGTCTCTTCTGGAAAATTTCAAGATCTGTCTGGATGCATTGCTGTGTGACCTGCCCTAGTTTCTATGGTCCTGCTCTGGCAGGGGGGTTGGAGTCAATGATCTCCAGAGGTCCCTTCCAACCCCTAACATTCTGTGATTCTGTGATTAAGTGTTTGCTTAATTACTTTTTTTTTTCTTTTTCTCAGTCCCCAAATCAGTGATTAGATATTTTCACTGAAATTAATTCCATTAAGTGAAAACTGCCTGAGTTGAGACTATTTTCCCCACTACAGTCAGATAAACCACATGAAACATACAGAAACCGGTTATATCTGGCTATATTCAGACCTAAAAGAAATCACTGTTTCCTTATACCTTTTTGGTATCTTGGAAAAGGAACTAATTAGAGTTCTCAGAGTGACACCTAAGAATGGATGTTATTTCACCATTCTGGGATGCATGGGAAGGATGCTCCTGTAATGAGAACAGGAAGGTTGTATGGTGAGCACCCTGCTAGAAGTTATGCATATACTATACGTGAATTCATAATGTCAGAGGCACTACAAACCATTAGTTACCTTCCCTCATAATAAATCTGCCCTGGAAGCTAAACCCTATTACTTTACTTCCAGTCCTGAGGACAGTCACAAACTTGAGGTGATTTTATGGTTTTGGTCCATGTGCTTCCTGATTTTCTCTCCCTTCTTGAAACAGGCCAGGTTTCTTTAGGTCTGGACTGCAAATGAGCTACTACTAGAATCCTAGCCTCTCTTTTTCTGTGTTTATTCAAGCCCTTATTGCTGGTGTATCTACGCAAAGATATGTATAATGCTTTCTTTGAGCAGGCTCAATTAGTCTCAGAATTCCCTGGATGCATCCAGCTCTGCTCTAGGGTTATGTGTATTTCCTTCAAGCTCTTATTCACTTGTATTTTCTTTACCACCATTGATTTCTTCATTTAGGCCTCCTTTAAATGACATCTTGTGTAAGTAGCAATAAGAGAAAAAGTATTCTCAATCCTGGAGATTCTTCAGAAATGTAGCCAAACTGCTTTCATTTGGAAATCTCCTGTGAATTGTGTTTTCACATGAGATATCCAGTAACCTCTGCTTTCAGCTGCACTTGAAAGGTTTTGAGAATGATTTGTCTTGCCTCAGCTCAGTGTTGTGCTTCCTGGTTGTATTGGTTTCCTTCAGATCATTTGCAGTAAGAGAGAAACGTGTAATATGGGATAAGACAACCAGACTGGAGTGACTATGTCAAACGCTATGCTGCTCTTAGGATAGTGCATTATTTAACTATACATGCATATAATGTGTTCCTCCCTAGTGGAACAGAAGAAATATCTAGATAACATGAATGATGTATCCTATGTGTCTATGATATGTAGCATCATACATATTTCTCTGTATCACTTGTAGTATGGGATGTTCGTTTAGTTCTACAACTTCATCAAGGAACCATCACTGATCATGGTGCTGGGATTTTTTTTTTGTAGAGTTCTACTATTCTGACATTTTTACCACAAGAAGGAAAATCTCTGTCCTCATCTTCCAGACACTGCTGTGTTTTAATTTTATCAGGGAATTTAAAAGAAGACATTTCTAATTAGAGATATTTTTACTTCAGCATATTTTGCTGAAATTCCTAATTCTATTAGTATGTTTAGGCAGTTAGGTAAATCCAATAAAAGCTATGTTAACAAATCTTGTCATCTGTTCAGCTAAACAGATTTTGTTCAGCAGCTCTACTGGATACTAGATAAGACAGATAACCACGTGTGGGGGAGACAACAATCCTTTGCAAAGCATGTTGGTCTGTTTGTGGTCCACGCGGTGAAATTAATTCATTGCAGAACCTGTGTGTGATCAGCATCATTTTGCTGTGATTCACTGCTGGCTCTGGAGAGCTTCAAAATCGGTATGCAATGATCAACCGTCAGCAGGGGAACGGCTTCCTCTGTGTTCAGATGAATTGTTTGTAAATTGCTGCTTATTGCCTGAGATTCTGTGACATTGTGCTTCTTCCATTTTGTATTATTTCAGCAATTTCTGGCCATATTTCCTGTGATCATACCTCCTTATCTTGGATCTGATGCCAGAATTTTTACCACCTTCTGTGCACTACCAAGAGCTCTGGATACACCTTCCTCAAGCCCAGTAAATTTTCACTGTTTACTTACATTAAGACTCCTGGCTTGCCGTAAAACAAGTGCCTCTGTGAAGCTATCTGTGAATGAACTATGGAAAAAGCCATCTGTCCTTTGCTACCTGCACTTCAGGTAGCATCAGTACCCATGCTGCACCATAGATAAGCTTCCTGGCTAGCTCCACCTCCTCTGGAATAAGTTTATGTGCACTTTCTAAGACAAACAATTAGAGTTTAAAGAAATCAGAGATGAATTGTATCTGTTTGTGGATTGGTTCTGAGTTAATTATGAAATCTGATTCATAGCACCAACTCTTTTTCAGCTTCCTGATTTTTTCAGTTTCACTGGATGGCTATAAGGACATTAGAAATACTCTTCTGGTGTGTCTACATTATTAAACTAATCTGGGTCAAATTAGTTTAAGCATAATTACTGATACTTATTAATAGTAAATAGGTAATTTAGCATAATCTGGACCAAAATATGTCTGTCTGGGATGCTGACTGAGACAGGTTTAGAAAACAGCAGGCAGTCTCCAAAACATCCTGTTCTGGTGCTTGAAATTGAAAAGTTAAAACATTTAGCTACAAGGATGCAGCCCTAGTTGTTCCTGTGCTATTTATCTATATAGATGCAGCTGTACACGTGCAGGCAGTTGCCCAGCTGGTGGCTGGAAGTGATGCAGGAGTCTTCCATAGTTCACAGAGTAGACTATATTATAGTCTATGAAATATAAGTGTACCATTATATATATATAAATAATATTTCTAATACATACAATATTTAACTCTTCTCTGGATTTATACTAGTCTTGCTGTCTCAGTAGGCATTATAATGAGTAAAGAAATACAGAAATGTTTGATAACAAATGGCAATTACAGTAGGGTTTTTCATAGCTTATATTCAGAGAAATTATTCCATTAAACTCTTGGATAAACTCTTGAACAGCTGGACTGTCATAATTGCTTAATTTGAGGAAATAAACATTTTTTACAAATCTTTGTAATAATAGGGACACAAATGAAGTATGTATTAACCACACAGCTTGAAAAGTTTTTTATTTACATCCTTGCATCAAGCTAGAAACAGGTCCTTGAAATTTTAATGATGCCTAAGAAACAGAGGCAATTAATTTTTAAAATTATTAAAAACTAAACAATTGATAAGAAAATAAATAGTTTTCCAGGTCATTCTATAGAGTAGAAGGTCCCAAGAGCTGCTTAGTGGCAGAATAGTTCTATAAATCATTACTATTCATAATCCTAAGGAATGTGTTGTGTATTTTATTCTGAACACATAAAAAAAAGAGTTTTCTATTTTGCTACTTTTTCCTGCTCCGTTATATAAGTGATAAGACAACATTCAGCAATCTGCACACATCTAATTGAATGAACTACCTATCAATTACCTGTACCCTGGATGGTATATTGTGGATATTACTAAAAGAGAGGAGGAAATATTAAAATAGGAAATAATGATAGTTTGCTTGGTCTGAGACAATGTGCTGGGGATGTCTTTAGAAATTCATTATAATTTCTTAAGGGAAGCTTAGGTGCCAAGGTAGAAAGTATAAGATATATATGGTGGAACATGTTTAAGTATTAAAATAGCATTAATATTTATTAATGAAGTTCTAGAGAATGTAAGGAGAGAAACCAGTAAAGAGGCAGTTCTGTAGACTTCATATTTTTATGGATCTCATTATTGCAGTATCTGAAGACTTCACAAGCATTATGCATTTATTCCAATGTATATTTAAGATCAGATTTAAAACATCTTTAGAGATTGTAACTGAGCTTTGCAGAAATGAAGATAAAGAGATTTAAACATTCCTAGGTTCGAGTCTGAAAGTGAGCAATTGAGCTCAATGAACCCTTCAGCAAGGTGACAGGTGGAGTTCTGCTCTCTCCTGCATTGGGTTGGTGACTCAATTCATTGGACAAATACTTTCTCTTTTGTGCGCTAGTGTTGTGCTGGTTCAGCCATCATCATTTTATGTTATCATCAGTTGCCTGATCATGCAGGCCAATGCTGAACTCAGCAACATCCCCTTGGAAGTCTTCTTTCAAACAATCCTGACACAGGTTTCTGTGGGCCCAGCTCCTCCACTGCCCACTGTGATGTCAGCATTGCCTGCTGGACACAACAGACAGAGGTGGCTCCCTCAGTGGCCCTTTATATGGAAGGACACCACCAAGAAAGCTCAGCAAGATGCAGCCAGCCTCAGTAGAAGCCACACCCAACAAGAAGCTCTTCCAACTAATCGGATTGTGGTTAACATAGTCCTGCCCTCCTTGCCCACCACCCCAACCATGACCACCTGGCTTAGGGCAGAGCCACAAAAACACAGGTGGACCAGGTTCTGCCTCTGGAACCTGAAGCCAGTGGGGGAAACAAAACATTCTGTTGGGTTGTGACTCATCCACAGGTCAACTTCAACTCGAGGCCCACAACTCAGGCCCCAGCACTTCAATTAGCTAAGTTTGGTATCAGTCAAATGGGGAAGCAAAAGTAGCTGTATGTAATTTTTCTGCTTCTTCCAAAAGCTGGTAGGGATTTAGAGCCAAAGCAGTTCTTCCTTAAATTAAGATCAAGCAAGTGTGTCTCCTTCTCGTTCTAGTGTAGTCCTGCATTTTACACAGTTTTCTATATACTGTTCATTTCCTGAATTATAAAGGAAGCTTGACTTACAGAATCATCGAATTATCAGGATTGGAAGGGACCTTAATAGATCATCTAGTTCCAACCCCCCTACCAGAGGCAGGGACACCTCCCACTAGATCAGGTTGCTTAGAGCCCCATCCAGCCTGGCCTTAAAAACTTCCAGGGATAGGGTTTCCACCACCTCTCTGGGCAACCTGTGCCAGTGTCTCACCACCCTCATGGGGAAGAACTTCTTTCTAATGTCTAATCTGAATCTATCCACCTCTAGTTTTGATCCATTTCCCCTAGTCCTATCACTACCCAACATCCTAAGAAGTCCCTCCCCAGCTTTCTTGTAGGCCCCCTTAAGATACTGGAAGACCACAATAAGGGCCCACTTCTCCAGCCTGTCAAGGTCCCTCTGGATGGCATTCCTTCCCTCCAGCATGTCAGCCACACCACACAGTTTGATGTCATCAGCAAACTTGCTGAGGGTGCACTCAATGCCACTGTCCATGTCACCGATGAAGATGTTAGAATCATAGAATAGAATCATAGAATCATCAGGGNAAGGTCCCTCTGGATGGCATCCCTTCCCTCCAGCATGTCAGCCACACCACACAGCTTGGTGTCATCAGCAAACTTGCTGAGGGTGCACTCAATGCCACTTTCTGTGTCACTGACAAAGATGTTAAACAAGACCGGTCCCAGTACTGATCCCTGAGGGACTCCACTTGTCACTGGCCTCCACTTAGACATGGACCCATTGACAGCCATGCTATGGGAGCAGCCATCAAGCCAGTTCTTTATCCACTGAGTTGTCCATCCATTGAACCCATATTTTACCAGCTTGGAGACCAGGATGTCGTGAGGGACAGTGTCAAAGGCTTTGTTCAGGTCAATTTGCATACTCATAGAATTTAGAGCTGTCTGGAGCAAAGGTTGATGGGTTTGGACTTCAATCCCTTGGATTTTGTTAACCATTAAATTAAATGCAACATTAATTGTAACATTAGTTGCAAGTTTGAGTATTCAAATGAATGTTTCATTTACTGTGAAAAACTCAAGCAGTTTGATTTTCTTCACCCTGTGACAAATCCAGCTGAATTGCCCACAAAGCCTTTGACCCAAACACTTTCAGAAACACGTTTTCCTCACAAAAATTTAGGAAATTGCTTAAAAGTACACTATGTTTTCTTTGGTTCCTTTGTTTTAGAACTGAATTTCAGAAGGATAGAAATATAGTGGGGAAGTCAATTAACTCAAAACCAGTGAATATATCAAGCAGTTTAAAATACGCCTGCTGATTTCCTTATAAGTATCCCTAGTTATGGCTACAGAGTTAAAAAAATAAAGAAACAAATAAAAACATTTTAAAAGTATAGCAAATTAGGGTCTAATTCGATCTAACACAGCTGTACAAAACATTTCTATATCAATCATTTAAACTAGATTAAGTAGTGCTGATGAAATTTTCTAGTGCAAGATATTTCCATTGTAAGAGCTGAAGCAAAAAAACCTAAATATTTTCTCAGTAAGATATTACTAAATAATATCACAAAAATTAGGTAAGTGTGAATTCAATCACAAGCTGACTGACACAAGTAACTCATGAGATGAAAGACACTGGGCCCTTGTTTCTGCTTGGAGCAGAAAGAAGAACCTTCCACCTTCCCCTAAAGTGTCCCTATGTAACAGATAAAATGATCTGGGGTTAAAAAATGAAGAGCATGTGAGTAATAAACAAAGCCCAGGAGAAGCTGACCATGCAAAATCGATCCAGCCACCCACCTGCATTAGAACCAGAACAAAGTATTAGTAACTGGAGATTCCTTACTGAGAGGTAATGAAGGGCCCGTTTTCCATCCAGACAATTTCTCTAGAGACATTTTCTGCCTAATAGGAGATGGCATCCATAATGTCACCATGAGGCTGCCAGGCCTGGTGAATTCTACAGATTATCTTCTGCTTCTACTATTCCACATAGGGTGTAATGATGCTGCAATGAAGCAATTTAGAACCATCAAAAGAGACTATGGACACCTTGGAGCAATGTTAAAAGGATCTGGAGCACAGATGGTTCTCTTCTATCCTCTCAGTTAGAGATACGGGTTCAGGAAGGAGGAGGTAAATTGAACAGGTGAATGCCTGGCTGCATGGCTGGTGCTATACTTAAAGTTTTGGCTTCTATGATCATGGGTCTACCTTTGGGGAGCAGGGACTGTTGGGAGCTAATTGGAATCACTTGACAAAGTGAAGCAAAAGCATCTTTGCCGACAAGCTGGGCAAACATAAGGAGAGCTTTAAACCAGATTTAGCAGTAGAAGGGGATCATAGAATCATAGAATAGTTTCGGCTTGAAGAGACCTTCAAGATCATCAAGTCCAACCTTAGTCCTAGCCCTATCAACACCACTAAACCATGTCCCTAAGTGCAACATCTACCTGTCTCTTAAACACCTCCAGGGATGGTGACTCCACCACCTCCCTGGGCAGGCTATTGATGGAGTGTTGATCAACAGAGAAGAGCCAGGGGCTGTGGGTGTATTAAACAACAGGGAAATACCTGTGAAATACCTCAAAGGAATTTTGGTGTGTTCCTCTAAAAAGGTGACATGGTCATTTGGCCAGGTGAAGTGCCTCTATACAATACACACAGCATGGGAAACAACCAGGAGAAGTTAGAAGCCACTGTGTGGCTAGAAATCTGATGCAATCACTTTGTCTGAATTGTGGCGGGACAAATCATACAACTGGAGCACTGCAATTGATGGCTATAAACTGTTCAGTAAGGACAAGGAAGAAAGGCAGGGAGGTGAGGGGATTGATTTCCCTCTGTGAAAAAAATATGTAATTGACTGCACAGAGCACAGAGCAGTTTTGAAAACCAGTGATGAACACATTAGGAGTTATGGGCAAAGATTAGGTGCTAAGCCAGCAAAAGAAACCTCATGGTTAGTGTTTACTACAGGCCATCTGGCCAAGATGAAACTCTTGAGGAAACATTCTTACTCAACTATAGGAAGCATCACGGTTGCAGTCTCTGATCCTGCTGGGGGACCTCCATCACACTGGCATCTACTGGAAAAACAGCACAACGTGCTGTAAGCAGTCCAGGAGTCTCTTGGAGTGCATCAAGAATAATTTCTTAATCCAGGTGACAGACAGCCTGGTGAGAGAAGTGTTACTAGACCAATATAGATGAACTAGAGAAGTCAACATTGGTGGTAGCCTGGGCTGCCCTGCTGGAATTCACAATCTTGAGCGATATGGGACAGGGGAAAAGTAGAGCTGGAACCTGAGTTTTAGGAGACCAAACTTTTGGTTATTTAAAGAATTAGAGGGTGGGGCGCCCTGGGACAAAGGAGCTGAACAGAGATGGTAAATCCTTAAGGACATTTCTCTTAGAGTGCAAGAGCTCTTGATTCCCACATACAAGAAATCAGGCAAGGAAGACAGGAGACCAGCATGGCTCAGTAAGGACCTCATTGTCAAACTAAAGTGTAAAAAAGAAATAAACAGGCAGTAGAATCAGGGACAAGTATCCTAGGAAGAACATAGGGGTGCTACCTGAATGTGAAGGGATGGGATCAGGAAGGCTGAATTTGGCAAGGCATAAAAAGAATAAAAATAAGCGCTTTTACAGGTATCTTGGACAGAGAAGGAAGATTAAAGAAATCACCCCCCCACCCCCCCCGACAAATA
>VYZX01006347.1:4934-85224 GCA_013401335.1 Brachypteracias leptosomus
GGGGGGGGGGTTGGGTGGTGGTGTGCTGCTGTGCGCGGCGCGGAGGAGGGGGCGGGAAGGAGCGGGCGCGGCACCCCGCGGTGTTTCCGCGGCGGGCGGAGCTGGGGGCTGCGCGCCCCGTCCGGCTGCGCTATTGCTCGGCAGCGCGGCGGGGTTCGCCTCGCCTCGCCTCCCCGTTTATACAGAACAGGATCATTTACATAAAGTCCTTAAGGCAAATAACTGTTGGGGCTCTAATTTATATCTGATCGAAAATTAGCCGTCATTATGCGCTCCATTAGCAGCGTCTTTAATGTGCTTCTAAGCACCATTTGTCAAGCGGCTTGTTAATATCCTTCAAGTCTTTA
This sequence comes from Brachypteracias leptosomus, assembly GCA_013401335.1. Classification (NCBI taxonomy): domain Eukaryota; kingdom Metazoa; phylum Chordata; class Aves; order Coraciiformes; family Brachypteraciidae; genus Brachypteracias; species Brachypteracias leptosomus. The sequence goes on from VYZX01006347.1 coordinate 5,282, forward strand.
AAGTTGAGAGCTCATTAAAGAGTGCGCTCTGTTATTGATGTAATTTAGATGAGTTTGGAGGAGCGAGTGCGCCGCGGACAACCTGGATGAGCGAGGAGAGGCCGGGGCTCCCCCCGGGACTGCGGGAGCTGCACTCTGGCCCCTCACCGTGGCGTCGAGTCCCTGGCCGAGGGTGGTCCCAGGACTCGCTTCCGTGCTCGGCCTGGGGCATGGGGCATCCCCTGGCAGCGGGGGACCCGGGGCGGGGGCCGTGGAACCTCTTTTGGCTGAGGCGGAGTAAACTCGCTTGATGTCGTGTGGGCAAGATTCCGCCGCCGCTGCTGCTGCTCCCCTGCTCCATCGGAAGAGCATAAAGGCCAATAAAGTACCTCCGATGCTTATCTGAAAATCCATCTATTCTGTCGTTTTTCTTCCTTCCTCCGCTGGTGCGGATGTTGGTGCAAAACGACCAAGCACCCCCCTCCCCCCCTGCCTCGGGGACTGCGCGGCGGCGGGTTCTGGCCACCCCTGGAGACCTGCTCCGCCTTTCCCCGCTCGAAATCTTGCCCAAAATCAGGCAGGGAGGGGGAAGTCACGGCTGACAGCGTGTCCTCCCCCCTCTCCCGGGCAGTGCGGAGCGCGGCGGGGGCTTGCGGGGAGAGTCCTCCCCTGCGCCGCCGTCCCCGGGCTTCCCCCGGGCGAAAGCAATAAAGCGGGTAATTAGAATGCTAAAGATGGATGTAAATAACGGGGAGGAGGCGGCGGTGACAGCCGTGCGAGGGGCCGGAGCCCCCCCGGGGAAGGGATACGCAGCCCCGCAGCGCCCGCTGCCCCGACGGCACTCGGGCCGCGGTGGGGAAGGGGGGACTCCGGCAGTTCCCCCCTCCAGGAGGGGACTCTCAGTAGTCATCGCAAAGGCTCCTTTGCCTCCAGAACCCCCCAGAGCGTACGGGTCAACGGCCAGGGCAGAGGGGGTGCAGGTATCAAGAGACTTTCAAACGCTGCCGCAGCCTGAGAACCCTCCCCTAACAAACGCCCCCGCAGGGGCTCTAACCAGCTCTCTGCACAGGCTTGTATCAAAGGGGGCTTTACCTCACCACATGGTCTCAGCGACACGCTGACACCCGTGGGAACATTTATCTCCTCTCAAGTCAGAAGCATGATGTATAAGCAGCCACGCGGCTGCATCCAACGTTCCCCACATCTTGGGCAGTGAGCCCGGGGGCGGGGGGCATCTGTGCAGGATGGGGTGCATTCAGCCCTGGTTCCCACACAAGAGAGGGCTGCTCTGAAGAGCTGGACATGTCTTCTGCAGATCACAAGGTCGTCACCAGCAACGTGATCCACTTCCACTGTACTGGTCCCAGATGCTCTCTGGGCAGAGGAAGAGAAAAAATACCTTCAAGATGATGAGCAAAAACATGAGGAGCGAAGAGCCACCAGAAGGCCTGAGGTTGATGTGTTGGATCATATTTGCAGATACATTCATAGTTATTGCCACCAGGAACATACAGGAGATGCAGAACAGCAGCACGTGGCCGTGCATGTGGCTGGCATGTGTTTTCCTTGTCCTTGCATGGGTCAATTGGGGAGCGAGCTCTCTCAGGGTGCGTGTGGATGCACGTGCATGACCTGCTGGATTTGACAAAAGCTCGTTGCATGGTGGAAAGCCCTTTCTCACCCATCTCTTCACTTGAAACCCTAGTAGTTTTTCTCTTGGCTGTGGCACATTGTTTTGGAGAGAAAGCTATGGAGGCAGGTGGGATAAACTTAACATTGAGAACACAGGTTGTTTGGGGGGCATTTTACAGGGAGGTATCTTTGTCTATATTAACAAAGCCATTAAAACATTGTGGCAGACATAGTGAGCCCATGCCAGATGGGAAGGGATAGTCATAGAAAAGTCTCCTGTTACTTGCCTTATTTTTTGTGGGCAGAAATGGTAGATGTGCAGCAGTGAATGGGCTGTGTACAGGTCCCATTTCCACCCCAGTCATGGCTCCAGCTCTTGTGGGAGGGGGGCTTCTCGCTTGTGACAGTGCCCACCAGGCAGCAGCACGAAGCCCTATGGATCAAAGAAATATGTGATGAGGAAGGCTTGTGCAAATCTTACCATAATAAAAGCCTTCATCCCACAGGTGCACAAAACCACATACACACATTCTTAACACATAATAGATACTATGCAAAAGAGTGAAATATGTCACGTTTTGAAATTCCGAGTTGTAAAATTTCTTTCCTGTTTGCTCTTCGTTTTAGAAATACAGATTCTTTAAGAATACATTCTTAAAATACAGCATCTTTAAAAATGACTGTGAATGGACATGCCTGATGCCTTGACAGAAAACTCTCCCAACTTCCTTGTACTTAGATACTTTACGTGAAGATGCCCACAAGCCTTTCCTACTAACCCTTTGTCATGGAGAAGGGGCATCACCGCAGGGGAAGCCCAGCTAGGATCCCCTTGCTAAGTGCCACAGCTGCCTGCTCCCTGTTACCACCCCTGGTCTGATTGCACTTTAAACCACTCTTCATTTCAGCTGCCATCCATAGGCAGACACGAGGTGAATGTCAGCAGGACATATACGGGAGGAAGGTGATGTGCCTGGTCCCTGTCTCTCTGCCCAGGTTAATCCCTTGTCTGTTCAGGAAGGCTGGGGAAACACCTCCCATGGATGGAGCAGTCATGTTTGGAGAGGGGCAACAGCTGATGCAGTCCCGCCTATGTCGTTGCTGCCTGCCCTGCTGAGGACACTGAAAACCCAGTGCTGGGGCTTGTGGCAACACTTGTGCTACAAAAAGACTATCACCTTCCTCCCACTATAGCTGAGGGGATAGGATCTTGGAGGCCACCTAGTGCAGCCCCCTCCAGAGCCCGGGCTAGTGCTGCAGGTTAGGACCTCCTGGCTGAGCCCACACCAGGAAACAAAGCAGAATGGGGACACCAGCCTGGCCACAGACTGCTCTGCCTCTGCCATGCTGGCTGGAGCCAATAAACACCTCACAAGCAATGGCTGGCCATGGGCTGGGGACAGTATCTGCTTCAAACAGGTAGTTTGGTTATGTCCACATAGTTTTGGGGAGGAAGGGGAAGAGAGGAGGGGAATTAGCAGTCACACAGTGCTGCTTGGCCCCAGGGCTGGAGAACACTTCCCAGCTGGTTCTGCAGACTGGCAGGGGTGCAACCACCAGAGATCACCCACCACTTACCTAAAGCTTTTCTCTTCCATAAAGCCTCTTGCCCACTGCGGAGGTTGGGCTGTGTTTGGCTTGGATATGAAAACCAGCACCTCAGCCTGCTGAGCAGCTTTGTCCTCTTGAATTAGCCAGCGCTACTTTTCACTCATTGAATAGTCTGGATTGGAGCCAGTCAGCCCATGGGCTCTTGCCCAGATGCAGGTTTGCAAGTCAGTGGCACCAGGACTCAGCTTGGACCTTGCCAAGGACAAGCCCAGAGCAGCCCTGTGTGCCTGCTGGCCCCCAAAACGTGTGCCCATGAGTGGTGATGGGGGTAGGCGTGGGCTGGAGCCAAGTGACCGCTTCTCTGGGCAGCCCATGGGGACAGTGTATGAGGCAGCCCTGGAAAGGTGAGAAGAGGGTTTTACTCTTTCAGACAGCTGTTAAAATGTTTTCATTTAATCAGCCACGGCATGTACGCCTCAGTTAAACAGCTGGTACCCGAGCTGATAGGCAGGGATGTGTAATTTTGATTCCTACCTTTCTGTTTCAAAGCTCTGTCATTTTGAGCACTTTGATCCAGAGACTAAACTTATTGTGGCATATTTATGTATATGACATTTTCATTCACTCCTTTATTTATTTATTTTTGCAAAACACATCACTTACATGGCTCCCAGTGCCAAGGTAGTGGGGCTCTGTCAAGGAAAACACACGGTCCAAACTCCAGCCCTTGTGTGTGCTGCAAGAGTCCCACTTTATACATGTTGCAGGCTCAAATGGCAAGAGCAGTGGCAATACACGGAAGAAAACATGCAGAAAAGGGAAAACCTTGCTGGGGGTGAGTGACAGCATATTTAACATTGCATCCCAATGGACTGGCTGTTGTTTTTTGTTTATTTTCAAAGGATTTTTTTTTTTCCCTAGAGTTTTTGAGTTCTTTCTGTATCATAGAATCATGGATCATGGAATCATAGAATGGGTTGGGTTGGAAGAGACCTTAAAAATCATCTACTTCCAAGACCTCTGCCATGGTCAGGGACACCTCCCACTAGACCAGGTTGCTCAAGGTCTTATGGCAACTCAGTGCTTTGCCTGTCTCTCTAGTAGCATCAGAGTGCCTCATGGTATTTATCATATTGATCCCCATAACATCCCCAGGAGACAGGAACATACTGCTACCCCACCTTACAGCAGAGGAAAATAGAGAAGTTTGGGATGGACGAGGGATTGTAAAGAAGTTCCCCAAGCCCTAGGAGAGCACTCAGACCAGGGGACCAAGCCTGCCCTATCTAACAGTACCTCCAAAACACTAAACCAGTGACGTCCTTGAATATCTTACTCCCAGGGCACTGGGAGTATGACATGCCCAACAAAACACACATTCACCTCAAACTACAAGAAGAAGTGGTTTGTTTCCCCAGCAGCAGCACAGCAGTGGTTTTTAAAACTCAGCCTCAGGGGTGCTGCAGCAGGGAGGCAGAGTAGTGGTGGAATGGCAAAAGCTGATTTCCCTTGGATTTGGGGCTTTTCTTTGCATTCTCTGGTGTCAAATAAGGCCCAGACTCTGAATGACGCTTTTCCTGAGGGTGAAGCATTAATAAAAACTCTTGCCTGGGGCAGGCTTTCTAGTACATGTGTGATTTTCTGCCTTTTCCCTTGTGCGGGATGCACATGGGGCCTGTCCCCTCTGTCAGCTGCTGCACAAAATCTGTGGGGATATGTTCACAGTTAATCCCATTCACTATCTGTTCCATTGGTTTGAAGTGGTCTTAAAACAGTTTTTAAACCAGTTTGAGGCTGGGAGGGGCACAGACAGAGGTACAGACAGCCTGTCTTCCCTCAAGCCCTCCTGAGGAAGCCTGGCTCCCTTCTGTGACTGAGCCACCTGAAGGAGAGATGTTGCTCGGGTGAACATTTCAACACCTGGGGTAACTCCTTCAGCCTTTCGTGCCCCCAGACCACCTCTGTTGCCATGGTTCTCATCCCCCTGATGCAGCAGCAACCTGAACATGGCTCTGCTGATTAAGTGCATGCTCCTGCACATGGACACGAACGAATACCCCATTATCCACACAGAAATGGATGCTTCATTTCTACAGTGACAGTTTAAATATCCTCACCAAGAGTTTTAAAAGGTCTTGGACTCAAGAGAGCTCTGACTGATGTTAAGATTTAACTGAGAAAATTAAAAAAAAAGTTGTTCCTTAAAAAGCAACAGAGGTGTTGCCAGGGCCATTTGGTTCTCACCTTTAGAAAAGACTCTGATTCATAGACCTCCAAACCCTGAATCCCTGAGAAGGAAATGCTGACACCATAGAATCATAGAATCATCAGGATCATCAAGTCCAACTTTCATCCCAACATCTCCCTGACCCCTAGATCATGTCTCAAAGTGCCACATCTACTCGTTTGCCGAACACTTCCAGGAATGGTGACTCCACCATCCCCCTGGGCAGCCTGTTCCAGTGCCTGACCACTCTGCCAGTAAAGAACTTCTTCCTAATATCCAGTCTAAACCTCCCCTGGTGCAACTTGAAGCCATTACCTCTTGTCCTGTCATTGGTTACCTGGGAGAAGAGATCAACACCAGCCTCACTACAACCTCCTTCTAGGTAGTTGTAGAGAGCAATGAGGTCTCCTCTAAGCCTCCTCTTCTCCAAGCTAAACAATCTGAGCTCACTCAGGTGCTCCTCATGCAACATATTTTCCAGACCTCTCACCAGCCTTGTTGCCCTTCTCTGCACCTGCTCCAGCACCTCAATGTCCTTCTTATGCTGTGATGCCAAAAACTGGCACAGTACTCAAGCTGTGGTCTCACGAGTGCCGAGTACAGGGGCACGATCACCTCCCTACTCCTGCTGGTCACACTGTTTCTGATGCAAGCCAGGAAGTTGTTGGCCTTCTTGGCCACCTGGGCATACTGCTGGCTCATGTTCAGCCTGCTGTCCACCAACACCCCCAGGTCCTTTTCCACCAGGCAGCTCTCCAGCCACTCTTCCCCAAGCCTGTAGCACTGCATGGGGTTGTTGTGACCAAAGTGCAGGACCTGGCACTTGACCTTCTTAAACCTCATTACCACTGGCCTCAGCACATCGATCCAGCCTGTCCAGATCCTTCTGCAGAGCCTTCCTGCTCTCGAGCAGATCAACGCTCTTGGTTAATTTTGTGTCATTTGCAATCCTCCCTTCACCCCTCCAAATCCCTTCTTCCCTCCTTCGCCTTTCCAAACACACCTATGGATGCTTGTGAGCAAGTTTACATGCCTAACAGAAATCAGCAGCTGACGTGGATGCTGGTTGCTCTGTTAGGTTTTGTGCCAGATCTCACCCAGTGAGATCTCAACCGGGTACATGTTTTAGGCATGACAATCTTTAAACTCTCCTTGGTTGTGTAAAGAAAAAACAGAAGGTGTTTACCACATACTGGGACCCTGTACATCTGAAGGAGGAAACCCACCTGCAATTACAAGAGAAAGGACCAATATAACAATTCATGTGGTTCACTTTCAGTCCAGGCTTTCTAGGAAGAAGGTGCTGCTCCATCTTTCCTCTCATTTCAAAATTACAAGCTTTCCCTTGATCCGGGAAAGCACTCTGCTCAGACTATGATAGACCAACATCTCAAAACACATGTAGTTCTTTATTTTGAGGTATCTGTAGGCACTTTTGGCTGTCATTTCATCACACCTCAATCTTCTTTCTACAGAGGCAGAATCACTCTCATATACCATAAAACAACTTTGCTACCCGACACTCTAGGCAGTAAGCTGTAACTAAAACACACACAGGCAGCCTGATCTTTTTTTGTGCCAAATACTTCTGCAACCCCAGCTGTATAAGTGTCACATGTATTAGTCATTGTGTTGCCCTGCTGACACCCCCAGGTTAGAAGTACTCCACTTTTCTGAAGCTGAAAATACTCCTGTAGTACAAAACTGCCAGAGGAATATCAATTGCAATTACACGTCTAAACTAAATACGCAGCATTGTGGCCTTTTCAATATTACACTTCTGTGGCAAGTTTTTCCTTTGTGCATCATTCAGTCATGTTGGGACAATTTGTTAAATAATGTAGAGGCACTTCATCATGGAACAACATTTGAGGTGATTTACAGTTCCGTCTTCTAGCAGCACACCTGTAAATTGCTATAAATAATACTAACTCCTATTAAGGAGACATCAGGGTGTTTCCAGGCTGAGAGAATTAATGGGAAGGCAGTTGTGAATGATACTACCAGTTTACAACTGATTGGGTTGCTCTGATATACACACCTGCTAGCATGCCCCACAGCCAGGACTGGAGACGAAGGTCTAAATTTCTGAAGGGTCAGATTTTGGAAGGAGTTTAGCAGCAGGCTGGTGTACAGAGATCAGGGATATTTCTAGGCTTAAGTACCTTCATTTCTCTTGAGGGCATAATGTAACTTTTACAAACCAGCTGTTCATAACGAAGTTTAATTAGAAATAGCTCATCATCTTTACTTTTCATCTATACCAAGTCTTAACTCGGCAGGCATACAAGCTTAACTATGAGGGGAGGCTACGAAGCAAAGTAGACAGACCAAAATCCCAGGCTATAGTAATATAGAGCAAATCTGCTATCCCCTGAAAATTGGGGAAAACATTTGTGAAGTCAAGAATAAACACAGATCAACAGAACTTAGCCACCTTCATATGCACAAAGCCAATGAGTTTACTCACATTTGAGCAGTACAGAACACTTTTTTCCTGGTAGTGTTGACAACCACACAATCATTTTGGAGATGTGACTTACCTTTGGTTAGTAGGTGGTTTCAGATAATCTGAGAAAAGAGATGGTAGTTCCTTGTAAAGAAGAAACCGCCCACACCAACTTTTTAGCAGTGATATGAGGGATGGGCAAACGAGCTTCTGCAGAATCCAATGTTAATCAAAATTGTGAAGACAGAGAGGAGACTCTGAATGAATGGGGGAAAAGGAAACAAATGAGTACAAATAAAAGTGGGGAAGAAAATGCAAATGGCAAAGGAATACTGCAGGCTCAAAATCTCGCTTTTACTGGAATTTACATTTGGGTCTTGGCCCAAGGCCTTTCTGCTGGAAAGTGAGATTCTGGCTCAGTTCTGGTATAAGTATCCATCTACCTGATCAACAGATTATTTTTTTAATGCTGCAATGCTGTATGTGGAAAAGGGTGAGAAAATAAGATCAAGCTCCTAGTCAAGGAACTGGTCATGGCAAAACAGTCAAAATCGTGGGAAGTACTTTCTCCTCACATTGGTGATCATTATGCAGGGATGCAGAAGAAGAAATAAATATGGTAGGGTCACTTTAAACTATGAAATAAACTTTTTCAGCTCATAGCACCATTATGAATAATTGTGTTTCAAAGGTGCTGAAAGTGATTTACAGGTAGAAATTCAAAAGGCCTGAATACAGCCACCAGGAAGCAAAGAGGTGAAGACACATAATTCAGGGCTACCACACACAGATTTTTACAATAAAAATATTGCAATATCTGGGGAGTCTTTGATGTCTTTTCTTCAGAATTCAAGAGATGACCAAGGAATTGCAGCTTCTGTTGCAGAAAAGAGCTTTAGCATACACCCTGAACAGACTTCAAAGGCTCAGAAATCAGTGGAAGAAGTCAAAGGGCTTCATCCTGTCTTCACTGGACACAGGTCTTAGGAAGACTTCTTGTCCTATACAGTAATTTGAGACAAAACATATGATGACCATATTTAAAGCAGACTATATACATGCCCTGGTCTCACAAAAGATGAGGAAAAACCTAAACTATTACATGAAACCTTTTGTCCATTCATACAGTTCTGTGGGGCCACCATAGCACCATAAAAGGCAGAGGAAAGCTTTGCTATGTTGTGGAGGATGACTCCATGAAGCACTCAGCGCAGGCTTGCAGCCACCATAGCCCCTCTCCTCTGCTGGGGGGTAGCTGTTACTCATCAGATGTGACCATCCCCTGAACTACACTTGGGATTTGACTGAACCAAACTGGCTCTATTTTAGAGGTGTGAAAGCCTCTTTCTGGCTCCATGACATCCCATCATGTGCAGCCCAGGAGTCCAGCCTTGGTTTCACATGCTCTTTCAGCTGATGGAGATCACTATATATTTCCAACATCTTTTTCCTTTGAAAAAATAGTTAACTCCACTTTCACCCACAGTCCTAAAGATATTTCACTCATGTCTGATATTAAGAAACGTACAACAGGGACTGCAGAAATGATTCACACCATCTCATGGTGAGATTAAACCCAGCAACTTTCAAGGGAAAGTGCATTGTTTCACTGATGGAAATACTGCAGCTCCCTACGGTGGGATGTGGCATCTGGGTGACTAAGGAGGCATATTTTTTGCAAATATATTAGTGTAGGGTTTTTATTCTTTTACTTATTTGCCTTCACAGACTCTTTTTTATTTACTTTGCATGAACTACCAAGTTTTCTGGCACAGATGGTCTCAGAAAGTAATTTTCTAGGCAGGTTCCATTATCCTCCAATTTTCTCTCAGGAAGAAGTAAAAAAAACCCCAAGAACATGACTTATATGAGTGATCCCAACCAGAAATACTGATTGAGCATCCAAACTCTGGGGCAGTTTGAGGTGTGTGTGTGCACACAGCTCATGCCAGCACAGCACTCCTGGACCCCAGATACTGTGCCAAGCCTGGTATGCATGTTATCTCAAAGGTGGTTCCTAGTCTTACAGCCTAACTGGCTTCTACTGCACTTAAAATATTCACACTGATTCTGGACATCTTTCCTGCCCCAGCTGGCGTCACCCTTACTGGCCTGCAAGTTTGTGTTTCAAGAGGCTTGGTCCAGTTGGTTTCACACAAGGATTATCACTGTCTGGCTAATGAGAACTTCCCTACAGCACATCAGTAAGGCTTGTTTGTGGTGTTCCCCCTTAGTTACTCAGAGTATGCAGGGCCAACACTGGTTGTACTGCTTTTGTACGTTTCTTAATATCAGACATGAGTGAAATATCTTCAGTACTGTGGGTGAGAGTAACTATTTTTTCAAAGGAAAGAGATGTTGGAAATATATAGTGATCTCCATCAGCTGAAAGAGCATGTGAAACCAAGGCTGGACTCCTGGGCTGCACATGATGAGGATGTCATGGAGTCAGAAAGAGCTCCGGTGGTGTGGTAGGTACACAGCCACTTGGCTGACCTACAGCCATCATTAAAGAGAAAAGCATTTGCCACGTAAGGGACCTGCCGACTGTTGTTAGAGTCTCCACACAACCAGCAGTTACATTTCACAAGCCTGCGCAGGTGTCCTCTCACCACTGGCTCTGTGCACATGATCTACTCTGCTTCTGCTGGAGAGGCCAGATGCTCCCTCCCCGCCCTGACACGAACAGGCTATGCTAGCGCTAGATTTCAGTGGGACAGGGAGGATTCTGAGTGCCATAAATCCTTGCCCCTTTCTGCTTAACTGTCCCCATCTCAAGCAGTTGTTCAGTCATTTCTGCCAAATGCACAGCAAAATGTGAATGCATCGGTGGTACTGCTCTCCCAGAACAGAGGCTGGGAGAGGCGAAGTAAAAGCAAAGGCTCTAATTCATCAAAATATTCTAATATCACAGAGCTCCTCTGAGAGTATCAAGGCTCAGCAGACGTCAAAACTCATTGCAATTCAGAATGTAAAAGTCAAAGGAAGAGAGTGGGGCCTGGACACAGAAGCCAGGTAATCCTGAACTTCCCCTATCATAAATAAATTTTGTCTTAATCTGTGCTGTGAGCCTGACATGAGCTCAGTTTGCACAGAAAGCAGAAAGCAATGCTAGGGAAAATGATTTCCTGGTACTCACATGGAAAGGGACAGTGTCATTTACTCAGCCAACTGATGCCAAGAAGCCAGGAGGCAGATAACTTTTATGAAAGAAAATAGGAGAAAATAACAGTGACCACCATGCTTCAGGGAGGGGTCTTTGAAGATGTTTTCAGAGGAACCACTGTGGTTACATCCAGATTCAAGCAATTGCAGGTGGAGAACTTGTGGCCAGGCGGGGCAATGTTTTCCCAAACAGTCCAGGAGACCGTGGAGCAATGGACATGGGTAGCATAGGAGGCAGTGACCTTTCAAAGGTAATATACCTCTGTATAAGGACATATACATCTCAAATTGGGGGCTAAATGTGTCAGTTACAAAAGCTGGTGTTGAAAGAAGCTGCCTCCCAGAGACAGGGCTTACCTGTCATCAGTCTGTCTGGATTAGGAGATCTCAATCCTACCTGGGTTCAAAGCTGAGTGGGAGCCAGGAGCTCTTGCCACTCCCAGATACTCCTCCTTGGATGCTCAAGTTCCAGGCCCCTGGGTCTTCCATGTGCTACTGAAAATCTGCTGTCCATAGGTTTTCTGTCTACCCATGCTGCATGGGGTTAAGCTGCAGAACTGAGCTGGAGAATGGGTAGCTGCTGGGACAACTTGAGACTTCTCCCCCGCCACTGTGATCCTACAAAGAGCTAAGCAATTCTTCTGGGGCTACACACCCTCAGAGGCTTCAGATAGGACCATTGCCACCACTTCAGATCTTGCCCAGTTTAGCTGTGCTTGAAAGCTCCTCTTGTTGCAAAGTTGTCTGCCTGCCTTTCATGTGGTAATGAAACAAAGAGGTAACTTCACTGTTAACCTCCATGAAACAAACCTACTTGTTCAGCAGGGACTGGGGATTTTAGTGACTAAATTGCTTTCTCACCTATTGAGATTAATTCCTCCAAGCCAGTGTTGCAGCCAGGGGGTAGGAATTAGGGACTCGCTTTGTCCGTCCCACAGATGAGCTAAGATTAAACAGCAGGATTTCAATTAAAAGCACCCTTAGATCGATCTTTTTCTCTTTCTCCTCCTATGCTAAACAGGCTTGGACATCCTGGATTTTTATTCTGTAGTTTAAAAAAGCTAAACCTTACATGTTTAGAAAGAGAAGTTTACTTCTTAAGGTTAAACTCCCGGCAATGTGTTTTGTCATCATAGCTGCTGGGCTCCTTCATGCCTGGCATCACTCTTCAGTGATATGCCTGTGTCAAAAGAAGACTCGCATACGAAAATACTCATTAACATGTTTGTTTATCTTCAAAGACAGCATATACACTCTATTTGTAAGCGTAACTGTGGCAAATACGGAGATACTATGAAGTTATGCTGTCAATCAAGACATAGTTTTTGAAAAAAAAAAAAAATCATCCTCATTCTCTTTGTAGGAGCTGTGTTCAGAAATATCTGACAGAATCTCTGGACAAAGTCCTTGATGTACACCATTTCTGAAGTCTGAAGGGTTCTCACCTCATGTGTAATGGCTGAATCTCACATAACTACTTAAGACTTTAACCTATTTCTTGGATTTTTACATGTATATTATTGTTTCTTCCAGTTACATTCTACTTTTTCCTATCAGGAAACTAAACTGTGGCTTTAGTAATACCTATCATCAATCTTATTTATTCCATCTATTTCTAGGTAATTATATATAGTGTATTTCTTAGTCTATATTTGGATGGCCTATTTAGAGATGAATGGATTCCTTCCAGAATGGCAATGACCTTTCCATGACTCAAACATTAATTTTCTAAATGGCTTCACAGGTGAAATACCTTATATATCATCATAATTAACAAGATATACCCTATTAGTGGTTAGAAAACATGCTTTTCATAATTATAAACAGAATCCTTTCTGAGGTACAACCTTCCTCTCTGCTATGACTTATTAGTCATTCCCATCTGATACATCCACAGTGAAACCTACCAAAACCCTATTAAAAAATCAGTCTTAATTGCTAGTCTCACATATTTTAGGCATCCACAAGATGTAGATTTTAGACACATCAATGTTACACTTTAGAACTATTCAGAGATTCATCTGCTAAAATATGTTTGACAAGTGTTTGTTTTGAAACAGACAACTGGCACTACAGGATAAATTGATTTACCTGCTTTCCTAACTTCATTAAAGTCAACTATGGCTGTAATTTTTCAGAGCACAGAAAAACTTGCAACAGCAATTCATGCTCTCTTGTGGGTCATCCCTTCTGATTGTGAAGTCTTAAGGGTCAGGGCATTAGAGGCATTCTGGAAAAAGTTGGAGGAAGGATTGCAATGATAATGAACCAGGCAGCGCAGAGAGTAATTCTGTTCCATATGAGGAGCTCCTTAAGGAAATTAGAGCATCTCTCACACAAAGAGACAAAGTACAAGAGTTCCATTACACTAATTTTAGCTCTGATCTCAGCAGATCTTAGGAGCAGGGCTAAGGTCTGGCAAAAAATCACCATAGAAAAGTGATGTTGGAAGAAGCACTGGTAATTCAGTAAGTGATTTTTCTTCTGAAGAATACAGAGTTGATTCTGCAGCCAAGTACCAGCGAGCACTCACTGGACCATGCAAGGTGTTACACCAAGGCCTGCCCACGGCCCATGGAGCTCTGGCTGCTTCTAACAGCTGAGAGGTTTATTCCAGGGTGCTGTCCAAAGTATGCACCAACATTCTGCCTGACCTCCTTGCCCCATTAATTTGGAGGGGGAAGCAGAGCCTTTGTTTTCCTGCTGAAAACATCTGTACAGAGCAGAACAACGCCTGTGTTCTGCCAGTTAGTTACTCATCGGAGAAACTGTTACTGGGATGGGAGGCAGGTACATTTAGCTCAATAACATAATTTTCTCCTGAAGTTTCCTGGCTCTGAAGGAAACATCTTGCATTTACATTATCATAGGATGATAAAAGTCCCCTTATTTTTATTAAAAGCTTTATGACTAAAAAGTATTGTTGAAAAGTATGGGAGAGCTAATGCTCTAGAGGATTAATTTGTGACCATTTTTTTACAGGCATCCGAAAGTTAACACTTAGCAACAAATGCAGATTGGCAAAAAATAGTGATGATCGTGGATGCTATTTAATATAACTGTATAATAACTTTTGGGACACATACACAGAATGTTCAGTTGCTGCAGAAATGTAAGTGATGTGCAAAACCCTTAAGAATTCAGAAGCTTACCCTTGAAAAAATGATAATTTTATTTTCTAGAATGCCTTCTTTGTTTGTTATTTTATATATTTTTACTATGAAGGATAAATTCAAATGCACCATTTCTTTTGACAATATTCTGATAAAAAAAATGCCAAATATCTAAAAATAGCAACCTCTTACAAGCAATCATGTTATACTTACCAAGATTAGAAGAGTTTGCAGATTAATGTGATTTTCAGTTATTATTTACAAAATTGTGTTGGTTTTGTTTTTTTTTTTTCATATTTCATATCAGTAGCATTAACATATAAGGGGTAAACTGGATACTGTTATTGCTTATATTTAATTTATGGTCCTGTTTATTTTTCTGGTTTTCATAAGAAGTTTACCTCTTTTTAACACTCAGAAAAGAGATTTGTATGGTCATGTGTGCGCATAATTGCATGTGGGAACACTCCCATGCAACTTTTCAGTCTTGTAAAAAAATTTTAAATGGACATTGTTGCAATAAGCTTGGTGTTCAGACAATAAAGACCTCCAAGTAAAAGAATAAAATTATTGAGGTATTTGTACTTACATTGCATGTACACAGCATCTTGATCAAAAATTGTCTAATAAGAGCCAGTTAATGGCACATTTTTACCACACTTTAACAGGGAGAAATCCTATTGTCACATGCCAACTATTTGCTCAAACTGCAATCCTGAAGAAAGCCAGTTATTATTACAGCTAAAGCTATTGCTTGCTCAAAGACTGTCATAAAAACTGATTACAGGTCTAATGGACATTGCCTCTGAATCTGGAAACCTCCGTTTAAGAAAGGAATGGTGGACCATTGGGATTCATAAAGCTTTGTTTGTGTAGTTTGAAAGAACGGGTTTTCTAATACATGGAATTACAAAAGCTTGCATTAATTCTCCTAAAGAAAAATTAAAAGGTTCCAAATCCTGCTTTCATGTATATTTTGCAAAGTAGTAACTGCCATCTTCTGTCCTCTATCTCTTCGTCAGGCCAACACTGACGGTGGCTGGAAAATGTCCTCTGAGGACCATGAAGACCACAGGAGTCAGACTGCTGTGGGTCATGTGGGGAACCCACTGTCAAGAATTGCATCAGCTCAAAATGGGAGACAATCCTCCACACATGTTCCAAAACCAGTGCTTCAGATTATTTGTCAAAAAGAATCTAGGGAGAATTTTGGTTTACTTGATCTTGGGAATGAACACAGGCTTTGCTAAAAGGGACATTTTAGGTTCAATTTTGAGAAGGCGACATGCAGGTGTTCTGCCAGACACACTTCCATTGTTAAATATAGTTGTTTCAGCTGTATCTATGGATTGATGTTACACCTGGGACAGTCAATGGCATTTCAAATGCTTTGATTGTTCAGGCTCTCAACAGTTTCATGAGTGTGCTCAACCAGATTTTAAACAAACTTAGTTGTGTTTTCGATCCAACCTGTGTTATAGATTAGATCAAAATTGCACCGTAGTGTGCCAGCCAGGCTGGATTTGTTCTATTCAAGTTACAGTTGAACCGCAAGTGTTAAGCCCAGATGCTAAAATCACTGATAGTCCTATGAATAAGGCATTAAGCCTGTACATTGTTTTTTGGTTTTTTGTTTGTTTTTTTTTCTTTCTTTCTGAAAGGGACAATAATCTAGGATTTAAAGAAAACTCTCCAGGCACAATTAGTACCTGATCTTACAAAGTATCAAGTATCACAGATTCCAATTCAGCAGGCATAAAGGATGCTTAATATCTTAACAGGAGGCTCTTGTTACTTTGGAAGACAATAAGCATTAGAGGCACAAAGTGCAAACTTTCTACCCTATATTACTCATTTTATTTTGTATTTATTTCAATGACACCAGCTACATTTGATAAAAACATGTAACACATATTGAAGCCACACTTCAGTCATGAAAGAACTTGGAGCTCTCAGATATTTATGCTGCAACACTGTGCTCCCATTTAAATGACAAAATTCCTGCTTCGTTGCATGACACCTCAAGGATCTTCCTGTACTCATTATACATCTATCAGCTCCTCGGTAAGTGAGCAGGCACTCTCTAGAATCAAAAACAGCAAATAAAAAAATCAGTAAATGTTGGAATTTTATATATATATACACTTTGATATCTACATGTTTTATATTTGGGTTCAGCATCTGATTAATAGATTTGTCTCTATCTCAAAGGCTTATTTCTGTAAATTAAAAGCAATTACATGATCAAAGGCAATTCATTTCTAAAACTGGGAAAACCAAAAAATATCTGAAGCAAGTGTGAATTTGGTAATTTATGAGCAGGAAAAATAATGTTATTTGAACAAAGTAAAACAGAGATGATGTGCAGTTGCATGTCAAAATCTGGTTAAATTTTGTTCCCAATGACATTTTGCAAAAATCAGCATATTGGTATGAAGACTATGGATTAAGAGCAAATGCAGTACCAGGAAGGATCTGGAACTGGTGTCTTTGGAAGAGGCTCACAGGGACTTTGAAGAACTTGTTTCTGTATCATGTTCTGCATTTAAAAAAAAAAAGAAAAGTGCATTAGTGCTTTAGACTTACAACATTTCTTAATAGTAAAAAAACGTAGAAGCTTTACTTGAAAAACACATAATATAGTAAAAAGCCACAAGAGAAAGAAATCTAAGACAACACAGATATGAGCCACACAAGATATAACTCTAGAAATAGAACTGACAGGGATTTCTGTTTATTTCTTGCAGTCCTGTGCAGCAGTTCTCAAGCAGGCCAGTCTTGCAGGATATGTCCAGGTGGGATCAGCTGGGGAGCCAACAAGGAAGACGCATGTAAGAGAAGATGATGGCAAAGACAGCACGGAAAGATGTCAGGCTACAAGAAGACTATCCAGGGGAAGAAGCGAGCAGTGCAGGAGGCCAGAGCAAGGCGAGAAGGTTGGATAAGTAAGGCTGCCACCTCTCAGCGGGGTCCTCCTAATGGGACATGACCAAAGGAGCAGGTGGCTGGGAGACAACAGCTTAACTCTGTAGCTTTTGGCAGCCACATGCTTCCTTTGCTCCCATGATCTGTGATGCTCAGCCTTGTTCCTTCCTTGTTCTATTTCCACACCAAACTCTCACCTCCTAACTGCACTTTCTGACTTCCAGCAACAACCCTCCCTCTGCCTACTTACAACCACGCCATCCCTGGAGGATTGTTTCCTATTTTGGGAACTCCTGATCTGGTTCTCCTCCTCAAATGAAGAAAGTGCGTATATATCTAGTCCATAATCTATCCCTAATACTTAAGATAAATATTTATTGCAAATTAAGCTGACTTTTGTCTTGTTCTACCCTTGGTAGACATGAAGAGCAAAGTAACACCATCTTTTTTTATAATCTCTCCTTATAGCTTGAGAGACTACTTTCCTCCCTCTAATCTTCTCTTTTTGAGGCCAAGCAAATGCAGTCTCTTCAATATTGAAAAGCTCAACTTTTCTGACCTTTGTGTAATCATTGGCTGGATCATCAGTACCTCTTTGCACTGTGATGCCTAAAACTGAATTCTATCTTTCAGTCACTGCAATACTAATCGTGCTTATTTGGCATCCTAATTTAATATATGTTCAAAATAAATAGATTAATCCAGTTATGGAGATGAAAAATAATGTCCAAAGCAGTGTTGCTGCTGGTGCAATATTTAGAACAGATGCAAACTACTGGACCACTCAAGAATCAATAAAATTTATGTCTCACCACATCATAGGCTTTTATTAAGGATAATTGCTAAGTAAGACTTCATTCAGAGTTGTATGCAAGTAAGAGTAGGATAAGTAAACCTATGAAGAACATCTGAGAATTGGCATAAGTTAT
Source organism: Brachypteracias leptosomus (assembly GCA_013401335.1). Classification (NCBI taxonomy): domain Eukaryota; kingdom Metazoa; phylum Chordata; class Aves; order Coraciiformes; family Brachypteraciidae; genus Brachypteracias; species Brachypteracias leptosomus. Next base: position 23,252 of record VYZX01006347.1, read on the forward strand.
CACATGAAGGCTCATTTTGTGTGAGGGCAACATGTACATTAGTGATTTACTCTGTATTTAACAATGTAGTTGAGGGTTGGATAGATGACCTTTAAAGGTCCCTTCCAACTCAAAACATTCTATGATCCTATGAATGTAGTTATTCCAGGCAAAATTTTCTGAAACCAGGCTTAAAGTACATCAATGGAAATTCCTTTACCAGCAGACCACGTCTAAACCAAAAACCTAATAAAAGCTAATTGAGTACAAGGGGCTCTGCTCATGCTGCACAGTGTGTAACTTCTCAGTTTGGTGTAGGAACTCAAACGCTGTGAAGCAGCAGAGAGCCCCATGCAATTCAGAAGTGCTAACAAGGGGGTTGAACTATGTTGCCCTGCTCCAGCTTTGCACCAGGGTAGCGTTATTGCTCTTTCCAGTGGAAGCTCATTGCTGAAAAAGTGCTGCAAGACAAGTGGCTGCCTTAAACCCAAAACATGACTAGGTATGTACGTTACACATAAAAGTGTGTCTCTGACAGCAATGTAACCGTACACTGACACATGCAAAAAACGGTGGGCACGTGTACATGGCAGATGGGGAAATACAGCATAAACTGCTTTTCTCATGCACCCATGGCTTTTTGTCTTCACATTCGGACACCAAGCTATTACTGTCTGATTAACAGTTCTACCCTCCCAACAAATACAAAGCATATCAAGGATAACTGATGGAATACTGAGCCACAAATGTTTTCTTGGCATTTGTTTGGCCTGTGCTATTTGGGAACAATAAAAGCATGTCATATTCATAATGATAATACATATACCAACACAGATCACACCATCAAGCATTCTCCTTCTTTCTTATTGTGTTACACAAAACACAGAGATAAACATTAATATGTATTAATAGTATGTAAATATAATTAATCATAATAGAATGTTCCTGACATTATCACTGCTGTTGATAAAATATAATTAAAATTGTCTGATTGAATTTTCAGCACAGTTAGAATTGGCATCTCTGTTCTTGCCATTTACATGTGTTTATCTACACTTCTAAAAAGCTCCTTGTTTCATTATGTTCCTAGGAGAAAGCCAAGCAGAGCTGCTAGTCCTTTGCACAATATAATTAGTGAAAAGTCATACAAAAGAATGAAAGCCACACCTACAAAGACTGAAGCTAAAATGATGACAAACTCCAGACAGGACAAGAATTTTAGGTGCCATTGTCACAAAAGATTATAAAGAAAATGAAACAGGCAACACTTGTGTTCTTGAGCTTGCAAGCCAATATGATGGGAAAGCATTCAAATCAAAGTTTTGCATTGTTCAGAGACTGTTGGACTTTATTAAACAAGAACTCCACTGAAAAGCTCCATGAACTGATGAAGAATCATTAGAGGACTATTGTTTTGGGGAGCTGAAACTAGTTTTTTTTTAAAAAAAGGCAGGCAATATTTTGAGGAGATGACAAAAGTAAGAATGAGAGCAGCATGCAGAAGGTGACCCAGAAACTATTTTTCACTGTCTTCCAATAGAAAAAATGAGGTAGGATATACTGAAAGTAGCAGGTGGTGGACTTGGAGACAAAGGAAGGGGTTCTTTGTGCATTGCCAACTCATCCTTGGAACTCCCTGATGCAGGATGCTGAGGATGCCTTAATTTTCTGTGGGCTCAAGAAGTGATGTAGCAAAGAAGTAGGAGAAAAGTCCACACCCTCCCCTACTTTTCCACTATAGCTAACTTGCTTAAGTGGCATAAAATCCTATAATACACCACTTCAAACAAAAGACAGCAAGCGTGCTGCTGTGTTTTCACGTGTTTAGGTGCATGGATGCAAACAAGACCATATTGCAACTGCTGTTAATGTGACTGATAAAAAAGTAGTAGCTACATCTATTTTCCTTTAATACAATTAATTCCCTGTATTCAGACTCACTATTAGCCAATACTGTATTTTTGTCACAAAAGGGAGAGAGAGAAAGCAAGACTGTCTCACCATATTCTTTATACCCTCTCCATGATTTGGCAGATTATTATGTTGGTGTAAAGCAATTGATGAGATATAACCCATTACTGTAATTTAAAAATTACTTGCATTTTTAAAGGCCATGCAGCTGTTTTCAGTTATATAATCTGTAGAATGATGTAGTGGAGTAGGAATAAAGAGAGAACAGAAGATAATATGACTGCCAACAACACACACACCCCACACTTGTAGAAGATCTTCCTACTTTTATTCTGTCTTGATAAATGAAAATGGATGCAATCCTTTTTTAAAAGCAGATTGGGCCTACATGTTTAGCCATGTATCCTGACTAGGTTCACTTGGAATGGAGGCTGTTGTACTTGGTTTTATGAATATAAAGATTAATGAATTTGTACAATTTGGGCATGCAAAGCATTTTTATCAGGCATATTCCATTTAGAATAAGCAGTAAACCATATATAAGGGTTGTGTCAAAGTTTACTGAATAGGGCCCTTGATAGCTAATGTAACATTTCTCCAACAAATCAAAGGTATTGTTCTATGTTCACATGAATATACAGTAGCCATTACCTTAAATTTAAAACTCACTGTGAGCAGCAAACACACTGTGGGGATATGAAGGCCATATTGTATCAGTGGAGTCTGCAGAGATTTTCTTCATATGGCTTTGCCTGGCTGAAATATATGTTGCAGTTGAAAGCTAAAGGGATTACTTTTGAATAGTCATCACAAAGGTTGATTATATTCGTATATCATTTAGCTGGACCCTGCAGGCTATTATTCCATTAGCTCTGCTGGCCCTGCACTGTCAAAAAGTTGATCATATAATGTAAAAAGGTTACATGCTCTGTTAAGGTATGTGAAGTAACTTGAAACTGTAATCTTTTAAAAGCACTAGAGCTTTGTAGTTTAAGGTAGATTGCATTTAATATAAATACCTGCAAAATGGAATAAATACAATAAACCTACCTTTGTTTACTATTTTTCTTACATTGAATAGGTCATCTATAATTTGAGTAAGTTAATTGTACCAGGTAAGATATTGGCTATGGAGTATTTTTTCAACCTCAAATCCAGAGAACTATACCTCAATATAGCTGTGTCATTACATGAAACGCTTACTGAAATTGTTTCTGGTGAAAATGATTTGCTGATTATGTTTCCCTTGCACATACAAACACACACACACACACACACACATTTTATTCCAGTGCTTAATAAAATGGATCTTCAGATGGTTCCATTATGTGGATGCCTTAATATTATTTTATGCTAAAACATGGACAGCACATTAGATTGAAAGCATCTTACTGTTCCACAAGGCAGAGTAATCATGGACTATCCCTAGATGGCAAATGCTCCCACTGGGGAAACAATGTCAACAACATGGGCTAATGAATCACCATACTTATTAATCATGGGCACTTCTAAGAGCCACATATAATAGAGATGAACTCTAAAGATTAGAAAGGTTAGAAGGTGCGACCGAGAAAAGGACAGGAGATATCCAATTGCATTTTAGAATAAGTTTATGGACGAGCATTTGCTTCAATACAACTGTGCCCATGCTTGCTTCAGTCTTTATAAGCAGGCGGAAAAAGAAAAACAATTTAGTCAGCTCGGTTCACTTAGCTTTCAGATCCTTGTAGGACAATTTGGCAAAAATAAATAAATAAATGAGCACATACAAGACCCTTAGGGCTTATGGCCTAGTTAGAAATGAGACAGTGCTTCTTTATTAAACAAAGTTGCTTAATTTAGATTGTAAAAGCAAGAGTTGGTTCTCTTTCAGTATACCGTATATATTATTCAGGGCAATGAATGAGTCTTTATGAGTACAAATGGGAGTCTTTAATGAACTACAGCAAGCATTTGAGCAGGTAGGTTTCTCTGAATAAAGGCTTCACAGATGGGTAAGTTTATGAATGAGAAGCAGAATTTATTTTATGTGCTTTTAAAGAGCCCACTCAGACCATGGCACTATAAGGGAAGTGGAAGGTTTTTCTGGTGTGGATGAGAAATCCTAATGGGAATGTGGATTTTTCCCAGCCTATTAACTTCCATTGTTTACTTATTCATATTCAACAGTCCTCAGACAAGTTAATCTTCCTCTCTCACACAGTTTGGGCACGTGCTAGGCATTTGTACAACAATGGAAATCTCTCTTGATCTTGTATTTTTGCCTTCTGTTCATTGTGAAAATGATACACTAGGCTGTGACAATATAGTATAGCAGCATCTTTTGCACAAGCCATTTGTTGAATACAAACTTTAAGTAACAGCTCTATCAGATGAGATGAGATGAGATCAGATCAGATTGTTGACTATAGAAAAAACCAGATTTTCTCAAGCCCAAAATATCACATGGTGTATCTGGAAGTTAGAGATCACAAAAATTCTACAAAGATTTTGTGACACACAAAAATCATACTTGAAAAACAGTCATCAAGAAAATCACTTCAAACATGAAGAAATCTAAACAAAATAGCAGCCATTTTTTAGTTTCTAGTTTTACCTTTACTGTCAACAAATTTTACATGAAATCCAAACTATTAGTTTAAAGTTTCAATACAGCACTTCATCTCTGCCTCTACTCCAACCCAAGGCAGGGAGAGAATAAGGAAACAATGCTTCTGATTCTATATCTTGAAACTTTCTCAGTGGAAGGCAAAGTTTTCCAGCAACACAGAGCAGGCTGAGCATCTATCCAGCTGGTTAATCAAGGTTTCCACAGTGCAAAGGAGAATTCCAAGAAGGCCCAGAGAAGGGTTTCTTTGCCTTCAACCTCAAGCCAAATACAGAACAAAGATCACAATTTGAATCTACTTGTTCTCTCCTAAAGACAGGACAAGCTTCAGGGCAGCTTCCTGAGAAAGCAAAGTTCTAAGCAAAGTGGAGCTGCTTGCTCTCATGGTAGAAACAAAACTCATCTTTGGCTACCTAGAGGAGCTGGTGAGAGAACATACAAGTAGTATGAAAACACTCTGCTATCTCTATCTCATCTCTGCTGAGAGCCATGAGCCACCACTAAAGACTGAGCCCAAAACCTGCTTAGAAGTCCTTATGAAAGGAAAATCTTATCTTCCTCACAGAACTGGTGTTTTATAGTCCTGGAGAAATTTTGTCAGCATTTTAAAAGGTATTCCTATAGGCTTTAACAAAAATGTGTATGTCTTAATGATATATGCACAGGAGTTTGTAATATACATCTCTAGAATTGTGAATGAAATCTAACCCCATTGCAAAGGGCAAAGAAACAATAAGCAGACTAATGCTTCAGACAGCATAATGATCATAACAGAAGCAGCACATTTGTTCCTAGTTTGTGTGCAGAATTATCATTGTAACATTCATTTTAAATCAAAGCAAGGTATATCAAGTGCTCTGTAAATAGTTACAATGCAGTAGATGTAAAAAAACAGATTTCAGGCATAGCAATGATTCTAAGACCAATTCACACCCAAATCAGCGCACTGAAAAACTCTTGCTTTCTTCCCCCAAATCACTACAGTTTTTGTCTTGTAAAACTTTTAAATGATCTGCTTGAGTGCCTACTTTCTGCACTTACTATGTAACCTTCTTGCATGGCTACACATAAAACCTTACGCCTCATTCTTTACTCATATAGACACACTGCATTAAGTCTGTTAGGTACTTACTAAAGGCCCCATTAAAAACTGCAAGACAGGATAGCAGGACAGTTTGTAACTGCATTTTGTAAACACCATCTTCTACCCATTGAGCAAAATAAGTCACTGAAGAGAGGAGCTCAGTATTTAAATCACTGGTAGTGCGTGATATGCACTGAATTCTGAATATCAGAATATCTGATATTCTGAATATGCAGCTTGATGTGTCTTCAAAGGATCTGGCTGTCACGGAGTGCTCAGCACCCCTTTCTCTGAAATTCAGGTCCCTCAAAGGTGTCCCAAAGGAAGGGAAAGCTGGAGAGCTCAGATTACTTAAACACTTCCTCTTGCTTAATTATATGCCATTAGCATACTGAGGTTCAAATATAGTAGCAGACTGCTCTGATTAGAAGTATTTCTGATTTTAGTTTCCTTGGCTTTTATCTCTGTATTTTGACACAAATGCTCTATGTAATTTTGTTGAGCATTTCTTGTTCTACAGATCTTATTGTTTATGTTCTGATTTGGCTTTGCTGTTTTCTGGCCTCTAAAGGCTTATCTACTCTTCTATAATTATATGTAAGAGTACTTCTTCATGGTTGAGACTTCTTTATTTCAGCATCTCCAGTGACTAATGTGCCTGGTAGCTCACAAACTGTTTATCATCTGAGGCCTCTATAAAGTAGGAGGGGTTTTTGCCTGGGAAACTGTCTTCCAAGAGCTTAGCCAAACATATCTTCTGGGTACAGAAACTGAAGCCAGTGAAGTAGAGAAAATCCAGCAATGCATCTGCTAAAAAAAAAAAAAAAAAAAAAAAAGAATGCCAGGGAGATTTTTTTCTCCTTATCTGACTTTAGTTTTACATCTTCTAGTGCATCTTCAGCAGGAGTGCATCCTCTCTGGGTAAGGAGAAATAGGGGAAGCATCTGGAAGATTATGTTCTTTGAAAAGAAGATACAGAATCCCTTATGGAAGTATCAGTTTTCTTGTGACTGAGGTTTTCTGGGGAGAATACCATTCTCTCTAGCAGCTAAAGTCCTTCTCAAAGATTGATGCAAAGTGCTCCTACTTCTCTCTTAAAAAAATAACCAACAAAACAAACAACAAAAACCCAGCTGCTGGAAATTAAGGTCCAGGCTTACGCAGGGTCCTTGCATTCACATGTGGTGACATGGATATAATGCTATGTGAGATACCTCTCCCACAGACACATTGCAGAAGCCTCTTTGTCTTAGCTTTCCTTGCTGACTTTACCAACAGAGTGAGATCAGACTTAGCTCCCTTCACCAGCCATTGGCAGCAATACATTTCTTGGTCAAATCAACTGAGTGTTGGGATTCTCTTTGTTAGTTTTTGGATTTATGGCCATGTTCTTTCAGACAACATGGGACAACTTGAAAGGCCACTACTTGTCTTCTTACATCTTTAGAGATAAATAGAGAACTTCCAACTTTCAGGCCAGTCATCCGCTTCTGTTGATGAGAAATAGATTCACATGAAAAAAAGATTACACTGAAAAATGGAAATGGATTTTCTGTTTTATTAGCAGTCAGCGTAAGACTTGTGAGCTACTTTAGAAAGTTATAGAACTACAGAGATTTTTAAGAACATGCCAGTAGAGGCTAGAATTTAAAAATAAGTGCTCCGGCTACTCTGAGCCAAGTCCTCAAGTGATGCAACCAATGCAGCTTCACCGAAGTCAGGATGGTTATGTCAGCTTTGCCAAATTGCTTCAAAACAGGTCTCTTTAGAAAACATTTGACTTTGGTAATTTAAAATTCACTTTGAATTATGCCATCCAAATCACATTGTTTTGCTCTAGGAACCAGCAGAACTTAGATACACCCGCCAGTCAAACAAATGTCTTCATAAAGTGAAAGATGTTGCCCTGTCACTCCACTCTTCGGCTGTAGTGACAAGGCTGAGATGACAACCACCACTGGTTGTCTCAGCGTGGCAGAGACTTGATGAGGCTGAAGGAAGGCATGGACTTCCAGGCCTGAAGGAAGGAAAGCAGCAATGGGTGATCTGGTTTCTTTTGGACAATGCAAGGGGAGAAAAGGAAACAGGGCTATTTCTGTGCTGCTGTTATAGGTTAGACTGTTAAGGGAATATTTGACTCTCAGTCCTGTCCCTCACAAAAGCAGCAGTGGAAGTGGAGGCAGACACCATTTCAGTTACAGCTGCAGCCAGTTTGAAATGCCTTCCTAAGATGTGGTAAATCATGCAAAGTCACCAGCTGAGAAATAAGGAAAGAATTTTTCCCCAGGAAACAAATCTGAGAGGAATTCTGGCAGATTTTTTTTTTTTTTAACTGTTCTTACAATTCGGGAAACCTGTTTTGAGATTAACACAGGTTTGAAAAGATCACAATTTCTCCAAAATTGAAAGCAAATGTTGAAGTTAAGATGATTTCAGCTACCTGAATCTGCTACAGACCTGGGTACCCTTTGATTGTGCCATTATCCCTTCATGAGGGAAAGTGAGAATCTCTTTGGAAGATGGATAAATTCCAAGCACTAGGTAGAAGACTCTGGGTAACAGTAATTTGATAACCAGATACACCAGACTGTACTAACATGAATGTTTGGTGCATTGATAGGTGTCTACATCTAGCCCGTATCAGGGGCTAAACTACAGCAGTTGCTCTGTCACCTGATGACCCCTCCCCAGCCAAGAAGGAGGATCAGGAAAAGGAGAGGAGACTCACAGGTCAAAATGAAAACAGCAAAAATGATACCAATGCCAGTATAACGTAAACAAAGTTATACTCAGCCCAGCAAATGTATGGTGGTCACAATAAACAGGAAGGCAGTTCTCAGGAGCAGGAAGAGTAGCAGAGTTAGGGGGAGTTCCAGCAGGAGACACTCACTCCCCATTCTCAGCAAACTTCCCCCTTTATATTGAGCATGACATTTATGGTCTGGGATACACCTGTGAGCCAGCTCGGGTCAGCTGCCCTGCCTGACTCAAAGCTGCTAATGGCCTGCAGACCGTGGCAGCCCTATGATTCTGACCTAGCGAAACCAGGACAACAGAAAAACAGGTCTTCCTGATAAAAGCAATAAATGTGCAGCTTTCCCCTTAAAATCCATGTTAGAATATATATTTTCTGATCAAATTGCATTCCAACCTCATCACAAAGCTCACAAGGTATAATAGACAAAATTTCTTGCTATAAATTAGAATGAGACACTCCTACTTGGATGTTCAAGAGTCTTCAAGCAAAGCCTTGTTCCAGCAGAAGCGATTTTTCACAGGCATAAATCTTGAAGATTGCCCTTCTTCCGTCAGCAAAGCCCTAGTTTGATTCTGGCATGCCAAATTCATTTTTTAGGCATAAAACTAGAAACTGTACTTTGGCTTCTTCTGGGTTCTGTTTAGATAGTATCTATTATACTACGAACCAGCTCAGAATATTTGTAAGATGAAAGAATAAAAAAGCCAACATGTTGCCAATTTATTTGAGCCGAGTGCTGCTTTGTGGTGAACTCAGCAGCCTGTGCTAGAGCAGCACAAGGCCAGTGAGCTCAGTAACATGAACTGTAGCCTTTAAAAGCATCTTCAGTGATCACATAAACCCAGGGTGCAGAAAGGGAGCACGGTGGGTCACATGCAAGCCTGTCAGGCAGATGGCAGCGGGCTAACAGCCTTGGAAAGGTTTCCTTGCCTGACTGCAGATCTCTCTGGTGAACTGCTTGCTGTGGCTTTATATAATTCTTAATCTTTGCTTCTCTGTTTAATTCCTAGCTGCTTTAGAGACCTGTTGTAACACAGCAGTTAAAAAAATATTCACATGTACTGCCGGGCCTCCCCAAAGAGCACTAACTTGACACGTAGGCCATGACAGCTGGGCTTGGACTACTAAGAAATCTAATCCAGGGTTTCCATCATCTCAGTTGTTGCCTTTCTTTCATTACAGTTTGACTCAGCCCCTAATGGATTCAGCTTTATAAAATCAGAAAAAGAGGAAAAGAAAGCAATTTATTCATGTTTCACTAGAGCTCACAGAAGACATGAAATTGCTCTAAAAATGCAAATTATTTTGTGCCACACAAGTGAGACTGGGCAGCTAAAGCTCTTAGAGGAAGGCTCTTTCCCAGGGCTAATGTTTTTATACCCAGTGATTGAATAAATCGATCCTTTATTATCGTCTCTCTTTTATTCTCCTTTTTTCTTCAGAAGAATGTAACTAAAGGTACCAAAGCACCCTTTTTAATTCTAAGAAAACTGATTATGCGTGTTAATTTTGTTTTTAATCCCACACATATCAAAATAAACACCATAGACATGTGTAGCAGAAATCAATATCTCTTAAGCATCAAGTTTGTAAAAACAAGGATTTAGTAAGAATACAAGATGTAAAATACTAAAGTACAAACTAAGCCCTTATTTATGTAATGTGCCATTATACAAGCTCAATATAAACCTGAAAGAAACTATTTCAGAAGAGCAGAAATGGTTTACTTGCACTGCATCAAAAATGACCCTGTAAGACCTCCTTTACTGACATAGTCTAGATATTTAATGTGAACATATGTTTTTAAAGGATTTCTTGCCTTATGTCCAGTCATTCTTGTTAATTCATGGGACAGCATACTGCAGATGTGCTCTGTTTTATGTTACATAAAGCAAAAATTACATTTAACAAGTGTAAGGTTGGTCATAAAAAATAAATAAAAATAGACTCTTAAAAGCTGGGAAATCACAAAGTGAAGCTATCAGTCATTCTTACTGAGAAAGGTGAGGACAATGTGAAATAGAACGTGCACGTCTATGAACAGAGATTCCTAAAATGCCAGCACTTGGCTGTTATTTCACATTTTCTATAGGTTGCTTTCATTGGCCTAATATTTCTTCCTTTAGGGCAAGAGGTAATGTGTTTTCACTAGATGTCTCTTCTAGTCACTGACTTCAATTTTAATAGCAATTAAATTAAATATTTTGAATCTGCAAGTCTGTTTACTTGAAAGAACAGAAAACACAGTCAATGTTAGTCTTTGTATATTCTGCTTCAAAGGACTTTAGATATTTAACAGTAGTATTTATTAATGTAATTGTTTAACATGCAGATAAAATAAATTTCACAGTGATCATTCTTCTAATATTAATCCAAATCTAAGTCACAATCTGTGCATCTTATTGATATGTACACTAACCATACCATTATTATTGGTATTTAATTCTGTATGGTTTTATACCTTCTTGAGTGCAGATGAGATAAGCAATACCTCCTCAAAAAAGGAATACTATCTTATGGTTTTTTTACTGACACTAAAGATCTTCATCCTGCATACATCATTTGTAGCCAAGTACTATTCTCCCTAAAACCTCTTGTTAAGTAGGCATAAGATTGCATATTCAAAGACTTACTACAAGGAATTTCTAATTAGAAGCTGCTCTTATAGATTTGGTACAGTATAAATTAAAGCTGAGACATGGAATCAAAATGGCTTGTGAGGCAGTGAGGTCAGATTTCCTTCTATCAACACATAGAGGACAGACAGAAAAGTTGTTCCTTTGGACCACTCACCACCATTTGCCACTACCAAAAATTGCTGTCTTGCCTCAACATGATGATGGAGTCCACAATAAGTCAACAGAGAGATTTTAATACAGTTTGAACCTTTCCCAAAAGCGGGCACTCCTGGAGTAACACAAACCCAGCATCAAAAGAAGTTCCACAAGGATTAAGTCTTATTCTAGTTCTTTGTAACACCTGAGTACAGCTGTGAAGGGGAAAAGTGGCATTAGACAGTACCAAATGCAAGCATTTGGTGACTTGCACAGACCAAGAGACTTGAAGCACAACTGAATGTATCATTTTATTTCTTATTCTAGGTGTCTAAGTGAAATTCAGAAAGAGGAATCATTCTATGACATTGTTAGTTTAGAGATTGCTAAGTAAATTCACCAATATTAAAAGTATAGACTTCTCAAATCCACATCTTTTTGATGTGTTTACTTTCACATTATTGCTTGTAACGGCAAAAAAGCTTCACAATTAATTATTATATGAAAAGGTAAGTCTAGTATGAAATTGGTTTTCCTGTTTTATAGGAAAAACACGTCACAGAGAACAATATTTACAACTCAGTTCCCTGGGAGCTTTTAAGTAATGCTGTAACAAAACAGAGTATTTTATTATAACTCATTCTGAAGTTTAATTACACACACACAAAGGAATTACAAGTAAATAAAGACTACAGCTACTGGCATTTTAAAAGTAGTTGTAGTAAAGAAGCTTGAATCATGAAATGTGAGAGATTTACTTTGAAGAGTTCTGAATCCATTTATGGGCAATGCTAATTCATTACTCCATATACAATATGTTTGTTAAGGAAATATCTATTCACCAAAAGTAAGGATAAACAAACAACGTGAGCTGCCTCACTGCCAAATTAGCAGTTCAGGCCTGGACTGAATCCCGACTTTGTAAAACTTCACAAGTCTTTTCATTAACCACTGGGGGGATTGGTAATAATGGTTGTAATTTTAATAACCTGAGCCAAATTCTTCCATTAATGGCAACTGAAACCTGATTATTCTAATTAAACATATTTTGCACAGTTATTTTCTGTAAAGTGTTAGGTCAAGATTTTTACATTGACTCAAGTCACCAAGGGAATACAAAATCTTAAAAACATATTTGTATTCCATCTTTCCGTAACTATACTAAGATTATGGTTGAACCTCACTTCTAAAGATGTTATACTAAAAAAAAAAAGGGGGGGAAGGGAAAAGAAAAACACACTAACTAGATCCTCAATAGTCTTAAAAAAGGCTGTAAAGAATTATCTTCAATGTAAGGCAGCTATGAAGGGAATCCTAATGTACTCTCCCCAAACTGAATCACTGAAATCAGTCATCAAGGAGCCACTGAGAACCTTGATTTTCAGTTTTCCAGCTTACAAGCTTGAATCAATACCTCCTAAATTTTTCGGATTATAATCCAACTGTAGCATTCACATAATTTAACCTTGTTCATTGAAGTCTAAAGTCCTACCCTAACAGAAGTCCCTAATGCTTTATTTTTATGGTTTCTTCAAAACTTCACTGTTTTTAGTTCCCGACTTAAACTTACCAATAAGCCAGTTATTAAAAAAGACAAAAAAAAGTTTGTTCTTGTGTCGACATTATCCTTAAATTTAAAAGGTCTTCTAACTTGGTGTTTATAATCACCTGTGTATGCATATGCACTCTGCTAACTAGGGTGGGAAGATGTACAAAGTATTTCATTGCATGCAGAGCTTGAAAGGATATCTGTCTGGATTTTATATATATATATATATATATATATTTAATATTGCATTATGATGTTACTTAACTAACTTGAATGCGAAGAGACCTTATATCTGCAAACAAAGCCTTAATACGAAAAGGTTATATAATATCAATCTGAGGTTACGTTTTTACCCATGCACTTTTATGCATTGTTCTTTTAAATGTAGTTCTTGATTATGTAAAGTACATAGAAAAACCAGCAAGCTTAGGACACTAAAGTGAAAGAATAAAAGTTAAGCTGTTGAAAAAAGGACATGAATTTTTAATCATTTTTCATTAATTTCATGATTTTTTTCAAACATTTAAACAAATCATGACATCTTATCTCAAGCATGCACCATATACTTATGAGAAAATGTAATTTGGCAAAAAATGTAATACACCAACTTTAAAGATAACTTCAAAAAGCTCACAACATACCACAGAGCACACACCACATCTGAAATTTTCAACTTAGCAGGCCTAGAACCTTTCAGGATTCCTTCACAAACAGATCAGGAAAAAAAAAAAAAAAAAAGAAGATGACAAACTGCATTTTTCATTCATTTTTCATTTTCTTTCAAATCCCAGCCACCACTTTTTAGGTGACCAGGCAAAACTCTTAGAAGGTATAAATCTTTCCTTCTTTGAGTGCTGATGATTTCTATTGTTTCACTACACTTATACATTCCAAACTCCTTCTCTCTCTCCCCTTTCTCACAGGTACCCAAAGACTTCAAGGATAGCTTCACTGAACTATTCCCCCCATTTGTTTCCCCAAATAGATTCAAATTTTTTCTCCATTGACTGATTAATACTAATGCTGTGGTATTTGTCTAAGTTGTCTGACAACTTAAAAGAATGTCTCTTGAGGAGTAAGCTGCTTCTTCCACTCCCAATTTGATTAGGATATTGCCTCTAAAGCCAAATGACACTTTGCTATCACACCAAACTTCATCTCTGATTATTTAACCAGTGCTGTGGGAAAAGAACTAGGAGTGAAGTCCCTGTGAAGAAAGAAATGCAGGAAAAAGATGGAAGAAAACCCTGAAGACAGCAAAACCATGAAAAAAAGCATGAAGGAAGAAAGAGTGGAAATGGTCATGAACAATACAGCAATTTTTTTTGTATGATGAATGAATAAGACAATACAGTAAAGAAATAGTAAGCCACTAAAAGTTTAGTTGCCACATGAGGTTTTATTCTGCCACTGATTACTGTGGAAGCTTCCCCTGAACTTTTCAACACACATGAAGGAAGGCAGAGATGTCTCTAACATATAGCTCTTAATTAAAAGCAGAATCAGGGCCTCTGTAGTTTGACATGCCTGTCAGAAATTCCCTTGGATAGCACAGGAGAACGTAGCTGTTTTGCAATCACTCTTTATCCTGCTCATTTGGCACTGACACTGAAACCTACTCACTGCTACAACCCAAGAACGTTAGCTTGACACCCTCCCTGCACTAACAAATCTCTGATGATTACCTGTTTTTAAACTGAACTTTCATGATGATGATGAGATATTGGAGACAATTTTGTAAAATAGAAAAGCTGAAAGATTTCAGGATGTAGGCATAAAAATACAACTGGGTCCCTTGCTTTATTTTATGAGGACTGCACAAAGGTAACAGAGCACAGATTTCAGGTACCACATCTCCACAGATTGCATTGCTTTCCTATTTCTGTTTGTGTCCTCACAATAAAATAATGGGAGAAAGCGTAACTGCATACTTCTTTTTTTTTTTTCCCCACAAAAAACCACACACACAAAGAGTTAAAAGAGAACTCAAGGAATAAAAGATAACAGCAGAAAGGCAAAATATATTCTTGGGATGGTGGTCACTAAGGAAGACCTCAAGCAGAGATCTACATCAGCATCTTTATTTTCTAGGTAAGAATGAGAGGAATGGTCCTGAATTGAAACACCATTGGAGAAGGATTAGAACAAACTGTGAAATGAATCAGGCAAGAAAGTGGTATTTGCTCAAGAGGTTTAAAGAACATATACAGAGGTATTGCTTAAATCAACCTCAATATCAGAATAATATGAAGTGCTAAACAAGACATCAACGAAAACCAAAAATATTCCCTGGGAGGAGAGATCAGTAAAAATCAGGCAAATTAGCTACAAATCTGATAAAGGATATACTCATAGATAAGTGAATTAAAATGTTATAATGAGGAAAAGAAATCAAGATAGCTTTTGTAGAGGTCTCATGAAATTACTCTTCTTTTGAGGAATGCATAATCTGGAATAATATTTTCTGCTTGATTAGATTCCCAGAATGCTTCAGATATCTCCTCTAGGTTAATAACTAGTTAAAGGTAGGAAATAAAGGTAAGAATGGAAGGACTGATTTTCACTAGGAAGACAGATCAGTAGTGAATCCAACAGCCTCTAAGGCAGCATTTGTACAGTTAAGCATTACAAAAAAAAAGGAAAAATAAAGAATACAAAATGCTAGTGAACAGTGAAGTGACAGAATTTACTGCAGATACAATGTCATTTAAGATAATCAAAATCAAAACTTTAAAGAACTTCAAAAAAGATTTTGCAACTGCGCAATAGAGCGTCAGGTAAAATTCAGTGTTGATAGATGCAAATTGGAAAACAGTCTTTTATGCACGGGGAGATTGCAAGCTTCAGCGTGATAGGAAGATGACTGATAGTTAGATATAAAGAGATGTATGTATTCTCATGAATGCCATGAAGAAAAGGAGTGACAAATGATAATGCATTATTTCTCATGGAGCAAAAGTTGAGGGGCAACAAAAAAACCCCTGCTAAACAACAGGCTAAGGACAGATTCAAGGAAGCTGTATTTTAGCTGTGAAATTCAATGAGGTGTCTTGGCTGCCAAAGTTATGCAACACCTAGAAATACAGTGGACAAGTTCTTGGATAAGTATAGGAAAGCCTATTAAATATAGTTGAATTTGCATTCAACAACTTCAGAAAATCCCAAACTTGCAGGCTGCTGAAGATGTGCAGAGAATACTAGACAAAAGTATTGCTTCCAAATTTCCTGTTCTTATAGTTTTACCAAATCTGTTAGCCACTGCTAGACAGATAACAGACTAGACAGACCTTTGATCTGGCTTACTACAGCCATTTTTTTCAGCAGATCGTGTTACTATTGGAAAAGCATGATCTCTAATTGTGGACATTCCAGAAGGGTTAATATAAAAAACCTGAGTAGAAACTCTTCTAATTGTTCCTTTTATGAAATCAGACCTCTGCTAATTTACCTCTGCTAAACATTATGCTAGGGTTTACATCACTCTCTAAATTTCATAGTTTAGAGTCCAAAGAAGGGCCATAAAAATGATCAGTGGGCTGGAGCACCTCCCCTATGAGAACAGGCTGAGAGAGTTGAGGTTGTTCAGCCTGGAGAAGAAAAGGCTCTGAGGAGACCTTACAGTGACTTCCAGTATGTAAAGGGGGCCTACAGAAAAGATGGGGAGGGATTCTTTATCAGGGAGTGTAGTGATAGGACGAGGGGTAACAGATTCAGATTGAAAGAGGATCGATTTAGATTATATACTGGGAAGAAATTCTTTACTGTGAGGGTGGTGAGACACTAGAACAGGTTGCCCAGGGGAGTTGTGGATGTTCCATCCCTGGAGGTGTTCAAGGCCAGGCTGGATGGGGCCTTGAGCAACCTGGTCTAGTGGGAGGTGTCCCTGCCATGGCAGGCGGGTTGGAACTAGATAGATGATCTTTAAGGTCCTTTCCAGCCCAAAACACTCTATGATTCTATGACATTTTTGGCCACTAAAACTCATGCTATTAAAACATTAACGCCTATTTGACATCCATTCAAAAACCACTACAAATGATGGTTTGTAAGCACTGATCTTTCAAAGACATCAAATGACAATTTTTCCTTGGAAAAATAACAATAATTCTACCTGTTGTGCTAATGTAAAGGCATGTAGACTATTTCTTTCCTACAGTTTTTATCAGCGATAGAGCATAACAACATTGTCATACAAAGACTGGACATCAAACTGTTATCCCTGCCCAAAAGCTAGATCCCTTGTTCTATATATTGAAATTGGGAGCACACTACTAGTTACTAAAAATCCCAACCCAAGCACTGATATTTAAAAACAGAAGCACTTTTTCCTAGAGTGAGTGGAGGTTACAGGCTAGTCTTCAACTTGCAGATCATCTGCAGCAGCCCTGTGGGAGGATATTTTTTATAAATAAAATATTTGTGAACAGCAGTAGTCACAGCATTATTACAAAGTCCAAAAAAAGATATCAAGGGGCACTGTTGCATGTGTTGAGCAACAAGTCTGCATTTTTTTTCCCTGAACAGTTGTATGCTTCTATACCATGCCCAGAAAAAAAGCATTTTTAAGGTAGTTTAAAACAGAATGCAGGGCACATTTTTTGAAAACTAGTGATATTACTTTTGTGTATACACTAAATTACTTCTACCTATTGAATTAGTTATGGTTGTTACCATTTTTACATGTTTTGCATTTGTCTGAAGACACATGTTGAAGTCATTGCTTATGCCCTAACTCTCCTTTTCAGTGGAAGAGTGAAAGGCTAGGGCAAAGGTTGAGAAAACCTTTTAAAAACAAGGCAAAAATTATTCTTAAATTTCTAATATCTATCATCTTCTAACTGACAGTCTGTCAACAGCTGGAAAGCTGACAATGTGCACCTATCTTCATGCTTTCAATCATTATATATTTATTGTCCTCTTCTGTGAGGGACTTTGA
Organism: Brachypteracias leptosomus; assembly: GCA_013401335.1. Taxonomy (NCBI): domain Eukaryota; kingdom Metazoa; phylum Chordata; class Aves; order Coraciiformes; family Brachypteraciidae; genus Brachypteracias; species Brachypteracias leptosomus. The sequence continues at coordinate 40,851 of VYZX01006347.1, forward strand.
TCCACTGAGGAAGCATTGGTCTATGAGGTCATGGGAAATAGTCCAAAGAACAGTGTTTTTAATGGGAATACTGTTGTGAAGACTGCACAGTAGTTTTTTAGCATGTCTTGATTCTTGTTTAGATAATCCAGGAACCACCTTGATTCCCCATTTATGTGAGAGAAGCTCAATTCCTAGGTGGTCCCCTCCTAGTGGGGAGGACTTAGGTAGGTACAGGCTTCTTGTTTTTTCTGTTCAGCAAAACAACAAGAACTTCAGGATTTGGGTTATAATACAGCAAGAAAAAACACCTTATTCCTAGTATTGAACAGACTCAATTTACAGAAACTTGTGTTTGAACACAAATACTAAATAATTATTGGATAATATGTTTATAATACACTTATCATTTACATAGAAAAAAAAACGTGACTAGAAATCTGCAAAAAAGGTATGAAACCAAGTTCATCAAAATACATCACCCAGCATGAAGTATCTGCAGCAATGAGTCTGCCAGACACAGAGGCAGTGATACAATGCAATGTGCAATCTTAGTTCTTTGTAAACAGAGCATTACACTGAGTTAATTAATGTGAAAAGCATGGATGATCCAAGAGAGTGCACTGGGATTAAATATTACCACCAGACCTGCACAGCATTCAGTAGAACTTGGCAGGATTTTTAATCCTTTTAAGTACTGTTACTACATCGCAGAGATGCTATCCCTGGGACAAATACAAATATCTGTATTGATTTCGCTGTTTCCTCCCACACAATGTCATTAGCTCCAATCAAAGACTGTAAAATACAGTTGAGCTTTGATTTTGCATGACCACCAAGGATAAATCTTACAGGTGGCAGTAATTAAAAACTAAATTTTATGTCAGTCTTTGAGATTTTTAGGGTAACCCACCATACAAATAGAAATTATTGCAAGCCAATAGATTTGCATGCAGATTTGGGTCAGATTTTTCAAAGAATCTCTGGATTTCATGAAGCTATCAGTATGAGCAGTTAAAAAAATTCTAATTTTCTGCTGTGCTAATGTAAAAGTGTTCAGTTTGGTTCCTAACAGTTATCACCCACAACTGAGCATGACAGCACTGGCCACAAAAGATTGGGTGTTAATCTCTTAAAATGATGTATTTTTTATTCTATTTATTTATAGGAAGTATCTACCACAAGCTCACAAAAAAGAATCGTCCTGTTTTTGTGATTAATGTGTGTGCTGACAAGGCTATCCTTGTGGCCTCAATGCATTTTTATAAAACACAGCCACTGCTGTTTCCATCCTCTAGCAATCACAATATCTTTAGAATAAACCTATTCAATCAAGCTTCCAATGCAGATTTTGTTTCCTGCATATATTTCTGTGTTGAAATAGGAACTATGCAGAACATTCCTGGATTATATTATCTGAGCTGAGGGTCAAAGCTGCCTTGTATTCCTTTGGGTAGGATGTGGGAGTTGGAGAAGACTTTAGCTGAGCATCATCCCTAAACATTTTTTTTTCAAAACCACTCTTCTGCCTGTTGTTCCCCTTCCACTTACTCTATCTTTGGTGTAGTATAGTATACATAATTTAAATAACCAGGGAATCTCTCTGGGCTCAAAACCACCTGCTGGCTTATATTAGCTAATTAATGGTGATTTATCCAAGTTACTAATTTGAGTGGAGCTGATTGCCTTTAGGAATTTGGAGAACGTTGTAAGAATTTTGATTATAATTACGCTTATTTGATGGGCAGTCTACTAAAAATACTTAAAAAAAATAATTTGCCTGCCAGCCTATTTTTAACAGTGCCAAATAAATGACTTTGTGTTGTTTTCTACTTGAGATCATGTATTCAGGTAGTTTGTTTACTCTGCTACTCAATTTCATCTTTGTCTGGCTCTCTATCATTTTCTCTTTTATATTAGGGTTTATTTGCCTAGCTTTGAAACAATGACTGCTTGAAAAATAGTACTGGTCTTGAACCTGCAGAGCTTAATCATTTTCACAAAAACTAATATAGCAGATTCATTTTAGCCAAACTTCTCTGTCATGCTGACCTGATTCCCAGGGCCTGAAAGTGTGAATTTAATGGTGGTACAATGTCTGAGGTAAGAATATAATAGAAACCTCTCAGCAGTATATCTATTGGATCAGTGTAATTTCTTTTTTCTCTACTGGTCTCAGTGTCTCTTAAGGCAATCTAGTCTGCAGACGGCAAAGGAGACTGGCCTTCTCTTTCACTGTGATCCCAACGTTACTTATACTAAACAAAGAACCAGCTCCCTAGATAAGGTATACAGTAGACATCTGTCAAACACATAATCCTAGAGGAAAATTTACTCTATTAAAAAAATATATTCTTTTGCTGTGAATTTAAGAGGATACTACTGCAAGGTGTATCCTGAAGACCAGAAAATAAAGTTACTACATTTGGCTGTATTACTATTGCTCTTTAACTGTGAGGCTGAGGAAGTTTTTCTCTTAATCATTTTCAGGCACTAGAAATGAGAATTATATACTACATCCTCTGGAAAGTAATGAGAACCCAATGGTAGATACATTGGTTTCCAGTACACATTTGTAGATGAAATTTCTAAAATAATTCACAAAACTGAAGCCAGTGTAACTCACGCATGAGAAATTCAGCTTTTGCTGGATCTACTATCACACAAATACTCATGTTGTGCAAATTTTTTCTACAGAAATTGTATGAAAAAGAAAACTTAGGCTATGACTTAGAGTAGATGTGCTCTCACAGATTCTTCTTTATTCAGTTTCCTGACAAAGCCTTGTCTACTACTGATGAGATGGAGGAAATTGTAGACAAGTTTCCTCAGTCTCAGTTAATTTTACATGAGATATGAAATTTCATTTCTTTAGTAAAAAGTGTCCTTAAAACTGGAGTACTACATTCAGGCATTTAATGCTACATATCTTTAGCTGAAATCTAAGAAGTGAATGATAATGAAAAAAGAAAAAAGGTCCTGGAATAATACTTTTGATTGGAATCAGAATCAAGTGTACCTGAATCATTTTGGACAGACAGTTTTCTAACATACTCTTTCAAAATCTCCAAAAATACACAGATTTCCCCTCCCTAGGCTTCTTATAAATAAAGTGTGTATTTCCAGTGGGAGTTATGGGTAATCAACATCTCAAACTGCTTTAAATATTTAGGTATGGGTTTTGCTGCCTAATTATAAATAGCCAATATTAAAGAGATCTGACCTTAGGTTTCAGTAAGCTTTTTTTCTTCAATAATGAAAGATTAAGAAGAATTAATGAATAACTGTGCTTTTCTGTGATTATTTAAGAAACACGAAAAAGAACATATCAGAGAGGAAAAGTGAGTTTTCAACATTTGCTAAGGAGGTCAGTGGCAAAGAAGGAAATAAATTGCTATCTCCTACTGCACATCCCTCAGTACCTTCTCTTTCCCAGATACTAATCTCTGTGTGCTTTTCTGATAGTCTAAGTCCTTACTGTCGTGTCAAATACTGCCTAGTATGAAAAATCCGTAATTTTTGTCCATGTTAGGCTACTCTTTTATTGTTAGGATTTTCCTCTCTGAATAGTGTTTAATTAAATAAAACAGAGAAATTCAAAGTAATTTCTTCACTGTTAATTCATTAAAAATTACCTTACTGTTAAGTAAAAAGGAAGACAAGGGACAAGGTGTTACAGTTACTTCTACAGAGCTTTTGTTGTCTTCCACAGCAAAACAACTCACACTATTGCTAGTTTTTTCATGGCAAATAACACACCTTTTTTGGCAGAGAAGACAAGGCCATCTCTCCCTCCAGTTTCTCTATGATATTTAATCTCTTAATTTGCCTTTCTCCCTCCCCTTGATGTTCTGGTCTCTCTGATCTCTGTTCATGACTACCATATATATGTCCGTATAATCTCCCACTTGTAATAACTTTAGGACAACCAGAACCTCACATTCTGGCAGACATGCATTTCTTTGGAAATAAAAAGTTCAGCAATATTGGTCTCATTTTAGGCCAGCTCATCAATAATGTTCTGCAGGACTTTCTGATTATGGCTTTTTGGTTATGACTGCCCAAATTCAATAAGCAGGTCAGTGAATCATGACTATAAACAATAGATTTACAAGATTTTGTAATAATGAAAAATATATAAAAGAAAATACAAGGGACCCTGTCATGGCATATTTGAAGTATTGTCTGATTCACTCAATTGTTGGTCATAAACATGTGAGATTTGTTCAATATGTTGGTAACATAAGGCTCAGTTTTAATTTTTGAGTAACTTTTTGATGTATTTAGTCACCTTGTGTCTAATAAAAAAGCCTAATCTTTCAGTAACTAATTGATGAAAAGCAGAAGTATCTAAAATTGAAAATATGTGAGGTATATGAAGCATTTGCTATCACCAAATACTAAAGCAAGACGTGAAAGTACCAGTCATACATAATAGCCTCAAAACTTGCTGCACTCCACATTCTGAGAAGCAATTTATTGCAATATATATGGCATTGTGATATCTAGAAATGCATACTTATTGATAATTCCTATTATCTTTATCCTCCTCTCAATTCCTCCCCTGCAGAAATGAATAAGCTAACTACTTGAAATAAATATTATTTAGCTGAAAAGCCACTGTTGAATGGAATGAAATTATCTCCATCTCTTTAACTCCTCCACAACTGGTAAAACCAAATAGAGCTCAAATTCCACACTCTGAGCAAGGGATGAGCCAAACTGCCCATCTGTAGAATGTATTTTATTTAGGCTGTATTCACATTTAAAACATCTAGGACTGTTTGGCATTTTGAAACACATTACACTCTTCAGAAATTAACTATGCAGCTTTGGAGTTATTAATCTTTATTTAAAAAAAATACTTTTCTTGTGAGAAAATACACTTTAATTCATAGGTAGTGTCTTGTGCAATGTACTTATTAAAACCAGCATATCCCTGTAGCCCAGAGGGCTGACAGCTTCCTCCAAAGCTGTACTGCTGCTCTAAGTGAACCTCCAGGGGCTACTCCAGCGTGCTGCAGCCTTCATCCCTTCCTACAGAGCCTGAGCATATCATAACTACAACAGCCTCAATCTCAGCTAGCCTGGAAAACGCTATTCCTACGGTGGGTACTGAACTTCATTTCTGGTAGAGAGGGCTGAGCAGAGGGGGAAAAAAAAAATCACTTATTTTCAAAAATTTTCAAACAATTTTATGAAAGAATAAGAGCACGGATTCAGTGCAACGGAGGGCTTTTTTCCTCCTGCTCAGACACAGGTAACATTTGTTTCCATTATATCACTCATCTGTGACTTTTTATCTCACATGATGAAAATATAACAAAGAAATAAAACTGCCAAACTCTGAACCTTATGACTAAGACAGGGAATGCTTGCAGACAGCACTGAGGAACAAAAAAGCACTGAACAAATTCAGTTCAAAAAGACTGATCATATCCTGAGGTACAGCTAGGGCTTTTTTGTTGTTGTCTGTTAAAAGTAGCATAAAATCTTTAGAGATTTTTTTCTCCGAAGATGATATCTCTCTAGTTTACTAGATACACTGTTTTACTTTGCATGAACACCCTCTTTGACATTAAGTTCAGCCTTCAGGCTAGCATCGCTTGTCTCTGTTTCCAAAAATCCTCATATTTGATTGTCACATTTATTAAGTCAGACTCTGAGCCAACTTCCATCATCCTACAGCCCTTTTCTCTTTCTCCTGTTCCTCCAAACAATGAACGATCAAATAGTTTAAGAGCTTGTAAGGAATTGGTGAAATTGTAGATACAGTTTAACCACAAAATATTGTACTAAATTAATTTCTCAAATAGTTGCCTGAATTTCAAAACTATAAATATTTCTAATTTTTAGAGATCAAAAGATACGGACAAATGCTCAAACATTTAATATTTTACAACATACACACCCATGCCCTGACTTTCTATTTGCTCAGTTTACTTTCAAAAGTCATAATTTCTCGGGTTATAGATCCTTTAACATTGAGTAGAGGGAGAAAACACTACAAAGAAAATAGGATTTCTGTCAAATTCATCTTACATGTTAGTTACCTATGCCCTGAAACATTTTTAAAGTGAAAAATAAATTTTAATGAAAACCATACTATATCAGAAGACTTTGTAGCAAGAGAAACAATCTTCTGAGTGTATATAAAATGCTGAATGAGGAAATACATCTCTTGGCTGATATCAGCCAGTGGAAGCAAGCATTTCAGTTAGAGCATGTGGTCATCTTTGGATGCTAACTACCAGAGGTTTTAGGACTCAAAAATGCATATACCAGAACACTTTACACTTTAAAAGTAGCTCTAAAACAGTAATTATACAGTGCATTATTTAGAAAACATATCAAGGCAAGACTGATTTGCTCTTCATAAAATGAAGTTAAGAACAAGAAAGTAGGAAATAACCTCTGCCACAAATTCTTACTTGCAAGCTACTCATGAGCCCAACACTACTTGTAAGCTGCTCTCAATGCCTTTTAAACAAGACCTGTGCCACTCTCCAGAATGTTTTGCACTGGAGCCCCTCCCTGGCATATGTCCCAACTATACAGGAATGCCCTATTCAGGTTTTTATAAATAACTCCTGCAAGCATTAGGAGCTTCAGTATTCCTCACAATACTGGGACTGAACACAAAGGTGTCTTAGAAAGAATTCAGTAATTACACCTCACTCCATATGGCGGAAGTTTTTCAGCATTTGCAGAAGAAAACATGTTCACCAATGTACGCACACATACATACAAGTACCTATAGCTTCAATGTTGCTTGTAATCAAACCACTCATGTGAAAAAACCCTGAGGAAAATGCTGAATTGCTGCTAGACACTCTAGCCTCTTACCCTATCCAGTCAAAGTTGTCAACATTCACTCTTAGGTTCTATCATCAGGCCTTGGCAGAAAGGATGTTGAGGGCATTATGTGCTTCTTCTCCCTTAAGACAGGCTTGTGAGTTCTTGGGCATACAGCTCAGGGAATAGCAAAAGGGGAGGTTGCAAATTTAGGATAGGTATCTTCTCTTCATTTGAATATTTGCATTTGAAAACGTCTGTACCTGAGGATAAAACCCACACAAAACCAACAGATAGTTTTTACTGTGTAGTCAGCCATTAATACCAACTTAATATGAGGTCATGTACATGGCTTAAGCCCCAAGAGATGATGCTCTGGAAGGAAACACTAAGACAAAAGCTGAAAATGCAAAGGATTGCATTTACTACTTGTAGTCCTGGCAGCCCAGAGCCTGATAATGGGAAGAGATGAAATGGTCCTGGGCTGGAAAGTGGACAAGGGATGCATGGTAATGCCTGTTCAAGCAGGATGAAAAGGCTGATTTGTTCTTCTAGACAGAAAGAGGAGAAATGGGCAGCAAAAAGAGGGAAGACTATAAAATTTAGCTGTGAACTTTGCTCCCAAGAGGCAAAAGTGGATTTCACTCTCAGTCTTTATAGCCTTCTCTCACTGATTCCATGCTTTTCAACAATAGGTAAAACTGAATACTGTTGCCCAAAGAATCTATGGGATGACAAAATTCAATATTTTGGTAGCCTTGAAATGGTTTCTGCAGAGAAGAAGAGAAGAAAGAACTGGAGAACTTCCAGGCAGGAAAGGATGAGGGGGTGAATTGGGGTAGGCAAGGAGTATCTCTTTCTTACTATCCTTAAGTCAGGAAGCATTTTGGGAAGCTATTTTATAAAAAATATCAATGTCCTAAAGCTGATTTTACAGATGGGCAAACTGAGGCACAAAGAAATGAAATGATTTACCCAACCTTTCTTAGCAGATGAGTGTTTATTTTCAAATAAAATGCAAATTTATTTATTCCCAGAAAATAATTTATCTTTCTTTCTGATAGGCCACAAGATCCCATCACTGGCATTTCACAGCTTTATCTCCAGAATTACAGCATGTTGAGAATGTTTCTGTTGGTATTCTCTTGCATGAATGAACAAATATGTACATAAATCACCCTCATCATAATGTAAACTCATAAAACCACTGAAATGTGTCTACAATGGACATCACACAGTCCATTCCTAAGACTGTTAAAAAGCTTTTCCCAGTGAGTAATGGGAAGCAGCCTTCTGGGCATTTCTCTGGCCCACTACTTTTAGGCCAATCTATCATGAACAAAGAGAAAAGATCATTATTTATTTTCTGCCCCTCTTAAAATTCTACATATCTCAAATCTGCTATTGTGTCTTCTCTAGGTCTCTTCTGTAGAAACAGAAGCTCAAAATCTACTGTAAAACTAATATTTTCTTTTGGCTGTGATTTTTAGCTCCTTTTCAACCTTTCTGAACTCCTCCAGCTTGTCTGCATTCTCCATGAAGCATGATACCCAGAACTGCTATGATAATACGTTAAGACCGTATCAGTGTTGAGTAGAGCAGAAGGATTACTTCATGAGTCATCATTTTTTAATACCCTAGTAAGATGTTTGGAGTTTTTACAACAGCTTAACACTGTTGATTCAGGTTCAGGTTGGGATTTACTGGAAATCTAGATTTTTTTTTTTCTTCTCTATAGGACTGGTTCTTGCTACTTTTTTGTAACTATGCACTTGATTACTCTTGATTATATACACATATGCTAATGCCGAGAACATGACATGTATTACTCAATTTGTCAAGATCCTTTTGAATTGCAGTACCATGACCCAGAATGCTTATGTTCCTTCCCTAGTTTGTGTCACCTGCAAATGTAGTAAGTGTACTCTCTATTCCAGTCTCCAGAGAAGGAATGAAAATACAAGATGGTACAGATTCAGACTCCTGTACAAGCATATGCTAAACAGCCTTCTGATTCTAACAACAGCCACTGATAGCTTTTAATAGTCAGGGGCTTTTTATAATCATTATTCACCCACTTGATAGTAGGTTCATGTAGTCTGTGCTTCCTTACTTATAGATGTTGCATATAACACTATGTCAAAAGCTTCAGACAGACTATATTGTATATATTCTCCTTATTTTAACTTCATTACCTGCAAATCCCGTTGCCCTGTTAATTATTTTGACTCGACACAATTAGTTTTGGCAAATCCGTTTTGGCTGTTGTACATTTCTTTGTTTTCTCCCAGGTATCTATTAAACATCTGATTGTATGTTCTGGTATTTTTCCAAGACAGGATCTTAAGTTGATCTATCTGGAATTCCTTGGCAGCTCCTCCTCTTTCCCTTTCTAAAAACAGGCATCAGATTTGTCTTTTTCCACTACTCTGGAACCTGACTTGACCTCTGTGAGTTTTCAAAAATGGCTAATGACCTCAAGATTGCTCCAGCCAGTTTTTTAATTGTTGTAGGATGAAGTTTCTGAGGTCCATCTGATTTGAAGATCTAACTCGTCTAAGTACTCTCTAGCCTACTTTCTTCTGTTCTAGCCTTGGATCTTGCTTTTTTTGTGGCAGATATAAACTCTGTTTGCCACATGATCCCAGCTGACCTTTTCAGTGAAGATTAAAGCAAAAAAAGCATTAAAACACACTGGTCTCCCCTAGGTCATCTATTAAGAGTTTCTCCCCTCTGTTGTATAGCAGACTAATACTCCCCTTGATCTTCCTCTGGCTAATAATGTACTAATAGTTTTTTATCCTTGATGTCCCTTGCTAACTGTATCTCTACCACAGTTACTCTTATTTGATACTTTATCAGAACATGAATCTTTTCTTCTCTGCTACATGTTCTAATTTCTTCATCATACTTCATTCTGTATGATTAAAAAAATCAAACACTGGTCTTGGTACATAAAAGGAGATGTTCTTTTTGTCTGCACCAACATATGCACTTCTGCCTGAAAAATGTCATGGTGTTATAAATTTTTCAGTATTAGCAGGAATAGAGGTGCCATATAAACAATGCTTTAACCATTTATTGATTGGTACTTTAACAACATCTGACTCTGCTAAAATCACAACTAGATGATTGGAAACTCGGTGTTTAATTTAAACTCGATGTTGCACCATTGCAATATTCGAGACTTAAGTTTAGGGATAAAAAGTGGTGCTAACAAATTTACTGGAAAAAATACAATATAAGAATTAAACATATCTCAGCACTGGACTTTTGGCATGTTTCTCAGTACAGCTATTGGGAGGTGGGTACGACAGAAACAGTTCCCCCAGGGCCTGGCAACAGTAAGGGCACCATCTGGGGTCTGTAGTCTCACAAAGTGCAAGGAGAAGGGGAGGGAAAACTCAGGAAGGCGGATGAGATGGAAATGTTATGAAGATGACTGCCATGGCAAGTGAGAATAAGAGAGAGGGAGAGGACAAATATTTTGCTACCTTCAGGGCCTGAAAGAGCTCCTGGTATCTTTTGTCCTTCAAATGTGAAATTTATTACTTAAATACCAGAAATTATTTTTTTCATCTCCAAAATATGTCTGAGAGAAAACAATAAGAGGAATGAAACAAAAATAAAAGCTTAGTGTTTTAAAGCTTGTTTAAATCTTTCAACTGAACTATTTCTAGAATAAGGGTCCAATCCCAACCCTTACTATAGTGAAAATATTCATATGGGCAGGGATTACTCAAATGAGTAAAAATCACAAATGTTATTTCCTAATGCACTTGCACCAAAAGAAATGGATCCATTTTTCTGCATGTTTCATGGATGCAGTACGAAATAATGAAGAAAAGGCTTCAAAAGTGATCTTATTTCTGTTTATCTCAAGTTGGGAAGAAAACAAATTAATAATTTGCAAACCAAAAAGAATTCAACCTTGGAATGCCTCTGGTCATCAATTGTTGCAAGAAAGGAAAAGCAAAATGCAAAAGAAAACTGAGGATTACATTTTAAAATCAAGAAAAGAACAGCTTCTATACAGAGGAAATGTTTGCTTTATACTCTGCACAGATGCTGTACAAGCAAAATTCTCAGTATATTAATATAAACTGTCTGAAAAAATTCGACCCGATTTCATAAGACCAGCAAAAACAAAACAAAGGGAAGCATGACGTTTATGGGCTTTTTCCTCTAGCACAACCATGCAAGCTGAGCTGTGAAACTGTGATGGAAATATTAGAGCTGTTGTGCCTGAAAAAACGCAGTGATCATTTCATTCTTCCTGTCTTTTAATGCTCCAGGGTTTTGGAGACGAATAGGAGCAATAAGTTCACTTTGCAGAATTAATGCTGTAATTCTTTATCATAAGAGCAGAGCATTACCTCAATCTGATTTTTCTACAAAATGGTTCAAAGTCTATTTTTAATGATGGCCCTAATTTGTTAACACCTTTTAAATTATTAATCCCCTTTATATTCAAGTAGTTATTGCATGTCATAACAATGTATCTATGCAGGGAAATTTAATAGTATTTTCTGCATGTCAAGAAAAGGCTTGTTCTGCAAAACGCTATTAAAACTGATAATGAGCTAAATATTTGCCATAGCAAACACTGAAATTACTATATCAATCAACTTTGGGTTCTCTTATTCAATAAACAAAATTTAACCTATTAACTTTGCCTAATTTTAGGCAGGAAAATGCTTGTTTTCAGGCATATCTTGCCCTTGACTTCATATCTTTATCATCTGATAACTACATTTTCCTGGCCAATTAAGCCATTGTTTTGAATCAGATGTAGTAATATAAGCCTTTTATTCTGTCTTGAATGCAACTATATTACTAGATCTTGAATGCAATTTTCTCTGAGCACATTTAGACTACATTTTAACGCACACATATATCACAGGAAAATGATAAACTATGTTCCTGAAGACACCTTTCACATTAAAGAAAAAAAGAAAAGGATGTATAAGAAAGTCAAAGGGTAAAATAAAACCTTATATTGCAAATCTCTGAACTCTTCAGATTTCAGTATCTCCAGAGATTTGCCTATGTGGCAGAATGTTTTAAGAAAAATAACTCCAAAAATATAAAAAAGCTGCATACAAGCATCACCGCTGACAGGCACACGAAGGAAAGCATCCTCTTTCATGAGCATCTAAAGCATAAATCTGAATGCTGATTGAATACCTAACACCCGATTGAGGGAGAGAAGAGGCAGGCTCCATCTCTGCAGAGTACAGAGCAGCTGGAATGGTTTAGAGGCTGAGAGGAGAGCCTTGCCTCCACAGGGGCTGCTGCTACTCCTGCCCGAGTGGCTCCACTCGCTGCTCCCTGACTCTTGTCACAGCGAATCGTTGCGCCACCAAAGGGATCAACGTGCTCCCTCTAGAGGCTAATGGCAACCTCCGGCCCCCCTGCCAGCCCCCCACTCACCTCACCCCCTGCCCGTGTTTGGCCCGAGATCACCTCTTGCCAACAAAACGACCACAGATGGTCATGGAAGGGGTATTAAAAATATCAGTTTTGCATTGGTGTCTTGATGTAACGCTAGAAAGGAGTGTTCTTTTACAACTGCATCCTGCTTAGCTTTGCTGTCCAGGATGGGATGGGTGCACAAACAAAATGAAGAACAAGATTTTCTTACCCCTGCCATGTCATGCTCATGCTGGACTCCATCATGAAGCCCATAATAATTTCAAAGAAACATAGGGGAAGTAAAGGAGTCAAAAGGCAAGCCCCCCTACCCCTCCTCCAGTTTCAAGGAAAAAAGGTGTGTATATTAATTCAATTACCTGTGGTTCTTACTCAATTTCTTAATATATTTCCAATGAAATGATGCAGAACCACTCCTGAATAGAAATTAATAGTGCTGTAAATGTCATTTAGGTAAGACAAGGCTACTTGCAAAGGCTCATGCTCGTGGATCTTGTTCCTCTGCTTACAATGAAATTATTTCTTCTTTTCCTATATTTCACATCCTACTATACCTTACTGGTCCTAAATAAAGCACCTCTGTGAAAGAATATCAGTTTCATTTAATTAGGGGCAAGAATGATATTAAGCTATTTTTTTCTGTACACATTACATGAAGAGTTGACCTAAAAGTACCAAAATTCCCCTCCGAACAATACTGCCACATGTTAAATCTCTTGCTCTTTGCTCTCCAAGACAGTTGTCTGTTCCTTAAGAAACAATTCTCTTATTTTTCATAATTATTAATAAAAATGGTGATTTTCAGAAGGATACCATGGATTGGTCATAAAAATATGTAAACTGTTTCACAGTTTTCTCTGGCTATCAAGATAGACCTGATTTTCAGGTGCAAGTTTACAACCATTCATGTATAAAACTGCCCTTGATGTAAACAAGGCTGAGTTTGTATCAGGAATTTGTGTGTAAAACCAGTTAAATGATAACAGCAATTATCCTCCCAGTAAGCATCATAAAGCCAGGAAATTCTGCATTACCGTAAGGCCAAATTTAAAAGAATCTCAAATTCACAGAAAGATTGCTGTTGAAGGTTCAGAAACATTCTCAGTTTCCTCGTAGTGACATGCAATACATAAAAAATTACCATTAGTGGCTGTAGTTTCAGTTAAAGCTGATTTTAAAAAGACACTTTGTAGTTTCAAGTATTTCTGCTTACAATACTGCTAATATGACAGGAAAACAAGGAAGCAAGAGTGACTTTGCAACAGGGGAGTGTTGCTCACTTCTGTCTCACACTGTGCCAATCCAGAGGAGCACACCATCGGAGGTACCCCACGCAAAGACAGGCATCCTCAGCCACCTAAACCCAACCCTTCCAGGCAGCTACTGAGACTGAGATGCCGTGGCTTCAACTCAGATTATTCTAAGGGTCAATTTTTTTTGGTGATTATATTTACTAATAGTGATTTGTTAATCTTTCAGGATATAAAAAGTTGGTTAAATCTCAAACTAAGGAAATAAAATTGTGTATAGCAAAGCAAACATGAAAGAAACTGATGGGTGGCAGGTAGGTATGAAAACCAGGAAGATTATGACACAGGCAACTACCAAACATATACATATGTATATATGTATATAAAGTGCAGTCTGGAGGCACAGCATAAAGAACTGCACCAAAATCTGCCAATGGAGACAGCTCTGGAATGACAAAAGCACTATGAAGAGTTAGGATTAATCCAAAAACCAAACTGGATTTACTGCGGAGGGTGGAATGAATAATCCATTTCTAAAGCAAAAATGTCATTTAAAATATTAAATAAAAAATAAAGTTTCAGCTAACTCTTGCAGTAACCAAATGCTTATCAACCACTAACACCTCAGAATCAATTAAAATAACACTGATGGAGGGAAACTTTTTTCATCTGTTCCCAGAAAGCCGTAGGGCACAATCCTTCTGTATTCTATGTAATGATTACTTCAGAAGCTCTTAAGCCCTTATTTTATCCATGGGGACTGAGATGGTCAGGCACATAGGAAACCTCAGTCTAGTCCAAATAAAATACAACAAGGCCAGGAAAAAATACCTTTTCCCCTCAACTAAATGTGACTGTTTATGTTGGACACTAGTAGGTCCCACACATACATCCTTAGAGACAAATACCTGAAAAAGTTTACAGCTAGAGAGGCACCAAAGACTCAATGATTATGAGAACTTGAACATAAAGCTCAAGTTTATGGAAATCAATAATGGTCAACATATTTCCATTTTAAGTCTGACAGTAGGCAATGTTTATACACAAGTTTCTTCCTTTTTTTCCATTAGGAACATCCCTCTCTCAAAAGTCCCCAAACACAGTGGCATCTCACAACATAAAAAACAAACCAGTATGAGTCTCTGCAGCACTGGTTGTACATGTAAATAGAGGAAGGAAACATCCTTTTTCTGCAGAAAGGCTCCATCTATCAACCTGGAGCATTCCCAGCAGAGTGAGATGACTGAAACTGGTAAATCAAACACACATGGAATGAAAGAATGTATGGAAGACCAACTAACTGCCTGGCCATAACTTCTTCCACAGGACACCCTTTCTGTTTAACTATGATGAAGCCATTTTCCTGAGGCAGTGTCTCCTTGACCAGAATGCTTGCTGGATGCAGTTTGAGTGGGTTTTATTGATCATTTGATCTATTTGAAGACTGATGCTTTTTGTACTCTCTTCCCCTAGTTGTAACTTCTGCAGAAGACAGATACAGCCACAGATTTTTTTGTACATGAATGAGTCCTATGCAAACCATAGCCTTGCCATGTTCTAACTTAGGTAGGGGCTTCTCCATACAAAACTCTTACTAACCACAGCTGTGGTTAAATCCTAGTTAGGATAGAAAGAGGAGTGACATTTAGAAAAAATTTGACTTGAGAACCTGAAGCTAAGAAGCTATTGCAGATCAGTCTATTAGAAGGGGCTCCAAGATCAGAAAAAAAAATGCCTTAATTAAGTTGCCATGGGACACAAAAAGAAGAATTGATGAAAAGGGAATAAAAGCATTTGATAAGGGCTCAAAGGATGAGCCATTTGGCTTGTAAATATTTTGATTTCTCTTTACAAAAGACTGGGAAAACAGGACTCAGTACATCTTTATGAGAATCGAGAGCTGTGAAGGCACACAGCGGTACTGTAATTTTATTTATTTGAGGATATAGATTCAATTACTGAACTCTGAACCTGGAGAAAATTCTGAGTCTCTTTTTTGAAGTATCAAAACATACAGTCTAGAATGGATAAAGAGATTGTTCAGATCTCACATCTGGGTGTCTAGAAGAAATATCTTCAATCATAAATAAGGATCTAAAGCACTTCATTTGAGTTCAGTTGCATCTCTAGTAAGAGTTCAGGTAGGAGAGGATTAACTCAATAAGATGAATTCAGAAATTTAGCTGCTTTCCTGCCTTAGAAACTTATGTAAGGAGAAGAGTCCTGAATTATGTAAGACACTTTGAATAAAAAGCTTTCGAGCACTTACAGAGACCATTGAAGTATAAGCAGCAACCCTTTCCTCTGCATTGGTCTATTTCTTGCTGTGAAGCCCTTGTTCTTCCTTCCCTTTTGGAGTGGATACCAATCTACTGTGCTCACCTGAGTGATACGGACTAATCCTACTGGACAATATAACTGGAAAATAAATAAAAAGGAAACAAGGTCCTTGCATCTTCTTTCCAACTCCTTCCAACAGTTGTGCTCATAAGAAGGAACCACATTCTATAATATCTAATTAATATTTGATTAAGTAATCTTTATAACCATCCTTTTCAGAAATCACTATAAAACTTTCCAGTATGTATCAGGTAAATCCTTTCTCTGAGGTTACTACAGTGATGAAAGGAATGAATTTGAAGTCTTTACTGGACAGAATAGATACAATGTTTGAATTATAGACAACTTTAGACATAAAGGAAAAACTTTCTATTTTTTGACTTTTCCTGTGTCATTTTACCCTTTAGAACAGATTGTCCATGGATGCTGTGGAAGGTCCTCTGCCAGATATTTTCAAGGCAAGACAAATTTCTCTCAGAAATGACACAAATACAGTTGATCCTACATTGAGGCTGGAGAAGATGACTTCTTAAAGTCCCCTCCATTACTATTTTTCGATGATCCTCTGTTTGTTGTCCTGGCTCATTAAATTCCACGGTTCTGGAAAAGACTACAGATGATGCTGCCAAGGTGATTTGCGTATCTTCAAATTAACCCCAGAGGCTTTGGCACTGAGAAACAGAAAGACTGCCAACTGCTCTTCACATTTTCCCTAGCCTGCCTCTGATCCTTCTAACTGGCATCTAGTCAAAGTAAGACCGAACTTGTACACCTCTGTGTTTAAATGAATCAAAGTTCCATACGTTAGAGAAAGAAATGTAAGAACCAGATTTTTTTAAAAAGTAGATTGTACATACATGGAATCTGAATGTAGCTTTGTTTGTCTTACCCAAGTATCTCGAAGTAAATAAAACCTTATCATAATCAACTTCGATGTTCTGGGTACTTGCATCTTCATAAACAGTGAAGATTCCAGCTTCCTCCATCAGAAGATAATTCTTTCCTCTTTACAGTCTGTATTGAGGACAAATATTTTTCCAAGGCTGTTGTTAACATGCATCAAAAGAAACCCAGGGAACATACACAAAGAAGGTGGCTGAAAGGTGCTTTACAGTGTTGGAAAAGGAACTGAGTGAAAATGACAGATATACTAATAAGCTTAAAATATTATAACACAACTGGAAAGAGGCAACAAAGTAGCAGTTTGTTGTTATTTGGCTTACAATTTCAAAAGACGCAAAGCATTTGCTACTGTGTCAGCCTTACTGACTGTAGTCACCATTAATGGTTCTTACTCAGACACAGATAAGCTGTTCAACGGTGAGAGCCCCAAGTAGTAGGCTAAATTATTGCACGTACACAATGTCTAACTCAAGGGCTCAAGGAGAGCTAACAGCACGTTATACAGTTATGTATGTAAGAAGTATTTTAGCAAACAGTATCTGAAGAAATGCCATACTGCAAATGCCACAGTATTATTATGACAATGAATAGCACACATGAGGGCAGTTCCTGTCTGCAAATATCAGATGTCACAACACACAACTTATCTGCATTGAGAAAATGGTTTCAAACTTGTGCTGAAAGGAATCTAAGCTCCTGAATTGATACTCAACTCACTCTGGAATTGAAAGGGATGGAGGGAGGCCATGTGTTGCACTGGAAGCTACTTCCAGCGCTTCCAAAGGACTTACACTGATGTCTTCTTCAGTCTAACCAAGGATGGAGAGTAAGAGTGTCCTGCTGTTCTGATTCTGTGGTGACAAACTGGCATGATGAAGGAATTATACTGCAGTCTGCACAGTATTACTTTATGCTGCAGATTGTGCATGGTATTACCAACTCCAGATGGCTCAGGGAAAAAGGGATTTAATTGAAAAAATAATAAATGTTGCAAGAATCTAAATGCAGAACTTAAATATAAGATCCTAATGATCAAAATGTAAGATCCTGGATCTGCCGCACAATGTACTATTGTGGACCAAACTGTATATTTTAAGGTAGTCCCTAAAAATCATAGTAGGATTTAAAATTAAATTTTAAAAAAGCGCTTGAGTGTATGTAGTCTACAAAACTAAAACCAAACCAAAACAAAAACCCCAAGCAACCTCAAAAAACAACAAACAAAACAAACAAAACCAGCTGTAAATGCTTTTAAAGGGTTAGGGCTACCTCAAAACCTTCCAGAAAACACAGAAGCCTGTGAGATGCATTGATGCAGAGATGTATTATTGCATGTACACATGTGTGTGAGTACATATATATATTCTGTAGGTTTAACCAAGGATCAGAGTTCAAAATACCCTGGAAAATCTGAACATCTGGGTGCAAAACCTCTAGACCTCTTACTCAAATGGAAAAAAAATACTCTGAGAATAAACACTTACTGTGTCTTCAATCAAAGGTTAAAACAGATTCATTACTGACTTCATCCATTTGCCAATTGTTGACAGCTGTCAATAGAGGGATTTGATTTCTTTATCCAACCACCACAAACACTACATTAGTATCTTCAGAGAAAGATCTTGACTGTGAGCTGCAGTTTCACTGCCTCAACTCAATTACTGCATTCTTGAACTGCAATGTATTCATTTGTGGGCAGTGGGGCAGCCAGTGGGAGGGTATTGATTGGAGTATAATGTCATGCGTAGCAGTGAGAGTAAGATGAAAAGTGTTTTCTGCTTAATGGGTTGGTATTAAGTAGGTGGGAATGGCTTCTAATTAGCCAACAATTGCTATGTTTCTCAGTTTCCCTCCTTTCCCTCCTCCTGTCGGTCACCAGCTGCCAATCTCTCTCCACTTTTCCCTTTTTGTGTGGAGTTCATTGCTCACTGCAGTGAAAGCCTTTGTTTAAAAAAAGAGGGCTCCCAGGGTCTCATCTGCCAGGGTACAGCTTGCTGCCTGCGATGAGTAGCAACTGTCAGTTTATTTTATCTCAACCTTTTCATCATTCTGCTGAAACTGGTCGAGTGAAACCACCTGAGAGACCTGAGGATTCAGTACCTACAAGTCATTAGCCAGGACTGCTCAGTCTCTCCCCACACAGCAAGTCAACTGAATACTGCTTAAAATATAGTCCACTTTAACCCTGTATTTTCCTATGGATGCATTAGAATTCTTCCTGTATCTTCCAGATTTTAGTTTCATGATCATTCCCTAAACATACTACAACTATGATGAGTAATATATTTTCTAATGTTTCTCAACACAAATGCTCAAGCAACACTTTAGAAATACAAAATATAATATATTAAAATCTATTTATTGGAATACCTTCAGCCAGAATATCCTTCTTATCTAGGTTACTTTCCTCAGCACAAATATCATATCTAGCAATTCGGATTAGTTGAACCTCTGCTTACCTAGAAGTTTTTGATAATGCATCTCAGATAAAGGGACAAATTCTGCTCACAGTTATACTTGTGTAATCTCCTTCCAAGCTACAGGATTTTATGGGCATAACAAAAAGAAGTATTTAGCCCACAACTTTTAGCATATTTTCTCTCTTTGCCATATAGTTTCTCTTTCTTTATGTACGTTAATATGTATATATATGCCACATGCACATCCACCTTCCAAACAGGTAATACAATTACACTACAATCATTACAAACTTATCAAAGTATGTGAGAGAAAGAAACATTTTGTTTTGAAGTAAGACCAAATTAAATTTATCTAAATCAAATTTCAAATTGTTTCCTGAACAATCTTTCTCTGTGAATCACAGCTAACTTGTTGCAGTCATTACTAACAGTTTTAATACAGCAACCAAAGTATTGCTTTCCCCTATGTAAGCAGTGAGCCATTTCAAGATATGTTGACAAGAATACAAACCCAGTTATCCTCCAATATCTTCCAACTGATAAGTTGATTTCCCACTGCTCAAAATCATCAATGTTTTATCTGAATTCTCTTCTTCCTGCAGCATAACTGTATGTACTTGTATGAATATCAACAACATAATGTATGATTTGCTTTAATATTATTCTCAAAACTGAGCTAAAGGTACCAGTGAAGATAAGCTCACTCTCAAGGAATTACACATCTCAAGATGCTGTTCAGGATATTGAAAGGTTCTAGAGTCAAACCACTGGGCTCCACAGGACCCTGAAGCGACATTTTCCACCAGGAGAGTTAAAGTGCAAGGTAAACAGAGGGCTGTAAGTCCTGCACCCAGGAGAAGTCAATGGACAGCCCAGAACTACCAGCACTGTGCAGCTTGCATCCCCCTTCCCTCATGGTTCCTACCAACCATAACATTCTGGTTTTCCTTGACACCAGCTACTGGGGAATGATCTGGAGTTTCTATCCCTCAAATTCCTTGGATGCACAACATAAGTCGAGCAAGACTACTATATGGCATACTCATCCTTCATTTTTCAGGTTCAATTTTATATCAGCAATGGGTTGAATGCACAGTACTATCACTTAAATGTCCAGTTGAGATGCATAGACACAGTCAGACAGCTTGATGTCTATGCTCACGTGATCTGTAAATATCAGACAGTATGAAATACACCTCCACAAAAAAAACACAGCTTGAGTATTGGCTTTCAAAGACATCATTAGCATATGAATAAGCATAACGTTTAGATATGAGAAGTGCCAGGCACTTGCAGTTCCCCTTTCAAAAACTGCTGTAGAAGATTAATTCCCCACAGGAGCTGACACCAGCTACATTATGTTTGACTAACAACTGTAGCAGCTACATCTCAAAATTTAGAAAACATGCCAGAATTTAGGAAAAGGAGTTGTAGTAGAAAGCTTTCATGGAAAAAATATGAAAAAAACTTCGATTCAGAACAATTTCAAATTGGCCTCCCCTGATCAGTTACTCTGTCTGATACTTAATGTCAGTATCATGGGATAGTAGCTATATGTTCAAAATTATGTACTTGTATGACACACTATGGAGAATACTGTATAAGTACTTGGCTCTGTGGCACAACTTCTGTGAGCCCTTAAATGGGAAAATTCTGTATTACAGATAATATTGAATACTTAACCCAGTGAGTAGAAACAAGTGGATGAGCCTGGGGGCATGGTCATCTACTTAAGCATGCATTTGGATCTTCAAGCTAATTAATCATCTAGTTGTATACTTAAACTTAGTCATTACATTCACACAGGTGATTAAGATCTCTTTAAAGGCTATTCTGACACTTCACAATTTTCTATTAACCAGCCTAGAAAGATGGTCAAGATGAAGTGTGATTCTCTGATCACAACATAATAATAACACAGAGCATAAAGAACAGTTCCAAAAATGGTAAGTATGAAAAAAATGAAACACCACTCTTAAACCCTATTGATTCTACTACAAGCAGAAAAGATACACCTAATAAGGCAGAGTTTGAGATGCTAGCTACTGGGTATGCATCTTAAACATTGACTAGAAACATAGATAAAATTGGGGTTTGGAATGAAGGTGTAGGGCCAAAAAGGGAGAGAGAATAATTTGCAATATAAAAGCGAAGAACAGGAGAGAAAACAAGAGAAGTAGGGCACAGAACAAATAGGGAAGGAGGAGAAATAAAAAGAAAAACAGTTTCAGAAACCATTCCAAAAAATCACAAAATATTCCTGATGATTACAGAAAAGAATAAAAAGAGAATAAAAATTTTGGGCAAAAGACTTCATACATACATTAACTGTGGATATATGACACTTCACATTTTAAAACAGATTGGCTCATTCTAAATGTAAATCATTTAAATCTTGACTATCTTCAGACCACAGAGTCTTAATAAAAATGGCAATATGTTACTTTAACACGAGGAACATAAAGGGATATGTCTAGGCAGGAGAAGGCATCTCAGAAAAAAACACCTCAAAGATGCAGAAAAGAAAGCTGGCTTGGGAGACCAAGGAGAAAGAAGGTGTTTGATACACTGACTGTGGCTCCTGAGATGACCTAAGGGTTCTGTTACAGAAAATATGCACTGAATATGGTTTCTTCGTCTTGGCTTTGATTTTCTGTGTCCAAAGATTGTTGGGGAGCTTTTGGCAAGGAAAGATTTGTAGCAGAGAACTGTTTTCATGTTGGCCTGAGGTCAACCCCTCTTGGTTGGCATGTCTGCAGACAGCACCAATAAAAGGTTCTTTATGAACTCTAAATGACAACAACCTTCTCAATATTAAACAAAAACATAAAAGTCTGCTCTTTGGTTCTTTCTGAGGATCAATTTTCCCTTTTGAGAACAAGAGCATAAAACCACCAGAGACATCTCTGCTCGCGTATGCAGCAAAGGAAAGGGGCCTATGATGGGCACATGTGGAGAAGCCCTAGGGCCACTTCAAAGTATGCCAACTGGTTATTCCTCCTTTGGCCCTGCAACCATCAGGGGACTGCCAGAGTACAGCTGTTCTACTTCACAACTCTTCTCTTTGTCAATGCATTTCTTATGCTCCAGACTGCAGGCAAACCTAAAACTTCTAGATGCCTCCAAATCAAGGATTTCTCCAGAAGTAATCTAATGTGGCCAGGAAAGAGCTTCAATATCTTTTGCATCATTCAAGTGTCCTATAGAATTGGAGCAGGACTGAGCTTCTGCCCAGAGAATTTTCACTTTTTAAACTGATGAGGAACTCTGCTTTCTGTAGAAGCACTGGCAGTGGAATGCACAAAGCTACACTAAAGGGTCTGACAATATACTGCAGTTTGAACACCACTTCCACCTTTTTTTTTCCACAAGAAAGAACAATTCACCTTATTTAGAGAACCATTTTCTGCTGATCTAGAAAGCTTGTCTGAGAAAACACAGCTGGATGCCAACAATGTTTAGCACAGGACGTGTCTAAAGCAAATGCATGGTGAAATTTAGATGTTTCCATAGAAAGCATTAGATGGAAAGAAAAAATCTAGATGAGATCCAAATTCTCCTCTGGTTAAGATGTTTTTATATAACTGTAGATGACAAGAATACTCACAATCATGTTAGACAGGATGATAGTGAATTTTTTGAAATTATAACACCACTTAGACATACAAGAACCACCGACTCTTGGCAAAGACTATGAAGAAACCTCTCCTAACGCATTATTCCATGGTTAAACATTAAAATATTCTATGAACCCTCCTCTCAAATCTGACGTGGCCTAGATCTGATCCTGTCTAGCAACTCCCAATTATTTAAGGCAATAAATTTAAAAAGAAATCACAGGAAAAAACCCCTTGGATAGTGCATTTGTACAAAGCATAAGAACACTGAATATCATCACTCCCCTGTCATGTTTTGCCAGAGAAACCTTAGACATCATCAGAAAACAGAACAAGCTACTGCACTCATGGCAAAGCTGACATAGATGTTTCAACTGTGTTCTCAGGCTGTCCATTGAGAACGTAGTGTGACTGGCCACTGATCACAACGTGCCAAAAATTTTCCCTGTCACTCTCAGTTCTTCTCTTCACACTTGATTCTTTCTCTAGTCCAAGTAATAATCGCTCTCACTTTCTAAAAATATCAGAGTATATCACTAAGCATACTCAATCAAATACTGAAAAACTAAACCCAATTAATAATAAATAAGATATATGAACCACATAAGTCAAATTTCTGAAACACCTGTTCCATGTGACCAACATCTATATGTAAGCATGCTGATCTTCAACATTTACTTAAAGTATTTTGCATTAGTATCAAAGGTACAGTAGTACAAAAAATGATTGAGATTTTTTTAAATTAAAAGTGAAACAAGCTAAATTAAAAGTGAAGTAGAACAACTGATGAATGCTAGGTGATGTAAATAAGAAGTAGTACAAGTTTAGAAAATTTTAAGGAAAAAAATGATGAGAGAACCACCTCTAAACTTTTTTTTTCCTAATCATTTTCCTAAATGTCTATATTTGGGCATTGCTAACCACAGTACTTTTCCAGAAGTGAGCAAATTATTCTGCTAAATCCCACAAAAATGCACAGAAGCCATCCTGTGAACTTCAGTAGGGGACACACGCATTTGAGCTACTTTTGAAACATGCTTATTAAGCCGTGTTTGTGCCTCTGGCACAGGGACAGCCTTGGAGCCTGTACTTAGTCACACACCACCTTTCCATAATTTAAATCATAGCTCTTATTTAACAGTGTGAACAAGTGTTTAATTCCCTTATTTCATGTTCAGATGTATTTTCTGAGAAAACACCAAAATCTGTCTCTAAAATCCTTTCAGTTTCTCATTACTTTTGGTCATATTAATGATATATTCTGAAAAATTAAATAAACTCTCAGCTTGCATAACTTGCTATTCACGTACATATAGAGCTTGAAGCAGAGCTCATTGCAGATCCTATCTTCAGACTCTTGCACAGTGAACAGACTGCAGAGGAGGGAGGAGGTGCCCAGAAGGGCATTGGGAGGCACGGGAATGCTCTCCACCTCCCAAAATGGAGGTCTCAGTCATTCCCATTTTCTTTACAGAAGTGATTGGGAAGAAAATCATAGTTTGGCCTGTTTAAATTCAGTCTAGCTACTTTGGTACTGACAGCCTTTACATTTACTGATCTTTACTCAATGGCTTAGTTACAAAACTCATTAATATACCATCAAGGAGAAACATGTTAAAAGAAAATATTAAGAGTGCATGCTAATTTCAGTCACTGTACAAGCCTAGATATCTGCCTTCTGTACATGTTAACTGCAGAATAGACCTTATTAAGTAATAAACTAGCCAAACAATATAACAGACACACAAACAGTGGCTATGAGGGAGCACATGCACATGCATAACTCTGGTAGTCCCACATCAATATAATGACAAAAATCCGTGACAGAACTTTAGATACTAAATAGGCAGTGGAAGGAACCTGCTAACACAAGCCTCTACCTTTCCACTGACATAATATAAGAACTATTTTACCAATGTATATCTGTGTAATGTATGAAGAATTGCTAATTTTGTAATTTTGATCAGTGCACCATATCTTTTCTTTCTGTTAAATGTTCGGAGATCAAAAAAATTGCTACCACCAATGAACATTTACTGGGCAAGTACAAAGTATAATTTATAATGCATATTCCTGATGAAGATTGGTTTTGATTTGTTGAAGTACAGTCAAGCATTTTGGGTACAGTGCCATGGCATAACAGTTTTATTTAGCGTGCATTTGAGGTTACTAACATAATTTATTAATGAATGAAAGACAAGATTTGTAATGTTAGAAGTTTTCCTGGAATTATTGTACTTCAGAAAGAAGAGACAGTAAAAAAGCAGTTTATTACATTATGAAGCAGACTGTTCTACTGTGGGACACTATTACCAAAAAGGTCCATAAATTACATGGCTGTGGGAAGTTACAGTAGATAAATGTTAACAGAATTTGTTTAGTGCAATCTTTGATCTCATATCTCATTTCTGACTTTTTCATTCTTCAGGGATAATCCTCTTATTAATGAATGACAAAGTCACACAGAAGGTCAATCTAAAATGCACCTGCTAAGATTTCTATTCTTCAACACATCAATATTTTTGTGCTCCCCACACCTTTTATAGAAAAGTGACTATAAAACCTCTTAAAGAGCTTTTAAAGATGTGAATTGGTAGGAACTTGTTAACAAAAAGGACACATTCACATTATGGAATGTACTATTCCATACCTCTATGAAAGGGAGCTGGAGAAAGAATATTGAGTGACTATGTATCTGGAAGTAAGAACAAAAGCTCATTGGATTGTACTTCCCAAGCTATAGTTTTAGCTGGTGCATTTAGCATTTTAAATCACATTGAAGGCTGCTCAGGTTTGGAATGCTAGAAATAGTCCTAATCATGGTGAAGTTGATGGTACAAGATAATTCCACTGATCATAAGCTTTCACAATTGATGATATGGGTAAGACAATAATTTATGCTGCACTTGTAGCTATTATTAAAAAAAAACAAACAACAAAACAACCACAGAAAACCTACAAGAAAATGTGACAATTTTGTAAAGTTCTTCAAAGTCAAGAAAAGTAAATCTAAATTATGGTCAAAAGCACATAACATTTCTCAAGAAGACAACTGAAGACTTTTTAGTATGAGGAAAACAACACATTTTAAGTCTACTCTTAAAAGCATTTGGATGATTTCAAGCATCCACGGTCTCTTGCTGAGGCACA
Organism: Brachypteracias leptosomus; assembly: GCA_013401335.1. Lineage (NCBI taxonomy): Eukaryota > Metazoa > Chordata > Aves > Coraciiformes > Brachypteraciidae > Brachypteracias > Brachypteracias leptosomus. The sequence continues at coordinate 66,738 of VYZX01006347.1, forward strand.
GCCCTGCCAGATGCAATAACCTGGACTGAGAGTTGCCAGACTCATAGAAAACACAATTCCCGGTCAGCATTTCATGTAATCAATATTCAAAATCTGATCCAAAATTTTCCTGCCTTCAGCACCTTTAGTTATTCTTCTCCCTTCTAGATGGTGGCAAATCGGAAGATTATTTATTAAAAGATCTGTGAAATATTTTCTAATCAGACAGTATTAGTCATGCTGTGGGTTCCTTTTTAGGCTTTAACGGGGAGTCATAATCCTTTTTGCTGACTGATTCTGCTGATAATTTTTTTATACGTTTTACTAAACATAAAAAAGATCAATAAAAACGTATTTGTTCTTGCAGTGGCATCCCACAATGGCATAAATAACTCTCTTGTAAATGAAGTCAGGTGACAGAGTCAAATGCAGCAGATAGAAATGCATTCTCCTTTGCATTTACAAACACAGTTTTCTGACATTCCCATCCCTATCGCCCATGACAACTTTGGTCAAACCATCCATCTTATTAATAAATGTTGAGGTAAATTGAGTAATTAATGGTTCTTCCTGCCTGGTTATTGAAATGATTGATTTAGAAAATAAGCCTTGGTTGAAAGACATAAGGTATATGGCAGTACTTGAATTTAAATGTCATTGTTCCTCCACTAGCTTAAGTATTTTTTTTGCCTAAGAATACTGAAACTACTCTTATTTTTTTTGTCACAGAAAAATTAGTCAGAACAGTTAGAAATAAAAACTTATTACCTTCTTTCTTCCTTTCATTAAATTCCCCTGCGGATTAAGAACTACCATTGTATTTTGTCTTTTAGCTGTTTTATCCTTAAAAAGACTGAGAAAAACCTAGTAGATTATCGATGTCGAGGTGTTTGAAAGAGCTAGAAATACTGTTCTATTATCACAGCAGGGATTTCCAAAGTGACGAGTTCATCATAGAATGCACAGACATTCTCCTGGAAGGTGGGATAAAGGCTGTACCTGAAACTCAAAGCCAGTGAATCCTAATATTGAATTGGTGCCAGGTCATGTTTAGCCAGACAAAGATATTAAAAATGTAATGCCAGTACTAATGAGAGATTTGTCACAGAAAACATGAAGAATGTTACAGATTGTGCTGACAGTGTGACACTATGTTTTCCTGGATGTAAGCTGGGTATCATGAGAGTAAGCTTGGAGCACTAATGAGAAGAATGATATTGAACTGGAAGAGCTGCTAAATATGCAGTAGCCACAGGGTTTCTGGAGTTAACTGGAATAAAATGAAAACTGTAATACTGAAAGTAACAGAGAGTAAACTAGGCAGAAATACAGAAGGAAGAGAATCTCAGCAGGCAGAACTTGTTTCTGGTGCCATGCTTGGCAGTATGTAAAGGGCTTTTCTAATCATACTCCTTTTGTCCCTGAAGTACTGTTAAAGAGGAGCATGAAGCTCAAGCTTAAAGGGGCACATATCATTTCAGGATATAAATAAGTTTCACAACTGGCTGAAGAAAGCAATGTGTAAGTTGAACAGAAAAGCTCTTTAGTTGCAAGAAGTAAAATACATGTTGAAGACACAAAGATTATCCTACCTCTTTGAGGCTCCTGTTTTTCTGCTGTTGCCATTGTTGATTTTTTGTTGGCATCCTATTTACATCAGCTATAGCTGATGATCCTCATATGAAACGCTTATAAAATTGCTTGACATTGGATTCTTCTTTGACCATCTCTGCTGGAATTCTTGGCATCTGCACTTATAGGTCTAGAAACTTACTATCCCTGGCAGGAGACACACACCCATTTAACTCTGCCAGCCAACAAAATCTGTTGAGTGTGCTAGATACTCACTTATTAAGGCAAAAATCATAAATATATACAGTCATTGAAAAAGAAACACATTATCATTGAGAAAGAACTGCCCTATTACCATCACTGGAACTCTAAACAGAGGGCTATCTAATTTGTTATCTCTTTAGCATGTCAGTAAATGTCCTCATTCCACAATTCTCAATTGCTCCCAGTGTTGTCTCTGGTATCCTGGCTCATGTTAAACCACTAACATCTTCAGTTACCAGGCTATTAACCACTTGTTTTATATATAAAATTCACAGCTGAAGTTATACTTAATTGATCCAATTCTAGGAAAGGAAAAAATACACAAGAAACCAGCAGAGAAGCAGTTCTTTGTCTTGGAGAGCATGGTAACAGAGGGAGTTTGGACTCTGAAGTTCCATGCCATGACATTGCCCCAGCTGTCATTTATTTCCACTGTACTCCAGATTCACACTCTCCACAGGAATGCAGAAAGGAAAGTTTCAAGATGGTGTAGACTTACCCCTTTTCCTTCCTCCATAAAATACAGTTTAATACTATCAATACTTGGAGATAATGCATAATTCAGTTTGTCTTGTACTAACATATAGAAGAGGGGGAAAAAAGTAAAGAAAATTTAACCCATGAAGAAAGAGGTCTACACAAAAAGTCCTCCTGAGACAAGGAAACACAGTGAAGAAATCACAGGGATGCTTTTTTTTCTTCCCCTCCAATACCAAGTATAAGGATGCCAAAAAGAAGACAACATGCTCTTCTGAATTCAGAACTATGCCCATGTAGTGGGTCTGTCTGANCTATATCAAACTTCTTACTTTTAGTAACAGGGAACTTATTTTTGGAGGCACTTGAAAAACTGACTGCAAATGAAGATTATTATTATTATTTCTTTAAAGATTAAAATAATGATATTTGACTAAACTAATACATCAGTGTTTGCCTATAACTGTGATGTTTTGGAAAACAGCACTGAAAAAAGTAAGTTACCATCCATAGCAACTACTATCTGTTTCTCCCTGTTATATTGTACTTAAACCTATTTAATTCAGCCTTTAAAATAAGCGCACAAAGAAGTAAATCTAACCTCCTCAGTACAAGGATTAAACCCAGGAAATAATTTAATAAAACTCTACAAGAAAAACGACTTAACCATTGAGGACAATACAGCACTAATGTGTTTCATAACCAATGTCTTACCGACTGTAAGAGGGTCAGTGCACATGTCACTTCTGTTCTCCTTCCATGCCAGCAGGTACTTGAGGCTGACGGGATCTTCTGCTTCTATATGGCTCTTAAATGCCACCATCAGTTTATGAGCCTTTGCAATGCCACAATAAGCCTTTATTTCATCCAGTAAGGGCAAATTGTTTAAAGTTTTTGCTGCCTCGAAAGCCTGACTGAAATATTCAAAAGCTTCATTATAGTTCCCCTAGTAAAGAAGAGAAAAAAGGAAAAGAATTGTAAAAACTACATGTAGTCACCTGTATTTTAGCTGGCATTAGAGCCTGCTCCTCTGGCACCTCAAAGATGTTGCATCTGAGAGGCCAGCCTGCAGAAGGACTCATGGCATGGTATCAAGCAAATCACTCTCCCTTGTTGTTTCCTAACCTCTAAAATCCAGATAAGATCACATATTTCTTAGGAACCAAATTGGGTTTTGGTCGTCTGTGTAGTTTTTTGAACATACAAATCTAAGTATACTTATATCTAAGATACTGCTGAAAAGCTAAAATATTCCCTGGTGTATTTCTTCATCTTTTGCATATTTCTTCTTTGCCATGAAGCTACTTTGAGTCACCATCAGAAATGGAGTCAAAACAGGAAGTCACAAGGACAAGTTTTTAGTTTAAAAAGTATCACACCATGAGATCAAAACAAGAACATAAATAAGATTTGAAGAAAAAGACAAAGAGACTGAATTGCTGGGAAATAAATTACATCTCTCATTAAAACTAGGTAGTATAATCCAGGCTTGAAAGGTAGCACATTTTGGTTGGCATTATACATGGCAGTGTGCAATAACTTTATGTTCTAGTATGAGTGTTGTCTAATGTTTAATTTTTACAGAAAAAGAATCAGATATTGCCATGATTGTCAAAAAAGGGAGATTTTTGCAAGGCTCTGAGGAATTTCAAAGGGATCTAATAATAGTACCTGAGTAGACAGCAAATGAAATTAATTTTTTAGAAAATAGGTAATTCATGCTGCCTAAACTATTTGTAACTTTTAGCAGGTTCTATTTATCTCAGGCTGAGGAAGGTGGCCTTGAAATAAAAATGGCAGCTCTGCAGCAGCTTCTCCTAAATGCAAAAGAGCTCTAATATCTAGTAAGGTTAAAAAAAATAAGGATGCATCAAGAATGCAGTGGAGAAAACTCGAGTAGATGCAACCTATGTAAATAAACAGTACATTAATAGAACTGGGCAAAGTAAATATATGCCAAATAGAAAATATAAACCAGGAATAGACTGAAAATTGCTACTGACACAATAGAATAGGGATGAATTGAATATAACTGAAGAGGAAGAAATTTTAAAATAATTACAGATAGCTCTCTTTTCTTAATGGATTGTTATGGTTTCTTTATGTTTATCATTAACACATTACAGCCTGCCTGATCCCTGGAAGACACTTTCCATTTTTCCCACTGATGTGGAATTCTGCTGCCCTGATGGCACAAACTTCCTGACTGAAAACATTTTCAAAATTGTCTTATCCTCTCACTCTCAGCTTTATTTATTAAGATGGAAATTCCTTTCTTCACAGAGACCAGGAGGAGAGACTCCAATTGATACGTGTTGCATCTGATACCATGTTTTGGAATCAAAATTTATGTAACTGTTATAATGTGACTGTAATTAAAAAAGGCGGAAAGAGTAACAGAAAATCAGGCAGTCTTTAGGTTTAATTCAGCAGGAGAGCAGAATTAGATCTATGAGGACACAGCAATGAATAAAGAGTGATAAGCAGTAGGATAATAGATAAAAAGCAGAAACATCTACCTACCATACTCATGAGGACTATAATAGTTTAAGTGATGCAATTAGTGAGAGGAATGCAGCAAATCAGCCTAAGAAACTTGAGAAAAGCTAAATGAGATATGAAGTGTGTTGTGCCAATTCCATCAGAGTTTGCATACTAAGTAAGCAATCTGCTTAACAAATTGGGAGAAATTAGACCTAATACACAGAACCCAAACTCAGGAGTTTTAGAAAACAAGAAACTTAAGGGTAAAACAATCATGACTAGAAAGCAGGAATTGAGCATACTTCACTAAAGAAAGATGAAACAGTGAGATGACAGGGCTGTAGATACAGCAACAGCATAGACAGAGCAAAATGAATTTGGTTAAAGTCAGTTCAGGAAGAACAGTAAAAGTTATATCCTCAGTTTACTAAAGGTCCCCAAGAATAGATCTGGATATAAATAGAGTTATCTTTAATTTGATGAGAAGGACAGTACTACTGCAAATTACCCTAACAATGACTTAGAGAATACTGGTGATGACAGCTGACACCAAGCAGGCAGTGATCCAATAGAGGAAATGTTAATTTAGACTCAGTTTTAGTAAACATTGCTGATCTTGCACAAAAAAATGTTATAGAAAATAGGGAATTGTAAAACTTTTAAGATTTTTTTAATATGCTTAAAATACATATTTTATTTAAGTTAATAAGGTTAAGTCACATTTCTTCCCTTCCACACCACCACCCCAGTTCAAGGCAGCAAATTCTGAACTGAGGAAGAGAATTTGGAGAATAATCAAAGAGGTTAATTCTTAAAATATTAGCACTCATAGAATTGATTATTAGCAATGGTGGCAGAAGTAGTGAAATATAAAAATAGTTAAACAGAATTAGTTAATTATTTTTCAAATTTGGAGTAGAATAATTAAGCACAGTGTCACATCACTCTCTTCTAAGTTTCAGATCCATTTTAAAGTTACTTCAGCGAGTCCTCAATGAACTTACATAATTAGAAAACTCTCAGGCTAATTTAGAGATTCCAGAATAAGAAATTTTTTACTACTTATGAAACAAAAAGGGCCCGCAACTTTGGTAGTTGGAAGTTCTTTTTAAGAGGAATCCAGAAAAATAAAATATAAAAAAAAGGCATTTGAGGGTAGTGTAAATGAAAAGGGGAAAGTAGCGTGTTCAATACATTACACATAGAAAATAAATTCTCACAAAAAATAGGCAACAGAAGCTATAAAGGGTGATTTTGAAAGGGTATTTCAATTTCTAGTTTGTCCATAGTGAAAGTGTTTCCTAACTTCGACGTTGTTCAGTCGGCAGAATTAATTATTTTTGTTTCTTACTGTATCTAAATATTTCATGTAGCATTTCAGCTCTAAAATAGAAGTTAAAGGGCTCAACATGAATCTTTTACTTCTGCAGTAATATTGTAACCCTTCTGATTTCAAAACCCAAGTCCTACTGCAGTGCAAGTGCTGCATCTCTAGGTGTGGTAAGGGACAGAGTAAGCATGGAAGCTGCTACCCAGAGAGGCAGCCAGCAGAACTGTTGTCTTTGCAGCATCCACCCCAGCGGAGCAATTCAGAGACTGGCACATGGGTCAGAAAGAAGCACTTCAAAAGACCTTCGAAACTATGATGAAGGGAGTTTCTTCGTTACCTCTAGTTTAATATTGTCCATCACTGCCAATCTATAGATTTAAACAGGCCAAATCAAAGCCATTGGGCTGGATGGAGGCATATAGAAGAGAAAGCCCTTCCACTACCAACATAGACCTTTGACAAACTATTTGCTGCTAGCACCCATTTCATAAATTTGGCTGAGAGAATGCAGAGAAGAAATCAAGCTAAGGTTAAAAACTGCTTATTAGTATACAATATAGTATAAATTCATTTTTTAAAAGCATGAATTCTGATGTATAGGACAATAAAATTTCATTTGCATTAACTGATGACTATTTATGGGCATATGTGGCCCCAATGGTGACGTGGATGCAGATTTTTCACAATGCTGAAAGTTTGTTATAATCTGAATTTGAAGCTTTAATTCACCCATTCTAGAAAAAAACCCCTATGTGATAGATATGGTGTGAAATATTCACCTTTCCCTTCAGGCACATTTTTTACTTAGTGTCACAGTATCTTCCCCTTTAGTAACTCTTGTAAGATACAACACCTGGATCAAATTGTTCTGGGTCATCTCATATGAAAAAACAGATTTTTACCATGAATTAAAGCAATTGTTTGACATCATTACTACAACCAATACTTACTCTTTCATTGTAAATATTCCCAAGTAATATACATGAGTCCACGAGGCTTTGGCTTAGATGAGAGTTCTCAGCAGTCTTCATAAACTCTTCCAAGTATTTTGTAGCTTCAGTGGCTTTTCCCTGGCTGAAGCAAAGGACAAGGACAAAATTAAATAGTCATTCACACATTCTCCAAATGCTGATGATCTATCCCTCTGTTCTGAACTAACTTCGCTTTGTGATGACTCATCCATGACTAGACTTTATTCCCAAGATGGTTGTACAGCCAGCGCCTGTGCTGAGACCAATGAGGTTAGTCCACACAGAATCTCTCACAGCAGAACTGGATCTTTCAGTGAAAGAAAACAAAATTCTTCTTCAGAATATTGTGCCATATTTTACGGCCAAGAATGAAAATGTGGGTGATGATTTTGCAGGGGTTTGAGAGTTTCCATTATTTTAATATTTTTCCTACTGAGCAGCTGATAACACTTTCAATATAGCTGCCTCTCACATCCTGACAAAACAGGGGAAGGAGGAAGAAGGCTAGTTTTTCAGTGAGACTTTGTGTGCTCCTGTCATTCTGAGCTGCCATTTCTTGCTCTGGAACTTCGGCGGTGCAGCAGCAGCTCCACAACACACTGTCTCCTACGTCTGGGGATGACAGCCTCTCCCTGAGTGTAATACTGCACTTTGCCTGGGTGGATCAAAGGTTGCTGGAGTCACACGGGCAAACGTATGAACTGTGGATTGTAGGTGTCATCCCCAAATCCCAGTGAGATCAGAGCAACCTGAGGTCACAGCTGAATCTAAGTTGAAAATTGGCTAATGTGCTTTGACAATAACATTTGCAGGTTTCCTTTTTTTTTAATAAAGCTGGTCATATTAACAATATAAGATCTCTGCAGTATGATTACAAGATATAAGATAGACATCTGGGTTTGTTTGTGAGTAAGACACTGTACTCTTTTTCCCTTTAAGGCTGAAGTGTTACTGCAGCTGACCTCAATATTAGCCATGAACTTGAGTCACTAATGTAGGAGTGTAGCATGCTAAATGTCAAGCCACCAAGCTTGGACAGAAAATCCAGTCTTAATTAAGAAAGTCATAGAAATGGAAGTTCCTGTAAGTGATAAAGAATTGTGATTTATTTTCTCACCATTTTAAAATACCTTCAAGTTTTCTTCTTGCGGCAAATGACTGACTGGGGTTTATTTACGTTACGGTTTTTATTATAAACTATATTAGGGATACATGCTTTCAAAATCTGGCAGAAGTCTGCAATTCTCAGTCTTAGGCTATCAGAGTAATTATAACAGGGTAGAGACTACAACAGAACAGGAAACAGCAAAGCATGGCTGTAAATTCACAATATTGCAGTGATTGTCTGTACATGACTGAGATGAGCTAGATTGCCACAAAAGGATGCTAAAACACTGCAAACTAACACAATTGAAATCTTGAAGTATCTGCTGCTGTAAAGCTTAGCTGCCAGTAAGCAGAGTTGGATTTACTAAAGTTTTCTGAGTATTTTAATATCATGAGAATATTAAATATATTTACTGTAAGCATTTGCCAAAAGTCAAAGGGCTTCTAAATTTTAGAATTAGAAATATGTTTTTTTAAAACTCTTTTTTTTTTCCTTAAGGAAAGAAAATCAAATGTTTCCCCACAGAAACACAGCATATGATTTATATAAGTTAAAGGACAAGGTTAAAGTGTTAGACAAATATTAATTCCAGTTTTTCCAGTTTTCTATATGCAGTGCACAGGTGCAACTTGAAGAGCATATTATATGGTATAATCATTAAATCCATTCAACCAGACCTTTGAGAGTTAAAAACATATATTCTGAGGAAAAGGACTCCTCGGTCCAAGGAATGAGAATGAAACAGTGCAGAATATTTGTGTATCAAGGTGATTCCAGTTTCCAATTGGGAAAACAGGACTGTTAACACCCACATCCCCTGACAACTGTCCAATTATGTATATCACACTTGGCCTACTGTTTGCAGTAGAAGTAATCAATAAAGGATGTGGTTGAGTGAACATAGATTTTGGTTGAACCAATGCATGAAAACTTAATCATTTACTCAGAGTGGAGAAATCAAATAGAGCAGAGATGAAACAGCCACTAAGGGGTTTGTTGATTGTGCCACCAAGTTTGTGGGCTAGAGGCTGAAAGTAATAAAGCAAATGGAATCAGTGACAGGAGAAAATGTAAAAAGGTTTTCTTAATTTCATGAATTAATAGAAATGTTTTGATGTATTTTTGGCTATTTTTTTATATTTCACATAAAAACATATGCTCCACATATAGAAAATATGAAAATTGCTATGGCATATAACCTCTTTCAAGCAAACAGAAATCAATTTGGTACAGATCAGAAAGGTATTTCTCACTGTTAGAACTTCACTTACCAATTGGTTGGTACAGCTTAACAGTTTTTCAAAGGAAGTACTTTTAAAAGCACTACAAGCTTGAGGTATTTAAAGTAGGTATGAAGTATTACTGAAACACTTCATCCTGCACAAGACCTGATAACATGATAAACAGGTCTTTCCCACTCAAAGGGCTAATACTTTATAGTTCCTTCAAAAAATCTACATGTTATTTTATACAGCCATATACTTTCTATCTCCTCAGACATCACCTTCCTAAATGCATAAAATGTAATTTCCTGGAGATATAGTCATTCATGATCCCACAGAACAGTTACGATGACTTCAGCAGAAGAGATTACATATCCACAGCAACTCATTTTCCAGTTTCATGCTAAAATGCCCTATGAGATTTTTACCCCTATTAGACTTTTATGAAAATATGCACCTTTTATAAGATTGCTCATGTGATTGAATTGGATATATAAATCATGTGTCCACAAGAAGTCATTACCATGGTGGACACTGGCAGAATAAGTTAAGAACATGATGCTATTATGTCAGATTTTTCCCTGCAAAATGACATACCTAAATGCACATGATAGAGATTTTCAGTTTCCCATGGTCTGTGGAAACATCTGCAGGAAAGATTTCACTAAAAATTCCAAAGTCACAGATCAGTTCTGACTGATTTAGGAGAGCTCAGCCACTTTCTCCAACCTGCCACAAGCCAATCAGTGTAAATTCTCACAGACGTTATGGTTCAATACATTATTTTAGGGAAACAGACATCTTTTCTTTGTGAAGGCATTATACATAAAATCTAAAATGATTTGCACAAGTCTAGCCTAGATCAGGTAAAAACATAGAGAAAGAAAAAGTGATCAAGCTGAGTATGGAGACTCTGTCACCAACAGTAATTATTCATGCATTTATACAATATTTTCTGAACAGATTTGCCATAAATTTGCTTGTTTGTTATACATCAGACATAAATATTCAAAAGTTTGATGTGAAAGTAAGCAGCAGCTTACAGGTTTTTTTAATGTCTCTCTTTACATTGGCTTTTCAAAACATTTTTCTGTGCCTTTTCCTTCTCTAAGGAAGAACAACTAGAGCTGGACCAGCATGATTTTGTTCATGAAAAATTCTGTTACTGAGTTTTGAAAAGTAGGTTTGTCTGAAATATCTATCATCCTGGATTACAGAAAGTGCTCTATTAGAAAGCACTACATGGAAAAAGGGAATTTATCTAGAAGGACTGCTTAAGACAAAGATCACAGAATCACAGTATAGCTAAAGCTGGAAGGGATCTCTGAAGATAATCTCCATCTACCTTGCTCATAGCAGGGTCAACTAAAGGAGGCTTGTGTCCAGTGGACTTCTGAGTGGCTTTTGAGGGATGGAGACTCCACAACCTGTTCCAGCATTCACTCTCACATTAATTTTATTCTTCTTGTGTTTAAATGGAATCTCATGTATTTCAGTTTGTGCCCATTGCCTCTTGTCCTGTCACTGAGCACCACTGAGAAGAGGCCGGCTCCCTCTTCTTTACACCCTCCCATCGTAAATCTCTGCACATTGATGAAATCTCCCCTGAGCCTTCTCTTCTGTGGTCTCCACAGCCCCAGCTCCCTCAGCCTCTACTCCTAGAACACGTGCTCCCAGTCCCTTAGTCATCTTCGCAGCCCTTTGCTGAACTCACCCCACTATGTCCCTCTCTCTGTCATACTGGGGAGCCCAGAAAGGCACACAGCACTCCTCGGGTGACCTCGCCAGTGCTGAGTTAGAGCAAAGGATCATCTCCCTCAGCCTGCTTGCAGCACTCTGCCTAATGCAGCCCTGTTGGGATCCTGTTGGTCACCTTGGCCATGAGTGTGCATTGCTGTCTCATGGACAACCTGTTGTCCACCAGGAAATCCAAATCCCTCTCTGCCAAGCTCCGTTCCATTCAGTCAGCCCCCAGCCTGGGCTGGTTCCTGGGGTTATCCCTCCCCAGGAGCAGGACTTTGCATTTCCTTTTCCTGAACTTCAGGAGACTGTCACTGGCCCATTTCTCCAGCCTGCCAAGAATCTGCAAACATCCTGACGGTACAATTGGTCACACCATCCACATCATTAATAAAGATATTAATCAGTACTGGTGCCAGTATTGATCCCTAGGTACAGCACTAGTGACTGACCTCCCACTGGACTTCATGTTGTTGCTTACAATCCTTAGAAGGCTGGCAGCTCAGCTGGTTTTCAGTCTACCTCACTGTCTATATATCTAAACCATATTTTATCAGCTTATGTATGAAGATGTTATGGGAGGCAATGTCAGAAGTCTTGCTAAAATTGCAAGAAACAACATCCACTGCTTTTCCTTCATCCATCAAGCCAGTTGTCTTATCCCAGAAAGCTTTCAGGTTGCTGAAGCACAAATTCCCTGTCTTAAGTCCAACCACCCTCTTGCCCTTAACATGTTTGGAAGTTGCTTCTGGGGTTATTTGCTCCATCACCTTCTCAGGGATTGAGGCAAGGGTGATCAGCCTGAAGTTTCCTGGATCCTGTCTCTTTAAGACAGGTGTGATGTCTGCAACCTTCCAGTCCTCAGGAACCTACCCTTAGTTGCCACAACGTTTCAAAGAAGGCAGTCTTGCTTTGGCCAGCTCCCTCAGCACACAATCTAAATATTGCTTATACTATTTTCTCATGTCAGAGACACTTTACAATCTACTCAGTTATTTTTGCTGCTTGTGATATAGTAAAAGTAATAATGGAATTTATCTATTTCTACTTAAAACAAGGAATAAATGGGTTTTGTGGAATGGTGTGTTCCCATCTGGGAGACCTCTTTACAAGACTGCCCCATGAAGATAATGGATGAAATCTTTCCAAGTCTCCGTGACTTTGAATTTTAGGAAAGCTAATTTCCAGCTCTTCAAGGAGTTAGTCAATAGGACTCCCGGGAAACTGCCCTTGGGGACAGCGGAGCAGAGCAGAGCTGGCAGAACTTTAAGGGTGCTTTCCACAGAGTTCAGGAGCCCTCGATTCCCAGGTGTAAGAAATCAGGAAAGGAAGGCAAGAGACCAGCATGGCTGAGTTGAGACCTGCTAGTCAAACTAAAGGGCAAGGAGGAAATACACAGGCAGTGGAGGCTGGGACAGGTATCCTGGGAGGAGTACAGGGATGTTGCCTGATTGTGTAGGGACAGGGTCAGGAAGGCAAAGGCACAGATGGAGCTGAACTTGGCAAGGGATGCAAAGAATAATAAGAAGGGCTTCTATGTCAACCAGAAAAGGAAGGTCAAAGAAAAAATATCCCCCCTGATGAACAAGTCTGGCAAGCTGGTAATAATGAATGAGGTGAAAGCTGAGGTACTCAACAACTTTTTTGCCTTAGTCTTCACTGGCAACCTCTCTTCTCACATCTCTTGAGTGGATGGACCACAAGACAAGGACTAGGGGAGCAAAGTCCCTCCCACTGTAAGAGAAGATCAGCTTCATGACCACCTAAGGAACCCGAACATGTAAGTCTATGGGACCTAATGAGATGTCTCCCAGAGTCCTGGGGGAACTGGCTGATGTAGTTACCAAGCCACTCTCCATGATATTTGAAAAGTCACATCAGTCAGGTGAAGTCCCTGGTGACTGGAAAAAGAGAAACATTGCACCCTTCTCTAGCTCTGCTTTTAAGAAAAAAAATGGCACTGGCATGGTCTTTCAGATGATGGGTTTAGGAACCTGGCCTCAGAAGGATCTCAAAATCTGTAACTTCCAAGTAAATGTGCTCTCATCCCAGAACGCCTAAATCACAGAGAAGAAATTAATATACATGTTTTTTTAAGAATGTCTTCTTGGCTATCTTAGGCCACCCTCTACCCAGACTGATGCTTTTTCTGAATACAAGGAAGCCATGAATGCTACTGAGAGCTCAGACACCTTTACACCCATTGCCAAGTCACTCATTGTAACAGCTGGTGTCCTAGGAACTAAGTCTTTCCCAGTTAGGCTTGAGACAGTTTTGAAAACAGGACTTGCTATTCTAAGTCTGTTCTGTGGCTTTCTGAACAACCCATCCCATGTGCTTATTTAAGATGTTCAGAATATGAGTAGCCATAAATTATGTATCAGAGAGCTGAAGAGAACTGTGATTGTGGCTGGTCCCTATATGCTCCAAAAAGCCGAGAGACAAGGTATCTAACTCAAACAGGAGAATTTGCTCTGCACACTGAAATAAACCTGGTGACAAGTCCTCCATAAGCAATTTCCCAGCTTCTATTATGCATCATATGCATTGATACCCCTAAACATAGGATGAATCAAGCATAAGCCGTAACCTTCTCTTTAATCTCTTTTTTTCCTACTTCAGATGATAATCGCATTAGACTATGTCAAAATTATTTGTGTAAAAAGTTAAAGTAGTTCGAAAAAATTCACCTGGAAGAAGATGATAGTGCCAGATGCTGAAAGGAAAATACTGAAGACAAGCATTTTATTCGCAACAAATTTATGTCTCATTACACATGCAGAAACCAGAAATGCCTCCACAGAAGAAATGAGTGCAATAAATGGAAACTTACAGTTCAGAAAAGACCGCACTGAGACACCTACTGAAGCTTACAACATTCTTCAAGGTTTTCTTTTTTAACCTGGAAAATATGCCTGGATTTCTATTTTCCATTTAGGTCCCTCCCAAGCTTGTTAAAAAAAAAGAATTTAAAAAGCCTCTAAAGTGTGGGAAAAAAAAATACATTCTTTACAGGTAAAGAAAAGCTTGGATCATACATCTTAAAAAATGTGTACCAGCTTAAAATAACTTTTGATGAAAGGGTCACTTACTGCAAGAAGGGCACTGCTTAAAATTTAAGCAGTCGGTAATGGGAAGCGACAGACCTCTAACAATTTAAGTCTTTCACAGTTGAATGAATCTGCACTGACAGTCAGACAAGGATGTGGTAACCTACCTTACCAGGATCTTGGCTATAGCTGCATATGCTCTGCCCAGGCCAGAAGAATCACAAAGTGCTGTGAAGATTTTTACAGAGGTGTTCAAAATCTGTGAAACAGGAAAATAAAACTCAATAAATACAATGCTAAGAATTTCCAATTTTTTTTTTCAGTCTCTATGTCTGTATGAAACACAAAATTAAAGTTTTCCCACTTGTACGTTTCTTCTTTAATTAGCAGTAATGGGACTAGGTTTTTGATCATTACTTATAGTTATCTGAAACTACTCAATAATTACAAATTAAAAAGATATAACTCGCTTTTAAATTCCTGTATTTTGGCACTTTGCAAAAACCAAAGACGTATTACCCGATTTGCACTGTAAATTTCCTTATCTATAATTTAGAAGATTTTAAGGGACTGCTTTTATGGATTTCTGATAATTAATACCATAAGATGGTATCCTTTGCATTCTTAGGGTTTTAAATGATATGCTGAAATACAACTTAATAATATTTTTCTTTCATTAAATTGTCACTATGACAGTTCAGATGCCCCCAAAATGAATAAATTATAGGTTATACGTTTAAACTATGTTGGTTTAAAATATTGTAGATAATTTTGTTATTTTATGACTAATTATCCATGGACACAAGCAATTTGTTAACATTCATTTGGAATGCCCCTCCCATAACCAAAGGCTTACAGCTGCTGCATAAAAACATATGATCTTAATTTAATTTAACACTGACATCACTGGTATTGCATAATCTCTCTTTTCATCCATTCTTATTTCCAATGGTAATGACAGCACAGTGCATATAAAATTAAATCCTATTCTTTCCTCCCTCCTCTTGGTTGCTTGACCCAACCTATTACACACATGAGAAAACAGAAAATCTCTAAAGACTCACTATGGAAATCCTTTTTGCACATTTCCAAGGAAGGAATAGTGAATGTCATTTACCATCTCAGAAGGGGGATGGGCGATGCCCAGGAACATATGACAGTATCCTGCACGCCCCAAGATGCCTATTTATACTGAGGTAAAGATAGGGCATTTTCTATTAAGATTGCATCTGCTGTCATTAGCAAAGTGCATGGTTCAAAAGAAGACAACCTGTGTGTGCTAATGCTATGGATGTTACCATTCTACCACCGTTTCTGCTAGTCAGATTTCCTAGTTCTTGAAAGAGTTCTACTATGTGCAAGAGTATCCCTGGACAAAGCTCTTACTTTTTAACTTATATAAGCTTCATGTGCACAAAAAGTAGCATTTATTAATGTGGACTGCACTATTTGTCATCCCTTAAGTACTTTCTTATCAGTTACGTTCTCATGTACATCAGCATTGCATCCTATACTTGAAGGTCATCCTCAATTGAGTTATCAATGCATAAGATATGACAAAAAGAGTATAAAGGCACCTCAGATAGGAAGTTGTCACATCAGTTCAGAACTCACCCTAAGCTGAATGCATACTCAAAGCTGTCAAGGCCTGCAGAGCCTCCTTCTAATTATCCAGGACCGTAACAGAAATGCACACAAGCATCCAAGAAACAGTTATCAGTTTGCATTTAACTCACAGGACCTACATTTGTTGAAATACTTGTGCCCATATAAGAAAATCTGCCATAAGAGTGTCAGGAGGTTTCCAAAATTTTATGCACTGGACTGAAATCACTCCTACTTTAAACTGGCCTCTGCAATATTAAACTAGGACACAGGGCTTCTAGTTGTTACTATCTAGCACAAAAAGGTTACTTAGGCAACTAAGGCTTAGGCTGCTGTACTTTTTTTCTATATAAGGTATCACAAAGCCTTAAAAATACAGATAAAACCAAAGAAAAACCATAGACAGAGTAGCTAAAGTAAAAAGTTGGTTCCCTGCAACAGCTGCTCTAAAGAAGTAAGTAAATAAATAGAGCCACTCATTCATATTGATGAAAAGTGCTCATATTCGACCCAGGTTACTACTACTCTACACAAATCAGGCGTTTCATTCTAAATAATGATGAAATAACAATAATTAAATCATCTACAAGAAAGGGAGAAAATCTTGATAAATTACTATAGAAAACATACTCTTTATGAGTGCATTTCAAATAAGTTCTCCAGCTCTAGTTAATATGTAGGGACACAGAAAGGAAGACGTTCTGGATGGAAAGGAACACTTGTAGTGCCCCTGTGTGCTACAATTGCCCAGTATCCTGTTTGTTTTCATGAGATATAAACTACCAGTTCATCTAACTGGGTTCCTATGAATACCATGTAAGAGAAGACATGCATGTGGCAAGAGAGTATTGAGTGGGCACGGCTGGGCCAGTCATCTATTAGCTCTCTGACAAGCAGATAAATATTGGGAACACATCTCATTTTGATCTAATGGAATTAGAAAACATTTTTTCTACCTTTAGACAGAAGTATAGCCAGGAATGGGTCTTTTACACATATTTTGTCCAATCTGTGCAGAGGACAGTGACATCCAAGGAAGAGGTGGAAAGTATCACAGAATCACAGAGTGATAGGTGTTGGAAGGGACCTCTGAAGATTATCCAGTCCAACCCCCTTGCTAGAGCAGGGTCCTAGAGCAGATCACCCAGGAACATGTCCAGATGGCTTTTAAATGTCTCACAAGAAAGAGACTCCACAACCTCTCTGTGCCAGTGCTTTGTTACCCTCACAGTAAAGAAGTGTTTCCTTACATTTAGGTTGAATTTCCTGTTTACCAGTTGGTGGCCATTGCCCCTTTTCCTGTCACTGGACACAATTGAGAAGTATCAATAATTAATCTGAAAACTCCTACACAAATGTGTAGTTTTGACATGTTTGTGATCTAAGATACAGTTGCCATTAGATAAAAAGGATGGAAAAATTGTTTCAGACAACAGAACAAGAATCTTCTTATTAAGGTAACATACTTCATAAGGTAACTGCTTCAGTATTCTATGGTAAATTTTGTGCATTAATATGTCATCTTGGTAATTTTTGTCATGTTAAAGAAACATAAATAAAAATATATAACATTGTGTAAAGAGATATTGAGTGGGACCAAATAAGAATCTATACTGGTAATGCACATTAAAAAGAGTGGGTTTGGGTATTATATGAATCTGGATCAATTTCGTTTCCAAAACTCAGACAAAGTTTTTGGAGATTTGGAGTTACTGAAGGGGCAAAATGTCTTGTTTTTTTTTGTTGTGGTTTGTTTGTTTGTTTTTAAAATTTGCCATTCACAAAGAGTTCTGAGGAAGGAAGCTGTTGCAATAGATTTATCCTGATCGTCCTTATCATTACCCTCATCATATAAATAGATTTATCCTGATTCATTATAAAATTTCCATACTGTTTCAAAGAGAGTTTTATACTTTTAGCAAGTAGTGGAAAAAGATGATTGTATATGCAGTTGAACAGATTAGAATAACGTACAGTTCTTTTTAATTCTAAAAAGGAAATGTAAGGTAAGTTTAAAATAAAATTATTAAAACTGCACTGATTATGGTCACAAATAGATTTTTGGCTCTGTGTGACTATCTCAAACTTCTTACTTCTGCGGGTCTGCAGTGGAAATACTGGTTAGAAAAACCAAATACAATGAAAATCAAAGTGTAATACAGAAATGAGCAGTGGGTTTCAATAATTTGTTCTTATTTGTGCAGGATGTGTGAAGGTGCCAGGGTGAAGACTTCAGCCTTGTCTTCCACATTATAGACAACTATCCCACATGACATCCACTGTTATTTTGGTGTATTAAAAAAAAGAAGTAGCAGCATTTATGGCTCCAAAATAGAAATAAAAAAGATCAGGATGCATTGTACAATTTCCCTTCTTTTCCTGCTTAGCACTAAAAGCTGGATGCAGGTGCCCCTGGAAGGAGGACAGCTACCGTGGGAGCATCTATTTACAGAATCAACTTTCTTCTTGGGTCTTTCTAAGTCTATTGTAGCTACAGTTAGTTACAGTGTAAAAATAAGGCAAAGCAACAAACTCTGCTTAAATATGCAAACTAGAGGCCATTTATGGTATAGCTCTTGCACTGATTCCCTAGATAGTGCTGAATTTCATGTTTACCTCCTCTGCCAAGAAAAATATTAGTCAGATCTGAGGCCCAGATTTGCTTCTCAATTACCTCAGCATTA
>VYZX01006347.1:88871-112052 GCA_013401335.1 Brachypteracias leptosomus
CTGAGCAAAGAGGGAGTAGTCCTTGATATGCCAGAACTGTCAGTTCTCCCTCTTTTCCCGTAACTGAAATTCACTATCTGAAATTCTGTCAATGTGAATGCTAACTCCTTGCCCGTAGCCACATCCAAATCCACTGGACTGCACTGTTTTGATAAATAAAAAGAAAAAAAATTAAACCAGAAATGTACAAAGTTAGCCACTGTTCCTATAGAGACAGAAAGAATTTGTCTGGAATTGGCCAGCCTGATCTGCTCCAGGAACTTGAATGTGGGTATTTGGATAATGTGTAGCATCAGCATGTGTCTTGGAGTGAAGAAATCAGGGACAGGGGGATGGGGAGGGATGTAGAATAATCCACCCAGAAGTCTGGCCAAGTCAAACATTGAAGTGGAGCACCTGTTTTCAAGACCTTCCACAGGCATTTGTAAGGACATGGCTATCGCTACGATGCCACTTGGTTAAAAGTCTCTGAGGAGTTCCATCTAGTCCACACTCTTCCCTCCCCTGTTATACTTGACTATTAAGTGCAATGTTTACCTTCATGCTCTGTAAACTTACAGGGCAATATAGGCTTCAGGTTACTCATGTCTGCATCTGTTTGAAGGGAAGACAAATATTTCACTCATTCCTTAACAGTGTATCAAGATAAGATCTAGGGTTCTTTGCCTATATCGTCTTATTCATACGCTTTGCATAATATTCAGAGTATGTACACTTTGCTTTGATTCTGAACAGAATAGAAGTAACTAATTGAGAAAGTTCCTTTCCCCAGAGTAATTTTAAACTCCTGTTGGCTTCCACAAGGTCATGAGTTCATCCTGTATGCTTCATTTTGCTGCACAGGAAACTTAGAGATGAAATGTAGAGACGATTGAATAAACATTAACTTCTGTTTCCATCCTTCTTATTTCTTCTGTGTTAGCTTCTGCATTACTGTTCTTAATTCTGACCTTCTAGCAATTATATTAGTTCTGATCCTCTACAGTTACAATTTTGTAGGAATGCAGTAATCATTTTATATTAACTACACCTCATAAAGGGTTTTATTAAAATAAATAAAAAATTTGAAAAAAAGCCAGCCACATCCTTCAGAGCAAAAGCCTATGCAAATGTCAAATGCAGGTATTTTAGTTTTTTTTATTGTACAATTTTAAATCTCCACCTCAAGGAACATTAATCTAGCAAAGGTTGTTGCAATCTTTACTTAATATGGGAATGTAATGTTTTCTAAGCCAGCCACTGTTGACATATTTCTTCAAAATAAAGCATGGCTTAACAGTCTGCAGTGAAGAAGCTTCATCTGTTACCCTTTAACAGCAATATAAGAGGGAAAAAACAGTTTATGTATCCTTTCCATCCTGACAGATGTGACAATAGCTGGAAACACTGTGCCTGCCAAGAGCTTTTATCAAGTATGTTATAACAACTAGTAATAAGTGTAAATAATAAATGGCTACGATCTTATGGGAAACGGTGGCAATACTAAACAATTTTTGGTGCTTGCTGATGAGAGTCTGCTAGTCTTGGAATTCCCTGGCTTCCCAGTAGAGTTTTGGCCTGACAATAAACAACAGTTTAATACTTTATCTAATCCCAGCCAGGAGGTAAGTTCAACAGCAAGCTTTTGCAGATGTTCACATCCAATAATCTATCCATAATTGATGAAACAGGGAGGTCAGATGTAATGGTTGCTACTATTCCAGCAACAAATAAATGGTTATTGACAAAACAAGGCAGTGTGGCGCTGAGTGCTGAGCAGTGACAAGCATGAAACAGTGCTGAGACAGAAGTAGTGATGTGAATACAGCCCTTCATCTTGAGAATTCCTCAATGAGATGTGTGGCACGGGGGCCACTCTGACACATAAGCAGATGGAGGTGACTTGTAAAGGAAAAATGAGATTCCGCAAGTACATAAAAGACAAAGGCAGAGGCGGAGAAAGCGACAAGGAGAAAGGGGTGGACAAGACTGGAAATTTGGGTAAGTGCAATAATGTGAATTGTTCAGAAATGTTTTTGTATAGCAGCACTGTGATCCAGATGTCTGCACTGCTTTTATCACGCTGTTGTGTCCACATGAATGTACCTGGCTGTCAGATTGCTGTAGCCTCCTAAGACATTAATATCATACTATATGCATGTGCATGTTTAAATGCCCACTACTTCTCAGACAAAGCACCTATAAATATTCTGTTTTGTGATTATTAATATCTCTAGTCCAACCATGAACAGAGATTTTAATTACATAAAGTTTTCCTAGCCTAAAAGAAAATGAACTCTTAAATTTGCATAACACATGGAAAAAACCTGCAGAGATAAACTAGGAAGGTACAAAAAAAATTATTTAAGTAAGTTAAACCCCATTATTTTTCTGCATATCTGGAAGTTAAAGAAAAGTTCTCATTTAGCTGAAAACCTCATATTCTTTAAGTTTTAACCCATGTAAGAAATGTATTAAATGAATTAATAGACTGTTTTTATTGACTGAATAAAACTTGAGTTATTTACATCCAAATAAACACTTGAAATCTTTTGCATCCATTTCAGTACTAAAAGATAGTATTTTTACAAGGTTTACTGTGTAATATTCTAATATGGAAAACAGCAGAATGAAATGGTGGCCATTATTGCTATATGTAGTCATAAAAAGATTTGAGACAGAAATATTTTAAATATTAATATTACTAAAATCACTTAAAGCACCAAGGAATGTTAAATTGATTTATTTAGAAGTACAATTTATTTCACACTTTGCTACCAATTCTTTTGATCAGCTCTAAAATAATACATAAGCTGAAAGCAAAACAGCAAAACAAATTGCTTCTAGCAATGAAGCAGCAAGGTCTAGGTTTTATACTGGAACGCTTCAGTGTTTTAACGTCTCAGGTTATCTATCAAAGGATAAATTTTAAATTCCTTAAGATCTGATGCCTGAATCAAGATTTCCTATTCTCCAATCTAGCCATTGATGGGTCTGATTAAGCAAAGCTGTTAAGCAGTTGCTTACATGTGACTATATGAGTTGTCCCCTTGAAGTCAATGAGAGTAACTGAATTGAAATTTAAACATATATTTAATAAGTAAATTGCTGTAGCTTGAACTATACCAATTTGAGAAACCAATCTAATGTTAAAAGCCTTAATTTATAGACTTTTTTTAAAAGTCTGTTCATTTGAACTAAATTCTACAAAGGAAAACAAAATCTCCCAGATTATGAATATATTTGCATTTAAGTACTGAAATTCCTGAGTTTGTACAGTGTGGGTACAAATGTTTCATTTCTCAAAACACATAAAAAGTTTGACTTCCAGAAGTATATTATCTAACAGAATTAGAAAATTTATTGTACGTTTTTTCAGCTATTTGCTACAGCCCTGGGTATAATATTTGCAGTTTCACTAATGGACATACTACTAACAGTTCTTAAGACCTCTCAAGCTATTGTTTCTCAGATAATACAAGCTATGAACTAAGACATGTTGTAACTATCTCTTTCCCTCAATTATACACATTTAGGTTCCAAGGTTTAGCACACCTAAGCTAGAAATCCAATATAGTCTAAACTCCATAAAGTAAATAACCTCTGTAACATACAGTTGTACTGCTTTGTCTTTTTTGTTCCTAGCCTCTGGGAATGAAATGAGTAGAAACTTGTATATCAGCAGTTATTTAAAAAAAAAAAAAAAAAAAAGGAAAGAAAGAAGTGTATTTTATTAACTACACTAAAAAAAAGTTTCAATACAGTAAGTAGAAAATGTCTACCTAAATCACATCTTTTAACTGACAGAAGACAGTTATTACAGCTTTAGAAACCTCAGCCAGGGGGCAAGGGGACTAATTGTAACCTTAGATCCCATAACATAGACACTGTACAGCTGAAGTTACGGCCTCGCTGGTACCCTGTCTGGGAAACCACAAGGAAGACCCTTCTCCATTGGTCATACCTAGAAGAGAATGCACAGAGAATAGCAGAGATTGGTCCATCCCATCAGCTATATCAAAAAGGTAGGACCAGAGCACAGGCTCCACAATGGCCAACCACTCTGCCCTCCACGCCTTGGTGAAAAATAGATGCAAAGATCTTTTTATTCACTTGCAGAGCAGTTTAAGGAGTTTTTCTGGCTTTCTCTTCAATGTTTCAACATATTAGAACTAAGCAGACCTCCAGTAAGTGACAATTTGGGGGGTTTTTTTGAGTTCAAACATAACAGCTCACAACAATTTCATGGAAATGGTTCAGAGTTGTACAAATAATTCTCTGGATCTTAGGATATTTATTATTAGTAGTAATGCAGAAGCAGGTAAATATTCAAATTAATGTTGCACTGCAGCTCTCTCCAGTTGTCTTGCAAACTCCTACAGAGAGTGTGTGTGTGCATGTGCGTATAAGGTAATAATAAAACTGGTCATTTTGTAATAGATATCCTGAGTCAAAACCCTTCAAAAAACCCAAAAGTTTGAGAAGCCATATTTGATATGTTAAATGGCATGACTTCTCAATTCAGGATGTTTAATATATATTTTAAGTAAGGCTACATTAACTTTATAAAAATATATAAACACAGCAACATCCATGCTCTTTGGGAATTAAAAACAAAGATGCAAACACACAAATGTCCTCCAGGCACAGACCCCACAACTGAGGTTTTAAACTTTTTTCACCAAATTCTATTCAGATTCCTGAGAACACCAGTGGTCAGACATTCCAAAAATTCTGAAAAGGCACCATAGATTTATCTAATGCAACATGCAGTCAAATCTGCAGCTCACCTGCAGCTGTCTTACTCTTTTGGGATGTATGAATGATTAAATTCAATATGGTAACAGATGAGATGAAAGTCCACTCATTTATGGTGTTTTGGTAGCCAGTCTTATGGAACCTGAGACTCCTGAAAAGTAAAGTTGGCAGCAAGAAGTTTCTAGCACACTTATTTTCATTGTTGCTATGGGAAAACATGGAAGTCTGATAATCTCATTTGCTTGTCATCAAGTTAAAAGAGTTTTTTACAGGTCGAGAGAGGTTCTCCTGCTGATATTTAATATTTTCTGTTTCTCATGCTCTATAATTTCTGTATAACTTGACTACTGCAGTTCTGCACCAGTACCACATTTAAGAGTGTTTTCTTACAAAGGGTATTCTTGTGGTACATTTATCTTGACAAAAATCCAGTTAACTGAGGGGAGTTATTCTGTTGCCATTAACCAAGCAAAACGCAGCTTGAACCACAGACTCAAATGGAAAATGATACCATGTTCCAAGGCATTGGTAGTGGACAGTATATCTCCAAGGTGCAAATCTGTGTGGCATACAGGAAAGTACTGAAAGGAAATAGCATAATTACATCTCAGGGCTACTCAGAACATTTTCCCAGGTTTTTTTTCAGGTTTTCAAGAAACTGGCTAAGATAGGAAAATTATTATCTAAATTAAACCAACAGAAGAAATCCTTCCTTTGCTAAGAGACTATTAAGTTTCACATCCAAATAAAATGTTATATCTTTCTTTCACTTTAAGTGCTAAATTAACAATAAAAAATTAATTGAATGATCAGACATCTGCCTCTTTCCTGAAGTTTCAGGTGTTCTTTAAGATTCTCACCACAAATAGTTTTGAACACTTAATTCTACCAGTATTTGAGTCAGTATATTTTGTCAGGAAAAAGTTCACTACCAGTACTAATTTTTCTCATATAATTTTGTTTGTACTGTCTTTCCCAATGCCTAGCAGCAGTGGGACCTTTCAGGAACATGAAATTTAATCAGTTTCAGAATTGGCTTACTAATTCTAGACCTTCAAGAAGAAAATCTTTGTACATAATCCATTGTCAGTGTCACAATCAATACAAGTGTCTACCTTCAAAGATGACTCAGAATTTTGTCTGGCTATTTATTCCTCAGATATGAAAAATACAGAATTTCTATAGGAGTACAGTTTTAAGAACAATTTAAAAATAACTTCAATAAAAGTGAAGCATCTAGGAATGATGAGACCTTTTCTTAAACTGGTATGCTAAACCCTTTTTTTTTCAAGCACGTGACACCATTTGCTAACCCGAAAATGTTACACTTCATTACTGATGTCTAAATATCAGAAACAGATGAAAAAAGGACAATCTGACTAATTTAAAAGAGGGAAGTTTGAAATAATTTCAATTGAAAAATATCTTTTGATGTGTTTTGCAAGTCTCCTTTTCAGTGTTTCTTTTTGTAGTAACAGTAACGAAAGCTTAAACCTAAACTCAGTGGTCTACCCAGACACCACTGACAGAAGCTTTGTCCTGAAGTTCAGCCTTCTAGCAAAGCACTAGAATAGTAAGTAAATCTCAAAGGAATGATGCTCATTCTTCTCAGCTACCTTTCACAATGTTTGGGAGAAAAGAGGATAACATTCAGTCTATCTTTTGGAATTCTTTTACTTGCTAAGATCCTCCTTGATTCACCAAATTTACCCATACATATGGCCATAATCTCTATAATTAGATATAATAGATAAAATTAGATAAATTGTATCATGCATTCTAACTTCAGAATATCTACATCTCAGATACATTAACTTATACTCTCTCTAGCTGCATGAGTTGAGACAAAATTTTCAGTTGTTTTGACATAGACTTTTTCCAGAAATTAATTTTATGGTCATAAATCATTCATGATTACTTTAATAGGGTCATTTTGAATGTGAAGATGTCTTTGTAAGTTCATAAATTTTCTTGATAATTTTATGCCCGTGGCTTGTAAATCGTAATTCTGACAATTCATGCACATAGCATTATGTCATAAATTATCACATTTATTTTGGCACGAGTCTCAGTACTCATGAACACTGCCTCTATTATATAAATATGTAAGATATCTGAAACACAGGATTCAATATTCAAAATAAAGGAACACTTAGGAAAAACCCTAATGCTCAGATAAAGGATGAGGACTGGAATTTTCCTGATGATTTGGGATGCAACCGTAATTGAAAGAGAAAACCCCCTTGATGCCCAACTCTTTGAAGCATTCTTGAAAGCCCAGTTTAAAAAAAGAAATTCCCACACCAAGAATTAGATTACAATACCTTATGCAAGATTTCTACTGACAGAGAAGTGTTTCACTTAATACTTAGCTTGTTATACAAGTCTGAAGAAAAACAAGCAAAGAGTAACTTTTACTTTAAAAATTAGCCTAGAAGGGGAACTCTCTGACAAAATCTATAATGTTTAAGATAAAATCTATATAATGTGAACTATTAATATTTTGTGTCATATTTTGTGGAAAAGCCATTAGGCTTGATTATAACCCAGATGATATGAAAAATATTATGAACATAATTAGTTCTCAGGCTTTTAAACTTGCACACACTTATCTTTTTACATCAGAGTAGGTCCACTGAAATCAATCATATATATCAAATAGAATTAAACCAATTTATATAGATTATACACCAAATCAAATTATGCTAGATTAAACATCAAGTGCCTAGCAAATAAAAAACCTTCCCCAACAAAACTAGCCCATGCAATACTAAGTGACTTCATATTTTTGATATAATAGGCTGCAGCTTAATCATTTCAACCTTTAATTACTACATCAGATAATGAATATTTTGAACATATGCTTCTCCACTCTGCTAGAAGACATGAATGAAAGAGAAACAAGTTTATATGCATGCTCCTGTGCGTGCATGTTGGTGGAGGGAGCAGCTTGCTGAACAGCAAAAGGAACCAAGTGGCAACAATTGGAGGAAGTGGGATCTGTAACAGCTGCTCCTTTCAGATTCCCCTAGAAGGAGACTGCCTGAGGAGGACCACAGCACAAAAGGATAAAGAAGATGAAAACTGATGCAAAACAGGAAAATAACTGCTGAGACCCCTGAGTCTACACCCGAATAGTCCCAAGCTGTGTGGCAAGACCTCTTTAGCATGCTACAGAAGCTGGTGATGAACTACATATTACCATGAGGGAAACGGGCTCCTAGCAGTATTGTCTGTGTGTTATGTGTAATGATAACCAGCAGTCCTCTGGGAGCAGGATGCAATGATTTCATCTCTGTAAGCATCTGAGCTCCCCTTGGATACAGAGACCATTAAACTGAGAACAGAAGGGTAAATTTTAGGCAATGATTTCTAATTGGAGAGTGAAGACAACTTGTACTCAACGGTACTGTCAGCCACCGATATTTTACTGCTGTCTGTATTGATCACTGTTAAGGACAAAAGGAACTAAACTTTTACCCCTTTTTCTTAGCCCCACAACACACACTACTTTTTCTGGATGAAAGTACTTCATAGGTTTCTTATGTAACATTATTGGAAATGCCATTATACTAGGAAACGCCACTATATTATAATATAATATTATTTATACTGGAAAGCATTGGTATTTTCATTACTGTTAAAATTACATTTTATACTCTTAACATAATGTATCATTTATGTTTTGTACTACAAAGACTTTTTTTCTCTTTCAACAAAAATACACATTGCTTTCCTTACGTGTCAGGTGTTTTTGTAAGACTAAAAACAATAGGCATAACCTAATGTATATGTTTTAAATTAATAGTAGTATGTTACAAAATATCAAGGATTCTTTCTCAAAAAAAATTAATTCTGTATGTGACAAAAAGAAGTGGAACTTCCATATGATTGCTGTAACTTTTTACAGGAAGGGAAAGGAGGAGCTATTAATTGTAAACAAAATGGATCCTGATGAAACAATGCCAGGACATCTAATATTTTTGACACTTTCAAGGATAGTTTGGTCTTTTCTATATCATGGAGACTGTGCAGTCTTGTTCATTGATTAATTTCTCCTGTGATGGAGAGATCAGATATGCACACAGCCTTCTTTATTTAGCACATTTGTTTACCTTGCTGCTCTTCATTATTCACACAGCTGACTGTGACTCTCAGAAACTTAACAGAAAAGTTGATCAGGTAAGAAACCTCAGTCAAAACCCAATGCAGATAAACATCAGTACAAAAAATTCTAGTCTAATCTGTCATACTGTATTCTTGAAAAAGACCAAATATCCTCTTCTCATTACTGTTGCAACTATTAGATATAATTTTATAAAATTACATTCAGCTTTTAAATTTTGAAATATTTTCATGCTTAGCTACAGTGACTGCAACCGATGTGAGAACAAGCTCCCACTTTCCAGCATTCAGTTGATTTATACAGAAGAAAGGCCTATCAGCACTGAAGAATTATGTATAAAGATGGTCAATAACTTTTGGAAAATTCATATCACAAATTATTAAAAGCATGCAAGAGGATATTTCAAGACAGAAATCTAGAACCCCTCCTACACTGCAGAAGCCAAACAAGCAACATTGGAACTCATGCTGAATTCACTCTGTGACCTATCAGTCTATTTCTGACAAAAAATAAACCACAACAACAAATAATCACCAGGAATGACCTCTATAAAACATGTTAGTTAATAAAGTACCAAGTCATTCTGTGGTTAAAGGAATAAACAGAAATAGAAATAGTAATTATCTAGATGATTCATTGCAATACTTGTTGATAAAATATTAAAACAAATCTATTTTTCACACAACATTTTCAAGAGGACTGATTTCTCTGATGACTGGCACAGATAAATCAAGTTGCTGCTTATCTTTCCTCTCATACTGACCTATGATGACGTAGGGGAACCCTCCTTCCGGACTAGAATTCCACATGTAGAATTCTCACCATCTTAGAATTATTATGTATGGGAGGCTCAAGGGAAACATGAGAAGAGGAGAGTGAAATCAAGTATCAATAGAAGGGATTGTATCAGCATCAAAGCTTTTCATACCCAAAGAAATTCATACTTCTAAATTCCTGAGGTTCTGAAAAACTCAACATGTGAACTGATATACTTTTAATTGTTGCTCACAAATATGCCATTATCAAACTAATTTGCAAAGCTGGTGTTATATACAAAAACCTAACTGAATAAAAACTGTTTTATATATGTATGAATATGGAAAAAGGAAAGCTAGTCACAAATAACCTGAACTGTCAATTTAAATTATTTCTACAGATCCAAGCATGGAAACCTGGACTCCATCAGTTTTGGAATTTACTGGAACCATTAATTGCTTAAGCCACATGGATCCCTGTCTACAGAACTAGATACCGTTATGAAAGGTCTGTGAGCCAAGTCTCTCCAAGTCTTTTCCGCTTTTCAAAACACCTAGGATGCCCAGGAGATAAAACTTACCGATAATGCTGTCTGCTCTTCTCCAGCAAAATTATATGCTAAACTTAAGCAATATGCAGCTTCTCCTTCCATCTTCCTATTACCTCCTGAAGAAAAGGTTAAAGTTACAGTTACCAACATAATCTGAACAAAATTAGAGTAGCATAGACAGTTCTTGCAAGTTCTTAAATAACATACAGACGTTTAAATACTAGTAAGCTTTTCATTCTCCTTACTTTTGCCATTTACCTCTTTCAAAAAATACATAGTTGTAATTAAAAATAGAGACCATTGATTTAAAACAAAGTTCAACAGGAAAGTTTAGCAAAGTCAGAGAAATATCTTCCAGTAAGTAATGAAGTAAAATCAATTTAACATGCTGTAGTGTTCTCTGTCAGGAATCATTTGATAATATTGACAGTGTCTTCATATTAAAAATCGCAGCAGCCTCTCCCTTGCTATTCATATATAAAAGTAGCTACAAATATATAATACCCTCCAATATATAAAACCAAAATGCCTTGACCCACACACTTCATTAATGTGAAACACCAAGAAAGAACTACCAGTAGACCAGGCTCGTATTTCTTATTCTCATGGCTACTTTGCAAGCTATTGTAGGCTAGAACAGTTAAAAAAACCCCAAACAACAAAAAAACCCAACAAAAAATGGTAACTTATACTTGCAAGCAGTAGTCATAGAAAATTCTGCACAGACCTTTGCTAACTAAGGTGCACCACAGTTTTCCATGCCAGGTTTTATTTCACTAGAACTGATCTAACAAACACTGCTTGCTGGTCTTTTTATATTGCTCCCTCAATAGAAAATCACCCATTCAATACTGAAATTTATACACATGAACTATATGAATGCTTACTTTATCATGCTATATTAAAAATTTTCCCTCCACAACATGGGTATCCATTAAAAAAATAAAATTGTAGATTAAATTATATTAAAAATAGCCACAATTTCAGTTTTTCTGTTGCTCAATATCCATCTCCTTAAACACAATAAAGCTTCGCAGAGAAATAAGTGAAAAGTTGCTAGGCTCCTTCCTCACTTAAAAACAGTCTGAGAGTCTGAAGTGAGTAATATCTAATCCTAATTCATAAAATACAGAAACACAGATGATGGTCCAGAAGGGCAGAATGGATATTACCGATGGCAGCCAGAGCCAGTATGGGTTTAACTAAATTGTTAAGTACAGGCTTCATAGATAGAGGCTATGGTTCTGGAACAGGGGCTGGAGAACTCATCTGAAAGGAGCTTCTAAACCTTAACTTCAAGGAGAACAATGGCAAGCATACTGTGTATGGTGATATTTATCACGTCTCAGGGAGCTATGATTGAAGCAAGGGCACTAGAAAACCTGCCCGGTCAAAATAAGTTTTGGAAAGGCATCAGATCCATTTTGACAACCTCTTAATCTCCAGCAGTTTTCACTAGCAATAGGAAGATGTGAATGGGAAACTTCATCAACAGTCCTTCTAGTTACTGCAGTAAATATTAATAGCAGCATGTTTACTGTAGCTGTAACTTCAGCATGTATTATAGACAAGAGCTGTAGAAAAAGCTAAACCTTTGTATTTAGTCAACAGATGCTGCTGGAAAAGATGGAGAAGTTTTCAGGTACATGTGTCCTTCTTCAACTGCTTAATTGTACTGGCATTCTCAGTATTTGGGTACATACTCCCAGGAGAAAAGATCTAAACAGGCAACTTGCAAAACAGATCTAATAATGTAAATTGCAGATAGAAACAAAATAGATTATTAGTAGTTTAATTAAAAAAAAAATAGCCAAATACAATCATATAACGTCACAAATTAATCATTTGGAATGGAAAAAATTGAATTCTTGCCCCCAAAGTCCTTTTCAGTTTATTAACCCAAAATTACCACATAAAAGTATTTAGACTTCAAATAGTGTTTCAAAAATACTATTCTTCATGAGATAAAGCAAGACGAGAAATTTTGGGTCTTCAGAATTAATATAATCAAAGACATTACCAAAAAGAAAAACAGAAATAGAAATAAGCTGCCAGCATTAAAAAAACAAACAAACAAAAAAAGGCAGACTTCACATGGTCTTAGATGCCTGAGACCTTGTTCATTTTTTCTGAGAGTATCTTCTGGTCTAAAAAAGATATTTCTTTTTAGGAACCTGCCTTGGCTTCACTGAATATATTTTATACTTTTAAATACAGTGCTGTGCTATATTATCTACCTGTATAGTCATATATTTATTAGTGGTAAAACTTATTTTTAAATTTGGAAAATATTTTCAATTATTTGTCATTTTTTAATAGTTTAAGTCTACCTGTCCCAACCACTACTCAAAGACTGGCTAATTGATTAACGTTGGGCATACATTATTAAATTTAAGAAACTAATGTATCTAGTGATACATATTGAATTAATATTATATATTAATTGTATGTGCAATTCATATGCAAAATACAACCCTTAAGGAATATTATGAAAGGCTCTTGAATTGTCGTACATGGAAAAAAGATGATTATTTGAGACCTTCTGTATCACTTCTGAGAAGCACTCCAATAATCAACCAGGATAATCATGTAGGAAAAGTAAGTCTGTAGAAGTGGACACTTAACAGCCTCTTTGGACAAACAAGTATTACTAAGATTTCTGAAAAATCTGGAAAATTGTGTGTACTATCATAAAGTTAAATTGTAAGATCTGCCTTCTCTTTTCTGTTCCCTCTCATGTGTAAGAAATGCTCCAGATCATGGTGTTTCTCACTGATCAACATTGTCCATTCCATATAACATTCAAATACTATTCTCACCCCCCCAGTTTTAAACCTACCTACACACATACAAAGCTTCAAATAGTCATCTACAACAAGAAGGCAATCAGGAGTAGTCAGCACAGCTTTAAGACAGGGAATTCATCCTTCACCATCCTGAAAGCTTTCTAGGATAAGACAACTGACTTGATGACAGCCTCCTAAGGATTGTAAGCAACAACATGAAGCCCAGTGGGAGGCCAAGTGGCACCAATACTGATTAATATCTTCATTAGTGACCTGGATGGTGTTATCAAGAATACCCTCAGTGTGTTTGCAGACAATACACTATTGAGAAAGAATGGTTGATCCACCAGGTAGGTGTTTGTGCTGCCATTCTGAGAGACCTTGGCAGGCTGGAGAAATGGGCCAGTGACAGTCTCCTGAAGTTCAGGAAAGGGAAATGCAAAGTCCTGCTCCTGGGGAGGGATAATCCCAGGAACAGGTTGTCCATGAGACAGCAATGCACACTCATGGCCAAGGTGACCAACAGGATCCCAACAGGGCTGCATTAGGCAGAGTGCTGCAAGCAGGCTGAGGGAGGTGATCCTTTGCTCTAACTCAGCACTGGCGAGGTCACCCGAGGAGTGCTGTGTGCCTTTCTGGGCTCCCCAGTATGACAGAGAGAGGGACATAGTGGGGTGAGTTCAGCAAAGGGCTGCGAAGATGACTAAGGGACTGGGAGCACGTGTTCTAGGAGTAGAGGCTGAGGGAGCTGGGGCTGTGGAGACCACAGAAGAGAAGGCTCAGGGGAGATTTCATCAATGTGCAGAGATTTACGATGGAAGGGTGTAAAGAAGAGGGAGCCGGCCTCTTCTCAGTGGTGCTCAGTGACAGGACAAGAGGCCATAGGCACAAATTTAAATTCCATCTCAACTCAACAAAATACTTCTTTATTATAAGGGTGTTTGAACAGTGGAAAATATTTTCTAGAATGGTTATAGAGTCTCTATCTGTGTAGATACTAAAAACTTGACTGGATGTAGCCCTGGGAAGGCTGCTCTAGCTGACCCTGTTGATCTTCTGAGTTTCCATCAATGACCTCACTTTCTGATGATGGGTTGACTCTTTAATACTATTATTTCCACAAGGTTGTTTTTTTGCAGATAAAGCTTTCAGGAATCTAAAAAGATTCTTTGTTGTCAGCAAGAAGGCATTTCTGCTTTAGTGAGATCTGGAAATGTATTGATAGCATTTTTCTTCAAATTTCATAGGAAATAATCACCAAAACACTTGACAATTTCTACTTCACTCGGGAAAATCATGGCATGCACATCAAATAAAGGAATGTGAAAGTGTTATTTTCCACCTACCTTCTTTTGCCATTTTTAAAGCTTTTTTTAGTGTTTTGATGGCCTGTTGGTGTTCTTTATTTTCTAGCATTTTGTCTGCTAGTAATGTATAAATTCTCCAGAGATGCTCACAAGCCAGTGAATTGTAAGTGCGGCCTGTCTCATCCTTCCACGTCGAACCCTCTGTTAGCTGATAAAATGTTTCGTAATGCTCAGTAGCTTTCATTATATGACCTGAAAAAATGTAATTTGTAATTACAATCAGTGTAATCAACACAATTTTTAAAATGTTATTAGTCTATAAGGGTTTTCTTGTTAGAAAGTAAGTAAGTTATAGCCAACCATTTGACAGATTTTTCAGGAATCTTCAATATATAACTTACAGATCCCTGGAAATTACTGCAAAAGTAATAGCAAAGGCTATTTCTATTAAAAGTTGAAAAAAAACATAAACTAAGCTTATTTAGATGTGTTTGCAGTTTACACCTCTTCTGAAACATGATTCATAACAAGCAATTACTGTTTTGCAGACTTTTTACAGTACTGCATTCAAATTACAAAAAGAACCGGGGAGGATAAAAGTTGTTTCCCAACTGTAGGAAAGGAAGAGAGAGAAGCCTGGAGAAGGACTTGCTTTAGGCATCTTGAGAGAAAATGAGGCTAGTTTCCCAGGCCTCCAGCCAACCTAGAGGCAGCAGAACAGCTATGACTGATTCCTCTTATTAACTTAATTTAAATTTGTCTTTTGCATATGTTACCCTTTTATCACCATGCTTTCAACTTTGCAATATAAAACATAACTCTTATATTTATTAGAATTAAATTAATTTTCATATTAAGCTTCTCTGATGATTAAAATCAGTTCAACTAAAATTAACAAGTATAAGAAACTTCCCTTTCAAAGAAGCAACCAATTAAATGAGTTTCATAGACAAAACATTTTAAGGCTCTAAAACCTATGATTCATGTAATAGCCACAGAGGATACAACAAAAAGTGCTGAAGAGTGAAGTGCCAGGTGAAAGGGGAGATGGCAAACTTCATTCAGTTCCACTCTAGCTAGGGACAGGTATCAGAGAGATGGTCCAAAACATTGGGGAGGGTGGTGGTGTTGGGAATATATATATGTGTATTTATATANCAGACTTCACATGGTCTTAGATGCCTGAGACCTTGTTCATTTTTTCTGAGAGTATCTTCTGGTCTAAAAAAGATATTTCTTTTTAGGAACCTGCCTTGGCTTCACTGAATATATTTTATACTTTTAAATACAGTGCTGTGCTATATTATCTACCTGTATAGTCATATATTTATTAGTGGTAAAACTTATTTTTAAATTTGGAAAATATTTTCAATTATTTGTCATTTTTTAATAGTTTAAGTCTACCTGTCCCAACCACTACTCAAAGACTGGCTAATTGATTAACGTTGGGCATACATTATTAAATTTAAGAAACTAATGTATCTAGTGATACATATTGAATTAATATTATATATTAATTGTATGTGCAATTCATATGCAAAATACAACCCTTAAGGAATATTATGAAAGGCTCTTGAATTGTCGTACATGGAAAAAAGATGATTATTTGAGACCTTCTGTATCACTTCTGAGAAGCACTCCAATAATCAACCAGGATAATCATGTAGGAAAAGTAAGTCTGTAGAAGTGGACACTTAACAGCCTCTTTGGACAAACAAGTATTACTAAGATTTCTGAAAAATCTGGAAAATTGTGTGTACTATCATAAAGTTAAATTGTAAGATCTGCCTTCTCTTTTCTGTTCCCTCTCATGTGTAAGAAATGCTCCAGATCATGGTGTTTCTCACTGATCAACATTGTCCATTCCATATAACATTCAAATACTATTCTCACCCCCCCAGTTTTAAACCTACCTACACACATACAAAGCTTCAAATAGTCATCTACAACAAGAAGGCAATCAGGAGTAGTCAGCACAGCTTTAAGACAGGGAATTCATCCTTCACCATCCTGAAAGCTTTCTAGGATAAGACAACTGACTTGATGACAGCCTCCTAAGGATTGTAAGCAACAACATGAAGCCCAGTGGGAGGCCAAGTGGCACCAATACTGATTAATATCTTCATTAGTGACCTGGATGGTGTTATCAAGAATACCCTCAGTGTGTTTGCAGACAATACACTATTGAGAAAGAATGGTTGATCCACCAGGTAGGTGTTTGTGCTGCCATTCTGAGAGACCTTGGCAGGCTGGAGAAATGGGCCAGTGACAGTCTCCTGAAGTTCAGGAAAGGGAAATGCAAAGTCCTGCTCCTGGGGAGGGATAATCCCAGGAACAGGTTGTCCATGAGACAGCAATGCACACTCATGGCCAAGGTGACCAACAGGATCCCAACAGGGCTGCATTAGGCAGAGTGCTGCAAGCAGGCTGAGGGAGGTGATCCTTTGCTCTAACTCAGCACTGGCGAGGTCACCCGAGGAGTGCTGTGTGCCTTTCTGGGCTCCCCAGTATGACAGAGAGAGGGACATAGTGGGGTGAGTTCAGCAAAGGGCTGCGAAGATGACTAAGGGACTGGGAGCACGTGTTCTAGGAGTAGAGGCTGAGGGAGCTGGGGCTGTGGAGACCACAGAAGAGAAGGCTCAGGGGAGATTTCATCAATGTGCAGAGATTTACGATGGAAGGGTGTAAAGAAGAGGGAGCCGGCCTCTTCTCAGTGGTGCTCAGTGACAGGACAAGAGGCCATAGGCACAAATTTAAATTCCATCTCAACTCAACAAAATACTTCTTTATTATAAGGGTGTTTGAACAGTGGAAAATATTTTCTAGAATGGTTATAGAGTCTCTATCTGTGTAGATACTAAAAACTTGACTGGATGTAGCCCTGGGAAGGCTGCTCTAGCTGACCCTGTTGATCTTCTGAGTTTCCATCAATGACCTCACTTTCTGATGATGGGTTGACTCTTTAATACTATTATTTCCACAAGGTTGTTTTTTTGCAGATAAAGCTTTCAGGAATCTAAAAAGATTCTTTGTTGTCAGCAAGAAGGCATTTCTGCTTTAGTGAGATCTGGAAATGTATTGATAGCATTTTTCTTCAAATTTCATAGGAAATAATCACCAAAACACTTGACAATTTCTACTTCACTCGGGAAAATCATGGCATGCACATCAAATAAAGGAATGTGAAAGTGTTATTTTCCACCTACCTTCTTTTGCCATTTTTAAAGCTTTTTTTAGTGTTTTGATGGCCTGTTGGTGTTCTTTATTTTCTAGCATTTTGTCTGCTAGTAATGTATAAATTCTCCAGAGATGCTCACAAGCCAGTGAATTGTAAGTGCGGCCTGTCTCATCCTTCCACGTCGAACCCTCTGTTAGCTGATAAAATGTTTCGTAATGCTCAGTAGCTTTCATTATATGACCTGAAAAAATGTAATTTGTAATTACAATCAGTGTAATCAACACAATTTTTAAAATGTTATTAGTCTATAAGGGTTTTCTTGTTAGAAAGTAAGTAAGTTATAGCCAACCATTTGACAGATTTTTCAGGAATCTTCAATATATAACTTACAGATCCCTGGAAATTACTGCAAAAGTAATAGCAAAGGCTATTTCTATTAAAAGTTGAAAAAAACCATAAACTAAGCTTATTTAGATGTGTTTGCAGTTTACACCTCTTCTGAAACATGATTCATAACAAGCAATTACTGTTTTGCAGACTTTTTACAGTACTGCATTCAAATTACAAAAAGAACCGGGGAGGATAAAAGTTGTTTCCCAACTGTAGGAAAGGAAGAGAGAGAAGCCTGGAGAAGGACTTGCTTTAGGCATCTTGAGAGAAAATGAGGCTAGTTTCCCAGGCCTCCAGCCAACCTAGAGGCAGCAGAACAGCTATGACTGATTCCTCTTATTAACTTAATTTAAATTTGTCTTTTGCATATGTTACCCTTTTATCACCATGCTTTCAACTTTGCAATATAAAACATAACTCTTATATTTATTAGAATTAAATTAATTTTCATATTAAGCTTCTCTGATGATTAAAATCAGTTCAACTAAAATTAACAAGTATAAGAAACTTCCCTTTCAAAGAAGCAACCAATTAAATGAGTTTCATAGACAAAACATTTTAAGGCTCTAAAACCTATGATTCATGTAATAGCCACAGAGGATACAACAAAAAGTGCTGAAGAGTGAAGTGCCAGGTGAAAGGGGAGATGGCAAACTTCATTCAGTTCCACTCTAGCTAGGGACAGGTATCAGAGAGATGGTCCAAAACATTGGGGAGGGTGGTGGTGTTGGGAATATATATATGTGTATTTATATATTTTATTGCCAGAACAGCTGTCAAACTCCGTAAAAGGATAGGAAAAGATGTATATATTATTTCCAAAATACCATATAATTGACATCAGACTGAACAAACCAAAATGCAAAGTGAAATTATCATGACCCCTATAAGCTGTTTAAGGATTCACTGACAATACATGTGAAAAATAGAAATAGAGATGTAGACTTGATAAGCCTAGATGAAAATTCCTGTCCATTCTAAAGAGGCTTCCAATCTGATTTTGAGTTTCTGCCTATCCAGTCCAGCTAACTTAGAGCAAGTCCAACTCAGAAGTCAACAGAATTTTGGTTATCCAAGTTGCTAAATGTAGATTTAAGATATTAATTGAAGAAGCTGGTGTTGGCTTTGTGTCAACTGTTGGAAAGTTCAATTGAACTTTAATGTTCATAGCTATATCTAGCATTTTTATCTGCTTGGACACTCATAAGTACATACAGACTCCTCCTTGGAATTGTCCCTGAAGTTTATTAATCAACCAAT
Source organism: Brachypteracias leptosomus (assembly GCA_013401335.1). Lineage (NCBI taxonomy): Eukaryota > Metazoa > Chordata > Aves > Coraciiformes > Brachypteraciidae > Brachypteracias > Brachypteracias leptosomus. The sequence goes on from VYZX01006347.1 coordinate 107,962, forward strand.
TGTACTTTTGAAAGGATACTGCCAAACATTTAAGTGATCTACTTTTATTACATGTGTAATGGTTTCATTAGAATAATAGTTCATGTGTAAATCAAAGACTTCTAGTAAGAATGGGAAGTAGCAAAGAAATGAACGGTATCACCTGGACGTGTAATGTGAAGCTGAACACAGCATCAGGTTTCTCCTAAGACTCTGTAACATAATCTCTTAACAGGGCACATCATTTAAGTAAATAATACATGCAACCTTCAGAACTATTGTTTAGATTGTTATAACTATCAGGTATGGTAATTCTTACCCATGCTTCCTCACTTGGAGTATCCCCTTGAGAAAGTTTCTGTCAGACTAGAAATTGAACTCATATATTTCATGTACCTCATAGTTCTTAAGAGTTGACCTAACCATAAGAGCTGTGACCTGACATCCTTTTTGCCAGATCTCACTGAAACCTCTTTAGAAAAAGTCCATCTACATCAAGCTTCAAAATATAAAAGCAATATAATCTTTTTGGTAGTACTTGGTAGTATTTAGAAACTAAAATTACATTTGGCTTCACTGAACCACCAAAAAAAAAAAAAAAAAGAAATATANAAAAAAAAAAAAAAGTAATATACTCTGTTCACAGAAATACCAAAAAGATGCTGACCAAAAATCAAAACAAAACAAAACAAAAACCCTACTCCAAAAAACACCTTGCTCGTTTCCTAAATGAGGGAGAGATGGAATTCCTGACCTGAAAGCCCTTATGGGGCTGGAAATTTGTGCACTGAAGACTCTTTCAAGTAATACCAGCTACTTGGAGACCTCTCAGATTCATGGAAGATAAAACATTTTAGACTTTGGAATTCATTCCTCCATCAAAATAATCTGAAATGTCTTGTTCTCATTGGCAACCAGCATACCAGCCCATTTCTTTAATCCATGATATTTATGTGAACCTTCAATGTTGTGAAAGAATAATGTTTTCAGGGGGGCAGCAAGTTCTTTCACTGTCACGAGTTGGTTCGGTTCTAATTGATCTGGCCAGAGCGTTCCAATATTTAAACATTGAACTACTGCAACTGTTAGGTGCAGACATCAATAGATGCTGTCTGAAAATCTTGAAAAACATTAAAAGAAACTAATAAGTCAATTACAGAACATTTCTGAGAGTATTTTCATCTCACCTGAACAGTGACAAGGCAGTTTTAAATGACTTGTCTATCAACTGAAAGAAAAGAAAAAAAAAAAAAGAGAAAGGCAAAATGAGAAGAATAGCAATGAGTAGGGAAATCACACAGAATAGTTTGTAGAAATGTACCTTTTATATTGATAGGAATTCAAAGAGAAAATCCAGAAAGTGTTTCTAGGAAATCTATATTTGAAAAATCTATTTGAAAAATATTACACAATGCAGTAGAGCTATTTTCAGTTGGCAGCAATTGTGCATTTTTTTTCTCCACTGCCATGTATAAATTATCTCAGTGTATACTAAATGGAGTTTGAGAATCTCTGTTATCTCTTCCTTGTTTATAAAGGAAATGAAAAAACAGAAACGTAACTCTTATAACATACATAGTACCACTACTGAAGTCTTATAGTTCAATGTAGCTCAGGGCATAACAAAGGAAATTCTATCAGCAATAGTTTAATCTTAAATATGGGAGGTAATCATAGCCACATCATAATTTTGGGAGTAAAGAATCAGTTTTAAACAATTACATGAATATAAGACATAACTCTGCCACTAACAGTATCAAATTTTAGAAATTACTCTTATTTCATTGCAACTACAAAGATTTGTGCTACAGTTTTCACTGAGTTGCTTAGAAGTCAAAAAAATAAATCTAGTCATTTAAGCAAAAGAGCTCAATGTAATTTTGTAAATACTGAAGAGAAACGTTTCTACATTATCTAAAACTTCCTTTATAATTCCCCTTCCTAAAACCCACTCCAAAAAAATACATTTGTTACATCAAAATAGATATCAAACTAAAAGGAGTATATATGGAGACTATTTTGCTTTTTTTTTAAGTAGAAAGATTGACTAGATATTAACACAAATGGGTTTAAATGTGAAGCTGCCATAAAAGCAGGCACATAAATGTAATTCTCCCAGCCGCTATTTTGATGCACATTTTTGATTCCATGAATATTTTATGAAATGGCCCAAACTAAAGCCATATAACATTCCTGCATTACTGATGCTTGCGCCCGTAAGCTACAAACATTAGAGCCATGATTGAGTGCATTAAAATGAACTCATTCAGCAGTGCATTGATTACTTGAAGGAGAAAAAAAAAAAAAANAAAAAAAAAAAAAAGAGAAGTTACTCCCACTTAAGAAAACAGCACACAAATCTGAAGTTTTCAATACTGAAATTAAAGGTAGCAAATTTGGATAATGTGGTATTCAATAAATAAAGGCACTGCAAAACTATCTAGAATTCTCTATATACAGCCCTGACATTAATTAGGGGAGATGTTAATTAGGTCCACAGATTGCTTCCAGTAGCGTACAGGTAATTCAAATGTCACAATCTGCAAAATGCAGTGAGTGACCTGTTCTAGCTCCATGCCTCAGCAATACTGAGAGCACCTAATGATTTCCTTTTCTATCAGCTCGTACATTTACTGATGAAAACAACGCCACAGAAACAACTGCACAAAAAAGTGACAGGTCTGTTAGGTACATTTCTTCAGAAGCACTGGTATAAGCAGAAAGCACATTCAATTCTAAATTGTAAACAGTTGAGGGCTTTAGAAAATATTCCACTTTAGCTTAAAACACCAACCTAAAGGAACAATAAAGCTTTATGTATATATTGTATTATATTTTAATCTAGAACTAGGACATCTTTCGTAATCAGTTATTTCACTGCACAACACAGACATAAAATCTGCTTGAAGCAACAGTTAACAGTAGCAAAAAAAGAAAAATGTTATTGTTTTAAAATATATAGGCTTACATTTCAGTTTAAGTGCTTGAACTGCTTGTATTATTTTTACTTTCTTATGTTCAATTACAATAATTACGGTGGCACAATTTATGCTGAAATAGTTAAGAATTTGTCACAGTCTCCAACGTGAGCCACTATCTCCAGAGGTTGTGACAAGTCTTTAATAGATGTGTTGGGAGGTGGAACAAAAAGCTCACAAGAATCATAAAACTAGGCTCTCATTCGATATATTCGATAAGTAGTTGAACCACCCTGGACTCTGAGGTAAAATGAATTGCACAGAAGTCACTGAGACTGATCTCAGATGCAAAAACCTGAGTTCATGTGCCATCTGAAAAAGCAAGACAAAACTTGTGGAAGATATTGAAAATAAAATTTTGGAGTTTCATAACTTTATAAGATTTCCTTAAAACCAGTCATCCGACAACAATCAGGGCGAGCATTTTTAAGACAAAGGATAAAAAGTTATTTTCATTTACTATGCAGGTGCCAATAACATTTTTCAGGAAGATTCCACAGGGATTTTTAGCAAAATGACACAGATAGTTTATAAGAATATTGTAATGAACATGCTGGCTCATTGTGGGCTATTCTGACAATTTCCCCAATTTGACAACACACCAGTAGATCTCTCCCTAGAGTCTAAGCTGCTCAAGATCAACCGAAAGCATGCCTGAGAAGTAGAAGGCTTGAGGACATAAAAGGGAAGAAAGAAGATAAAAGGAAATTTGACTATCACACAACCAGAGATATGGTATTGGTGGACTGAGACTGCAGCACAAAAATAAAATATTTTATGTTCCCTTGTCTGGGTCAAGAGCTGCTAGGCTAATCCTTGGTATTGTACTTTAAAGAATGAGATATTATTTCTGCTGGCATTAGTTAAGCAAGCATCTGCTGTCTGAAAAGAAAAACACAGCTATAGGAATCCAGTGAGCATCATATCATACAGAGTCTTGTCCTCTGAGGACCTAAATTACTTGCCTTAAAGCTCAAATACTCAAAGCATACCTACACAAACCTGAAGGATAGTGCATATTTTAGCATCCACAGTAGGACAGTTGACAGTGTCATCAACGCATTATGATATTAAGAATGCTCTAAAAAGATGTTGCTTAAAGGGTTCTTTAAAAGACACCTCACAAACTAGGGA